>JAOXYM010000018.1:6506186-6520477 GCA_028567055.1 Leptatherina wallacei
GTGTGTGTGTGTGTGTGTGTGTGTGTGTGTGTGTGTGTGTGTGTGTGTGTGTGTGTGTGTGTGTGTGTGTAGGACATCTTCACCCCCAGGGCTCCTGGCTGGATAAACAGGGTAGTGCCCCCATTAAACTCCCATCAGCAGATGAACTGTTGACTGAAACAAACTGACTGATCATAGCTTGTAAGACAGCTGTAAACACACCACTGTGGCTCTTTAATGGTGGGCTGCCTCTCATAGCAAACATTCTAAACATCAGTCACTGCAGCTCATGTACATGTCGTCGCATACATCAGCACGTCCACCATTAACACGGCTACACAGCTAGTTAAAATCCCCCCCCATGTTGACACTGAGGCTCAGTGACTGACGGTAGTGTTGATTTAAGGAAGTTCGCAAAGATTAATGGCCTAGGGAGGGAAAGTTAAGATTTATTTTTACTTCTTTAAAGGGATCTTGATGCTCTTTAATCTCAGTAACAGCCACCAACATCTGGCCTTAATGGGATTTTTGCACTGGTTGATGGACTCCTCAGTATTAATTGGCCCCAGCTCTGATTTGAAGTGATGGAAACGTCCCACCTTGGTGGAAACCTTTTGGGATGATTCTATCAGCAACATATAGAAGCAGGAGGGAATGAAAGATTGATGTGGGTATAAATGGGTTGAAAAATAAGCCCCATATGATGCTGTCCACAGGTTCCATATTGAACCGGCGAAAATCTCTGCTTCAAGCCCAAACAGGCTTAGTGCAGGATTATTTTGTTTTTATTTCCCCCTATCCATTTCTTAAACCAAAATGGACCCCAGTTGTGTTGCTCATTTCAAGCCCATGCACTCATTTCCCCATGCTGGAGACCTAGATGTTCAGATAGGCCTAATTTTGGGCTCAAGAAAATTCAATCCCCATTGCATTGGATTTTCCAATGCATGGAACATGAATATGAACTAAATAATTTGGTCATTATCAGGCTATCACTTGGAAAATATAACCTTATCATCAACAACACAAAATATGCTACTTCCTGTCATTATTTAACAAAGATAAAGTCAAAATGCAGAGTGACAAACATCTGTAGGTTCTGCAAAAACACTCACCGACCACATTTGTCGGCTGCACATCCATGATGAGGATCTTCTGTTCCACCATTGGATTGAAATCTGATGACTGTGGAGGCCAACAGAGTACAGTGAACTCATTGGCCCTGATTTACTAAGATCCCAAATAGCGGATGTAAAATTGTGTGCGCCGCAAATAAATTGCACCTGTTGTGTTTCCATGATTTGTGGGTGATCTACTAAGATTGTTTCCGCTATTGATAATGGGCGCAAACAGCTTTATTCAAATGATGATTTAGCGTGCACAGCTAATTCACTATGTAGAGGGAGCGCAAGAAAGGCACAAACGGAAGATAAATGGAGATTGAAATATTAGTAGAAGAGGCAAATAGAAATATAGAAAAGACATCTTAATGCGACCGGAAGGTCTAGAGCCGGTTGTAGGTACAGTATGTGCACAAACTGAAACATGTCCCGTTAATGACATCATTGTTATTATTGACAAAACAAATTTAAACCGGCCTCCTTTTGACGTTTGTCTAAACAACATTGTGATTTTAACATTCTAACAAATGATTTGTCTTTATGTAAAGATTTTGGTCCAGAAGTTCAGTCACCCCCCCCACCGGTCATGAGATGCATATCTGCAATCCTGCAGCTTTTAGCTGTTGTCTCATCCAAACTGCAGCCGTTTGTACGTATCTGATCCAGTTAACACCTGCCTTTCGGGAGCGATAAATAGGTACAAGAACAGCCAGCACAATCAGTTCCATGTTTAGTAAATCACGTTGCTTGTGCAAAGCTGATTTATTTGTATCTGCTCCTCCCAATATTATGCACATTCTGGCAGAAACGCCCAGATTGCATATTCATTCAAGGCAAAAGCGCAAAATGCATAGCAGCGCTATTTTGACGGTTTTACAGGCGCATTCCTCTTTGAGGCAGGTTAGTAAATCAGCTGCAGCATGTTTTTCATCAAGTTTGCAGGTGTTTTAAGAGGCGCAAACCTTTGATAAATCAGGGCCATTGAGCCTGTTTATAGGCACACATAATATCAGATCATTATCCGATTTCTATAGTAAACAGACTAGTCAAGCGATCATGTAGACAGCATGGTCTGATATTATTTATCAGATAATGGCAATTATTTGATTATGAGAAATTGGATAAATGTACCTGGATTTCTCTTTCTTAGTTTTTGTTTTACATCTGCGCTTGTGCAATAAAACTACTTCACTTCTGGTTTTTCAACATATTCCGTTTAAGACATGGAGGCAATGAAGTCACGACACGAGCGGATCCCAAACGAGCAACACGATGGCATGCAGCGATGGGAAATTGAAATTTAAACAAAGTTCAGCATTCACATGTAGTCTGCTTGGTAGGCTTTATTAGCTCCCACATAAACAGCTAATGCTAAAACAGGATGCTGTGGAACTAGAATCACTACATGTGCATGTACTCTGAAGGGAAATCTGATAATAGATTGGAAAATGCAGATCAGGGTTTTTTAAATATCGCATCTCAGAAGTGCATGTAGACGCATCAGATCAGATCATCACAAACAATCAGAATAAAAATGTGTCATGCAAACACCTCAGCTTATCCGATTGGCCTCGATAAAAAAAAAAAGTTTTCAATTAATTGAAAACTTAATGTTATTTGCAGGGCTACTCATTTTGGTCCAATAAGGGCTGCAGTCCTGCTGGTTTTCTATGTATTCCTGCTCCAACACACCCAACTCAAATGTATGGGTCATTCTGCAAAACTCCATTGGCTGTTGGATCCATCTTGTTTGAGTCAGGTGTGTTGGAGCAGGGAAACATTGAAAACCTGCAGGACTGCGGCCCCTCATTGGACTGAAATGAGTGGTTTGGAATATAAATCTTCTCTGTAAACCTTTGAGATGGTTGTGTGTGAAAATCCCAGTAGATCAGACCAGCCCGTGTGTATGGGCTCAATAAAGAGTCATTGAGATTCTGTTGTTGTAGATGAATGTTTGCAAATGATTTTAGAGTTTGTAATTGTAAATCAGGCTTCGTCAACCCCGTGATAAGAATGTGTCTGAGAAATTAAAGATTGAGAATGTGTAGAAAAGGATTTGCATGGCTGGAAAAAAAGGATTTGTAAAGAAAAATAGAAGTTTGCTCATGGATGCAAACAAAAAACTGTTGCAGATGTAGATTTGTTGTTACTCCTCTCTCTGATTCGATGGTGACAAATCAATCCTGCAGGAGTCCTGTCCTCCAGCACTCCTGCAGGTTGTTAAACAGGAGTTGGTTTTAAAGACAGATGATGGTGCAATTACTTCTGTGACAGGTGGGAAATAAAGTAAACATTTAACCCTCAGGCCCCATTGAAATATAAGGAGAAATCACATTTTCCCGCTATAGACCCTTCTTTGTCACTGGATTATATTTGGAAATATTAAACATAAGATTAAAGAAAAAAAAGCTTCTCAATTAACTCATCATGTACAACAAATGTGAATTTATTTCCATACTTTTATCTGTATAAAAGCCATTTTATTTACTTAATGACACTTTTATTCACAACAGATTTTTTAGTTTCTATTTTAATGTAAAGTGGATTTTTTTTTATATATCAGTGTTATTTACTACCTGCAGTTTCAACTGTGAAACTCTAAAACACGTAAATAATAAAAAATACCAAAGCGGCACCACTGTTGGCGCTCGCTCGCTTGCTCTCCCCCGGCTGGCCGCTGTGCTTGGATTTCGGGGGTTGAGGCTTCCCAGGCTTCTCCCCAGCTCCTCCAAAAAACATGGCCGTGTGTGGGTGGCTGTTGGACCCTCAGGCCACTTCTCTCTCTCTCTCCCCACTGTGTCATCATGAACCTCTGACCCCGAGGAGCTCATGCCAGGGAGAAAGCCAGCTAGAGGAACTTGTGCGGACTCGATCTGTCCCCTCCAGAATCTCTGTTAACATCCTGACATGTTATTAAGTTTGGTTGGTTGTCTGAATGTATTGTTTATTTTAACTTACCATCGACTTTCAGGACAAAATTTCTAACATATTTATATAGTAAAAACCATTTTGGTTCGGGTGAAACTGGTGTGAATGTGTGCCGGTTCACCAGAAAGCAACAAGGTTCTGAGACTCGAGAACGGGGCCAGAACACACATGAAAGTACACACCTGCCACACTTGAACCATGTTTAAAAACGAGTCCTGCAGGCAGTTCTTCACTTTGCAGTGTCTAATGGTTAGAAAAGTGCTTCTATTTTCAATCTTTACTAATACAACCATGCAAATCCTTTTCTACACATTCATAAATTAGAATTTCTCAGGCAGATATTTTTCCAGGTTGGTAAAGCTTGATTTTCAACCACAAAATCTTTATGACTCTGTATTGAGCCCGTACATCTGGCACCAAAACCCATAAACCCTGTTCTTCCCGGCTAACAGAGCAACTGGGTTGCATCACTGTTTGTACAGTAATTGCTGTGCAATGCTTGTAACCATGCATGTTATACATCCATGTAAGCTAAAAAAGCACAACAAAACCAATTTTATGGAAACAGAATTCAAACCACAACCACTTAAATTAACAAATCGAAAAAAACAAGTGAACAGGGCTTTAGGGGTTAAATCCCATTTTCTTCCCCATTCTGATCCTCAGTTTGAGCTTCAGCAAGTCATCTTGACCAAGTTTATATGCTGAAATGCACCAAATTGCTCTCATGCGCAAGCAATTGAACAGGTGAGCCTAACAGAGTGACCAATGAGCATATGTTCAACTTCTATGGAAAGTAGATCCAAAAAACGACTGAGATCTGATGTGTGGCTTGTCATTCATTTAGTTTATGTTATTATCTTATCCCAGATATGTGCAATATTTGTGTAAAATGCCCATAATACTTGTTAAACTACAAGAAACTAATATCCTCTTTAAACATCTCAGGCAGCAAGACTTCTGACCACAGTCCGAAGACAAAATATCTTCTTTTACTTAGTACCTAACTTTCTCTCCATGACCTCGCACCCCTTAATAGTTTTCCCACTGTCTCTGGTTGCAGCATGTGGTCTGACTCAGCTGTTATCTGCCGAGTACAGGGAGCAGAAGAAAATGAAGTTGTGAGGACATTTAGTGGCGGACTGCAGCTGGCCTTCACAATCGGTCGATGTTGAGAGACAGACGAGAGACAGTATCACTCCTCCTACATCCAGGATCCAGCCTCGGCGTGTGTTCAGACATCGTGGCCCGCCGTACTGCACAGAGAGGACTCATTGTTCAGCACTGTACTGAAACATTTTAGCATAACAGATCACTTCTGAGTCATAGTGGTAGGTGTTGTACTCTAGTATGCTTGGGGGAAAAAAAAGGAACAAGTTTTGAATGCACTGAGTCTTGCACAGACTGATCGGAGCAGCTCATAACACTGTAAACAGTGTTGTTAAGGGAACATTGAGGATGCATCTAAAAGTAATATGTGACACAGAAATGCTGCATATAGTTGTGACAGGGATGACCTGAGATATAAAACTGCTCCCTGAGGCGAGGCGACCTACATGCAGCTTGAATTTGAGATGATCAAACTGGAATGTGTCATTGTTACTGTGACATAACCTAAATTACATCATCTTGTTGGCCTGCCATAATTTCAGTGGCCAGCTTGTCTGAGCATGTGCCAACACGGAGGACAATAAAGGAATAATAACATGAAAAGGAAGGAGAAGGTGCCTTGTTAAGTTGATTCAGTCCAGTTTTGCTCACATAGCCCATCACAAAAATCAGTTTAAAGATGCACTATGGAACTCTAGCATATTTTCTTAGTGATGCCCCCCCTATCCATGGCTAATTCAGCATCCATCCTGCATCCTACCTGTACTGTGAGCTCTCTCCAGCCAGTAAAAGATTATTTTCTTGATTCTTGTCTTGTCTCTTCCTCTGTCCCTTTCTTTTCCTCTCTTCCTCCAATAATGTCTTCTTGCGTTTCTTTGCAGAATCAGCTGTTCAAAACGGCTGGTTGTGTGTTTATGTCCGCTAGCTCGTGTGTGCCGCGGTGCATAAAGCCAAACTCAGCTGCAGCTACACATGGCGTCCTGGAAGAAAAAGTTGTATAGTGCGGTTTCTCAACCTCCGGACGCTGCTGGGCAGCGACAGCTCCAGACGTGCACACGGTAGATGTCACTGTGCCATCAAACGAGTCAGGAATGAGTCGTAAAGTTACGTTGGGCGTCTTCAATATTGAACAGAGAGGCTTGTTCTTTTGATCCCGAACAGTAATGCGTCCAGTTTGGCCAAAAACCCGACCAAATACGGCTGGCAGAGATCTTGGTGGGAGGTCGGTGAGGGATTATGTTATCAAATCTCTTCACCTGTAGAAGAAAAGAAGCAGCAGGTGATTCATTACACATGGCAGTCATATTTTCTCAGGAACGGTTGGATGAGTCTGAAATTCAAAATCAGCTTTAGTGTCAGAGGATGTATCCTGATGAATTACACTTTTCCCCCAATTAGACCGAAAAACATTCCTTTACTGATTTGGCTAATTTTGTACTGACATTCAGGGCTCAGATTGTAAAAATCCCACAAGCTACGTCTCCGACTCTAAAGGCCTCAGTATGTTAAATGTTCAAGTTTATGAGAGTATAATTAAAACAATGACTGAACAAGTATGGCTTCTTGAGTGTTCTCTGGAGAAAGCTTCTTCTCTTTAAATAGAACATGGCTGCATGCTTTAGGTTTAAAAAGTTGCATCTAAGCAAATCACAAGACTTTTGGAACAATGGACCTCATTCTGCAACGTCCTCTTACAAATCCTCACAAACATTCGCAAACATAGTCGTAGACTGCAAAATTGTTCGTATCTTTTCTCTTAAATTGTTATATCAGTCTTTCCATAAGTTGAAGGTAGCTAGGTAAAAGTCCGAAAATGACCATAAAAGGTCATGAGACTTATGCGCCGCAGGCGGAAACATAAGCACTGCCAAAAGAATGAATAAAAATGAATTATGATAATAAAGTAGTGCACTGAAACCTGTTTGTCCTCATTTTTTAAAGTGATACGTGGCTATAAATCATCACACAATGGACTTCAAATAATATAAAAGCAGTTTTATGAACAACGGGGGAAAAAAATTACACTCAAACCTTCCTGTTTTGTTTCCTGTTCTTAGCTGACAGGAGAGACACCTGGTGTGGTCTTCTGCTGCTGTAGCCCATCTGCTATAAAGGCTCGTGTGCTGTACGTTCAGAGATGCTACTCTGCATATCTTGCTTGTAACCAGTGGTAATTTGAGTTCCTTTCTATCATCTCCAACCAGTCTTCCCATTCTCCCTTGACCTCTAACATCAGGAAGACATTTTGTTCAGACAACTGCTGCTCACTGGATATTTTTCTCTTTTTCAGACTATTATCTATAAACCTTAGAGAGGGTTGTGTGTGAAAATCCCAGTAGATCAGCAGTTTCTGAAATACTCAGACCCAACCATGCCACATTCAAAGTCACTTAAATCCCCTTTCTTTCTCATTCTGATGCTCAGTTTGAACTTCAGCAAGTCGTGTCTACATGACGTTGCTGCCATGTGATTGACTGATTAGTTATTTGTATCAAAAAGTAATTAATCAGGTGAATCTAATAGTTGGTTAGCATAAATCCACTCTGAGTCAACTTCTCTGTTTATCACAGTATTCTAGTGTCAACAGCTGAAGTTACATTAGTAAGACCACATCACAGGAAATTGATCCCAGCAAAACAAATCAAAAAATCTACGACTGGCAGAAAAAGAATCAAGGTTTCGCAATGATCCTGTCAGAGTCAAGGCGTTGGTTGAAATGCGATTAAAATGCTGTGATGGGATTTTACGAGCTGTGCATAAACAAATAACCACAAATCTCAATGAGCTGAAGCAACATTGTGAAGAAGTTTGAATCAGAACTCCTCCACATCCATCTGGGAGACTGATAACGTCATGTAGAAAACGATTACTTCAAGTTGGAGTTTGTTCTGCAAGAATCATGGGGTGTAGTTTGTTTTTCTCAAGCTGTGTCTTTATTTCCACTTAGTTTTTGTTCAATAAATAATGACACTGTATCATGAGAGGTTGTCTTTATTCCTAATTCATCCTTTAATTTTCATGTCCAGACATTTAAAATCTCACAATGTGTACTTTCTTTTTCACATGACTGCACAGGCTGATGTAAAAGGCAATAAGGTATGGCAGCAGTCTCCAATTTAATAGGAAATGCTAAAAATCTCCAGTAGTAGGATTACAGCTCCATAGGGGTCTGAGGTATTTGGAAGGGTGTCAGTAGCAGATGGAGGCTGAGAAACTAACCACAGCTCCTGTTCAGGTGTTGTAGTTAGCTCTCAGTGGATCAGCTCTGTCTCTCAAATAAAAGTTTTTCCATGAAACACAGCAATAGGAGACTTGATGACAATCTGTCTTGTCCTTTCCTTCAGCCGGTGTCCTACTGAGCAGCAGTGCAGCGAGGCTTAGCGCACAGGCAGACACGAATGAAAGATAATTAGATGCTTTTGATTATTAAACCTGAGAACCGCCTCTGAAGCTCTGAGCTACCTTCTAGGTCTTAAGGAAGAAAATCTTCTTGCGGAGCTTTAAAAGATGTCCTCTTGCTATTTGAAGGATGATGGTGGACTTTCAAAAAAAGGATTCAACAGAGATCACTGTTTAGCCCTTTATCTGCGAAGTGATGATGAACACGCAGTTTCTGTCACAAGTCAGTCCTCCATGATTTATTATTATTCCTCCGTGCTGGCACTGTCCTCTTCCTTTGAATAAATGGGCTTGAAATACAACAGGATCCTTGAAAAGCAGATGATTTTCCTTTCTTTTGCTATAAAAATTGGATAAACAGCAAACTGCATTTAGTTCATGATAAAACAATGATACTATTGTGGTATTGTGTACTTTAGATAAAGCTGAGCTTGCACCTTTAGGTTCCACGGAAGCACTACTTCATGTATAGCAGTGTCACACGGACCAATAATTGCTCAGTGGTTGTGCCGTCCGCTAAATTACGCAGCTTGATGGGAGCGTTCCAGGAGGCACAGTGTGATGCTCGGGCTGCAGAGGAGGAGGAAAGAGCAAAACATCTCTGTGATGCATCTAAGTGCAACAGCAAAAGCATAGAGGATAAGACGCAAGAGGGACTGGACTGGATCAGGTATGATTAACTGATTCTTTTGGTTTTTTATTCAGTTGTTCTACTTAAGTTTTTTGGACAATTGCCCATCAGTGTTACATGAATACTTTCTAAATCTTGTAAAATTCGGATCAATGCGTGCGATGTCAACCTTACCCTGGCAGAAGTTTGAAGTTTTCATGCTTGGACCAAAGGTGAAAAGCTGCAAAAAGGTCACTTTTGTTAGAATATTTGCAGGGTCAGAGAGCAAAGCGGTACGTATATATTTTACAGGGTCTTTAAAGTTTATCTGTGGTGACTTTTGAGAGCTTCTGCTGCTTTAATAGAAGTCTAAAGTTCAAATATGGACTTTTGAAGCCCATTTCCAAATTAGGCCCCTGTGGCTATTACCATGCTTTTTGAGTAAACAGTAATGGGTCCACTCAATGGCAAAAGAGGGAAAATGCTCCTCATTATGTCGACTGACTCAGTAAGTCTAAAACATTTTTGCTTTATTTTTGATGATTTTATATCCTCCAAATTGGCTCATTAAGGATGCTCTCATCTGCCCCACGGTGACCGCGGCACATTAGCGGCAGCGAGTGACCTGTGTAGAGTTTGCCATCCTCCGAACTGTCAAGATCGGTCTCGTGTTGGGAAAAGTTTTTAAATGATGTGTTGGAATATATGTCTCAGGTTGACGAGGGATTTAACATGACTGTTCAAAGCCTTTGGCAAGTGTTCATATATTTATATAAATACATACTTTTTTTTTCCAGCCTCAGCATCTCCAATCCAAGAGGTAGGCATGGTTTGTCAAATCACGTTTAACTGAATGCATTTATTTAGAGCTGGCAAATGAATTAGCATGCGTGTACAGGAGAGAGAAATTGTGTTATAATCTTTCCATTTTCTCATTTGTCGTGTCCATGCCTGTCAGCAGCAGTTAGGTGCAGAGTAATGATTTCTAATTGTACGCTTCTCCCTGCTGCCAATTTGAGACCATGGCAAACTGATGGTTAACTCTGACAAAAATGAGCACCAGTGATCTCTGTCCCTGTTCTCTTTCTACTTTCTGCTCACCCTCACTATTTCTGAAATAAAAAAAAAAAAAAACACAAACAAAACTCAAACCTGTTTGGATCGGACAGAACAAAACATAACAATTTTGAGCAAAACACCGCCATAGAGGCTTACTCCAGTGGGCCGCACATGTGCAAATGTGTGTTTGTGTGAACGCGTGTGCGTTACAGCACGTCTTGAGGAACTGCGAGATATGTTGTTGTGACATGCCTTGTCTTCCGTTCTGTAGAAAAACAAAGACGGTCGCTGCTGGATCCAGACAGCAGAACTAATTAGTCAGGAACACACATGCAAACGTACATGCACACACACACACATACACGTATATACTACATGGATACATGCGGGAGCTGGAGAATAGGATATGATGTCACCTCTATAACCATAATTACCCGTCATAAATCATGTGGTGTGACACCCTGTCACAGAGTGAATGGGTGTCCTATGTGCCAGCCAGGGATGGCTGCACTTTATTGCAGGGTGCCACATGGCCGCCATAACACGGACTTGTTCTGACTCAAGTTTCTGTGTGTGTATCTATTCATTCTTCTCTACTCCTCATAGCTTTCTGATGATGCAAATGATCTTTTATGGTTTCTATGCTATCATTTAGTCACAGTCAGCATGGGTCTTACACTGTGAGGTTTTTCATGGTTGCTGTTTTATTCACATAATGAATTAAACAATATGGAGTAAGAAGCTACATGGGTCTTCTGGATTAATGCTTTATTCAAACGTTGGCAATTTCTTCTAAGTGTTCTTATTTGATTTTGATACAGACGTCATGGAGATTGCATTATACATTTTTAGAATGATATGTTCAAATCTGTTAACTTTGGCAATTTGGGAATATAGAAATTGAAACGAAAGAGGTTGTTAGTGGTAGAAGCAAGGGAAGAAAGAGAGGAAGTGACAAAGCAAGAGATAAGACAAGAGTTAACTTGGCAGTTGGCACTGACTTTTACCGGCTGGAGGGAGCTCAGAGAAGAGAGTGGATGCTGAATTAGCAGTCGTTACGGGGAGCTGAAGTTCAGTTGTGCTACTATGACTCAACTTAGTTTACATAAAGTTACTCTCATTCACTTATTTGTCTTTTCATATTTAAATGACAATTCAAAGCAAAACAAGTCAGGATTGACTAGTGAAAAGTGGCCTATTAAGAATACATATTAACATGTTCGCTTCTTCATGCTGCTGTTCAGCTATGATAAAATTGTTATGTAGCTGCAGTATCATCACATAAATCTGAATAAAAATGACTGTCTTTTTATATATGTTTTTATTTTTTCACATTGTAACACATTGTCTTTTATTTTCTCTTACACAGTGCTAAGCTTCAACTCTGCACCTGAGCAAGCGGCTCAGAGTCGCTCTTCTCTGCTTCTATTGGTGGTCCTCTTTCCATCACATAATTATTTTTTAATGGTTCAGTGCAAATAACTGATCAAATTCACAAACTAATGACTCATCTCAGTTTTATTTTATTTTTTGCCCCAAAGCCCTCGTGTGTCCATGGAAATATTCAATTATGCCCACTTTTGGTTCCTTGTCTAGTAGAGGACAGAAATTGAGAATAAAATATTGATCATGTCATGCTAGTATCGATCTTCATGTCAATACCAATGTTGGTGTTGATACTGCCAATATTTGGATTGCATACACAACTCAGTCTAAATTATTGTAATGCCATTCTTACCAATGCCATGATTATGGACTTTTTTTTGCATTCGGTTCTTCTGTCAAAAAGGGGCATAAGTCACATATTTGATCGCAATACAATATTATATCAATTCAATGTTTGCCAATACCACAAAATGCTACAATACGATTAAGATTTGATTCAGGAGCCAGCCAACAATATGAGACGATATCACTTACTGATTAAACACAGTCACTTTTATCAAACCACGAAAAGCAACTAAAATCTCTAAATATTGAGTTGAATCAGACATATAAATGAAAAAAGCCAAAAACCTTTTTTTTCTCAAAAATAAACATGGCCGTATTCTACAAGTTGAGTTTTAAAGATTTACAAAATGTATAAAAAAAATCCATAAAGAACAATTTTTTATTTGGTGACGTTAAAGCAGAATACAGGCATCAAGCAAATGTAAACAATTCCACATTTTATTTATTAAGCACATCTTACAAATAATGACACCCATTTGAAATGATCCGTTTGGATGGATGCTGATCGCTCATTGATCATTGAACTGATCGATGTAGATTAACGTAATGTTCCACCCCAAAATGAGCCCATTTTAAGCTTTTGAGGGCTTTATCTCTTCCAGTGTTGCATCACCTCCCATTGATCAGGAAACCTGAAATAAACAGAGCCAGTCATCATGACTATTAATTATTTAGTTATCAAAAATGCTAACTAATATTTAAATCGAATTTTGAATATCAACATTAGAGTGGATAAATTTCACCATCATATCTGAATGTATCATTGGTATTTTCATCTTTTGTTTGTTGTGTCCTGAGCATATGTGCACTTGTCCTTATGCGCCTATGTAGCTGTGTCCTTGCTTTATGGAACAACAACACGGGGAGTTTTTTTATTCCCTGTGGATAGGCACACATGTACCACACACACAGACACACACACATGTGTGAGCAAAACTGCTGACAGTGCTGAATAAAGCAGCTTCCCTGTCACTAAAGCCCTTGAAGTGTGGAAGCAGCTCCAGCAGTCCTTCTGCTGTTTGAGTCAAACCCACACCTCCTCTCCCTCCCCTCCTTCATCTCCCTGTCTGCTGTTCCTCCCAACTGCCTTTTCCCTCCTCACCCGAATTCGCGGCATTAACTTGACTGCTGTGACTTTCATCAGAAACAATGCTGCCAAAGTAGTTGTATATAATGTACATTTCCAACAGCCAAAACAGTTTACACTTTGAAGCTGCACCAAGGTGATAAATTGCTCCCTTCCTCCCAAAACCACAGAGAAAATGTGCTCAACCTCTCCTGCCTCCTTCTCCTCCATTGCTATTTATCTGCCTCCGCCCTTCTTTGACATACAGACTCATGCAGTCTTTCAAACGCTCTTTTCGCATATACTGTAGCTCACACGCTTGATCAAACATACACAGAGATTCACTGAGCTATATTCAGCTGCTCCTTGTGCAGTTTTTTTATACTTGTGTAATCCTTATATAAGTGGAGTGGAGGCAGGCGGGGTCACTTCATCTGATGCAGTGCACTCAGGAGGAGCAGGCAGGTTTTGTTTGTCTCGTCTAGACGCCGATCAAGGTCAAATATTGGCAAACTTGTGAGACTTGACACGGATGCTCCTCAGAGTTTCGTGATTTCTCAGGCAGGTTTTTTAGAGAGCTTTGAAGCCAAAGCCGCAAGAGGTGTAGCTGATAAAGAAAATGGCTGGTGTGCGTATATGTTCCAATGTATAAATATCATTGTGAGATAAACAGCTGCCTATAAAGTCCAATTCTAAAACTGCTTTTAAGTCGTCTCGCATCTTTGCGAGATGTGCTTTCATGTCTTTAACATTTGATCTTTGTAGTGACGCCTGGAAAAGCCGCCTGTAGGTTTTCGCTTTTGCTCCTAACATTTTCCATTGCTGTCACATCAGAAGACTGTTTTCTTTTTAAACTCAGTTTTCTTGAACTCAAAGGTCTTTTTGGTGTAGGTAACAAAACAAAAGGTTAATTTCAAGTTTGTGTGGGTTTAAACCTGAAGACAAGGCAGTAAGAGCTCTTTTTAGCTTTTCAAATGAGAGCAGTGAGTGAACAGTCTTATAAGCATGTAAACATGTTCAAGACGACTTGCTGAAGTTCAAACTGAACATCAGAATGGGTTCCTGTCCTGTCCAGCAGAGGAGAGAAGTTGAGAGTATCGATCATATCATGCTAGTATCGACCTTGATGTCAATACCAATGTTAGTATCATTACTGCCAATATTTGGATTGAGTTGTCTTCAGAAATAATTCTCGAAACTTTTGGAAGTTTGTCTTTAAAGGGGACATATTATGCAAAAATCACTTTTATAAGTCCTTGGAATAGTCTCTTACAATGTTCTAAGTCAC
>JAOXYM010000018.1:6521813-6542911 GCA_028567055.1 Leptatherina wallacei
GTAGGTGAGAGAGAAGCGGCTGCAGTCAAACTAAGAGCCGATTCGATCAAAGCAGGGTGCCAAGATTTAAATGATATATCAGAGAATTGTTTAAGATTGGGAATAAAGTGCACAATATGGGACCTTTAAGGTTTGACTGCTTTTTCACCTACATTTTCAGTCAAGTCCTTGAACTTACCCATCCATCCATCTTACTGCCACTAACCACCTTATGGCCACAGCCCCAATCGGCAATCTCAACAAAGGAGGCATGGAACACACTCAGACTTAATGCCCCCTGCCCCACCCAGGACATGATTGAAGCCCTGTTGGAGGTGGAGGAATTCCGCCAGATGTTCCCATAAGACCCTCACATGTTTGGGCTTGCCAGCCTGACCGGCATCATCCCCCACCATCTGAGCCAACTAACCACTAGGTGTTCTTTGGTGGATCAAAGTGGGATTTTTTTGAGCCAAACAAAAACTGGTCCAGGAGAGCATTACAAGAGCAGCAGGGATTTCTGGTTTTGACTAAATCTATGTCGTATATTTTCATCAATTTTGGGGGGACATCCAGTTTAATACTGTCTTTACTGTGTTCAGTGGTATAACCAATGCCTTCACCTGACTGATAGCTTGGAACAGTTAGATCTTTTTTATGTTTTATATGTTCTCTGTGAATGACGGCTTTTGCTGTCAAAGATGGGAAAAGTCTCGTTTTTTACATTGCAAAAACCTGACACACTCTTTATATCCAGTTTATTAACAGGGTGACCAGGAGGACCTTCCAATATCCAGACCTACATTTCTCTGATCAAACATAGTTATGAATATCTCATTGTATGTCTGCCAAGACTCTGCCACAGAAATTTTACAAACTCCAACTTTATGCTGAGTCTTAAAACTGAACCTTGTGTCTTAATGGACATTTTTAGACTTCCTATGTTTCATATTTTTGAGTAAACACACTAGAGTCTTTGTGAAAAAAAATAAAACCTTGTTATTTTTGGTACTGTGAAGCTCAGACTAGCAAACAGTGAAAAAGAATGACTGCACAGGTGCTTTTGCCACGTGCAATCATCTGCTCATCAGACTGAATTCCTTTTTCTGGGCTTTCTGTTGATGAAACCAACATATCTAGACACTTTTAAACAAATGTATGCTGCTGCTTCTGTTGAGCTGGGGGAAAAAATCTTTCTAAGAGCCAAAGGTGCTGCCAACAAAAAGCTTTCATGAACTAGCTGCTGGTTGAGTCACTCCTTTTTGGCAGAGACTGAGGCAAAAATAGACATTTATTTATACAGAATATTTAATTCCCCCCCTTTCCCTGTAGCTGTAGAGTAATGCTCACCAAAAATGTTCACATAATTGCTGGGCACATTCCTCTAGATATGCATAAACTGGCTGTAGTTGCTTTACACATCCTCATATGTCTGATTACAAAAGGAGGCAAAGAAGGGGATGGAAGGAGTAAAGTTAAAAAAGTTTCTGTGCATCAAGTAAAAAGGATATATTTTCCAGATGGAAAGGTCTATAAGTGTACACAGGCGCAGAGTGAGGCACAAGCCAGAAAACAATGTCAGTAAAGTGCAAGAGAGAGAGGAAAAGGTAGATGAGTGTGCATAGAGCACATCTGTCAAAGCCATTTCTCTATAAGGTAAGAAGAAGAAGAAGGGAATAAAGATAAATGTCCTGTGACATGTTGAAAGTGGGCCAAACCATGGTGTGTTTAAACTGATCCATATGGGATGGAAAAGAGAGAGAGAGAGACAGAAATGCCACCATCTTAATACAGTTTGAAATATAGCGGTATAGTTAACTGGTGCATAGTGGGTTTTTTTAAATACTAGGATATGCTCACTGTTTGGTGGTATTTTTGATTAAAAGCAGAGATCCACAGATGTTATTTGGGGGAGAAAAACCACATAAACCTAAATAGAAGTCTATGGTACAATTTAATAATGCAAAAGATGGGGGTCATATGGAATACAGTATATCTAACCACCTCCCTGGCAAGAACACAATCTTCTGCTTCAAACAGCCAATCTCATTATTGTTTCCCAAGCTCAAAGCTGAGGCATGCACCAGGTGTTTTGTTCACTTAGACATGATCAGGTCTCATGTGCAAGTTGATCACCTGCCAATTTTGCTGTTGTTTTTTGTGTTAATCTTTTTCTTTTTGTTTTAGGTGCCCCCGATGATTGTCTGTTCTGTTTTCTTACTGATGCCTTTAAGTTTCTCGACAGGTGTAGCAGCACTTTTTCCGTTTTGGTTGCACAGTTGTTTTGGTTGCCTTTTATATATCTGCCCCTGTCAGCAATATAACATAACAATATCCAAAACAAAGATCAGTGATCAAGTATCAAGGGGAGCACACTTTCTTTAAATTTCACTGTTCATTCAGTTGGATTTTGTTCAGGGAGTAGCATAAACTACACCACACATCCTAAAGTTGGATCTTACGGCTTCCAAATGGTTCTTTATTTAGTATCTTTATTACAACATTATGCCAACATTATGGCACATAAAGGGAATATATACATAAAACTCCCAATATTGTTGATACAGCCATGCTGCTTCTTTTTCAGTTTTTGCTCATTTCTTCACTTTTAAATGCACTTGCATTTAAATCTGCCACCCCGATCTCCCTCTGTACCGGGCTTCTACCACTACACTAGCTGTCTTAGGAGGGTCTCCTTACTTATTTCACATAATGGTATGATCCTGGCTTGTCCTTGCATGTGATTGGCCACATGGTGTGCCCACATGTCCTGTCCATGCCTGCACAGATTCTTAGCAGAGCTGAGCGGCCAAAGCTTAGGTTCTCAGATGGGAGTCAGCTTTTTATGTTCAGTAGAACGATCCATCACTCATCTACTAAGTGTCTAATAGTTTTTATTTACCAGCCAAACTGAATTTTAACACTCATCTGGTGTGTTGGCAGGTGTTGATTTAGAGCCCTACATGAGCAATTAGGAATATAATCTGTAAAAAGTAAAGCTTTCTTAAATGGAGAAAAGCTGGGGGATTTTAACTAAACTTCTTTTTTCTTTTTAATCCAATTCTTTTTTTTTTACTTCTGTAAAGGATGATAGGTCTATGTTTTAGTTGTTATTTCTTTGTCTGTATGCATGATAATGCAAAATCTTGTAGATCAAGAAAGAATCTAATTTTGGAGCAGCAACCTGGATACTGCTATGCCACAAATAGAAGTTGGAGATGCCCTCTGTGTGTACAGTGTTTTGAACTATAAGGCAGATTTTTTTTTCAAAGCGAGATATTGGATGGAGATATTGAATTACGAAGTGAGGTAGTGGATTCCTTGGACCTGGTTGAGTTAAAATCACAGCATGATGTCACTTTTGACTACATTGAACTTTCTTTCCCATTGGGCAAAAGAAAGAAGAAAAAAACTCAGACCACATATTGTATTGTTCACAGATTATCTTCAGATCCTACAAAAAAATAACAACATATATTTTTTCCATTTCAAAGCATTCATCCTTTAAAACCAATTAAACTTGACAATGAAGCTGGCAAGTAAGTCAAACTGTAAGTAAATCATACCTGACTTAATCTTTGATCAGTCATACACAAAGCACGGCACATGAACTTTGGACCCTATTTAGAGGAAGCATAGAAAAATTGACCCCAGGTGTTCTGCAATAACCAGATTGAGCTACAGAAAAGTTATCTCATGGATTACACAGTACATTCTTGATTTTGTTCAGTACAAGTAATTTAAAACGGCTGAAAAGCTGCTAAATAGGAAATGAGATGATATCTCAACTGTTTTATGTAGTGACACAAAAATTTTTAATG
This sequence comes from Leptatherina wallacei, assembly GCA_028567055.1. Taxonomy (NCBI): domain Eukaryota; kingdom Metazoa; phylum Chordata; class Actinopteri; order Atheriniformes; family Atherinidae; genus Leptatherina; species Leptatherina wallacei. The sequence goes on from JAOXYM010000018.1 coordinate 6,525,614, forward strand.
GACTTGGAATCTCTTCCTGAGGTTTTTTGCTAGCATGGTTACAGCCTATCTTTAGACCACAAATATGAAATCTTGGCATTGGAAGATCTTAGATTGGGACCTGATCAAGACAAAAGAGGATACAGTACAGTATGTACATAGTATGGCTCGGAGTATGCAGACATAACTTTTTGAGGGGTTCATTGTTTATTGAACATTCCCCATGAAATATCACATTCCGCAAATGTGATAACAATGTCAAAATAACTTTTTTCATTTACATTTAATCATTTGGTTCATGTCTTTATTGTGTGCAGATACCATAGTTCCAGTTGTTAGTACTTGTGTGTCCGAAAGGTAATACAAAAATACTGCATTTAGTGTTTCAAACAGATTTCTTGTCACTCTGCTCTGCAGTCCCTCAACAGATTGACTCAACTCACTAAAACCAGTCATCCTTTTCAAATTGTAGCTCAACACAGCTGTTCCCTCAGTCATTCATGTCCACCTAAGATTACCAAGGCTAACTGCTGACCTTTTTCCCCTCTTTCAGGTTATTATTCATTCACTTGTTCACTAACATTAAGTGCAATGTCTGCCAGAAACTAAACATCAGTTAATGTGATATTTCATTTGCACACATCTAGAAGAAGTAATAGATAAGCTGCCAACATCTTCCCCAGGGGGTAGCTCTATCTTTCTTTTATCAAAAAGAAATATGTCTGAACATAATCTTAATGTAACATCTATTGTACAAATAAATCTTTCAGTAATGCCATATATCATTTCTCAGAAGGACAGGGCTTTATAAATGCCAGATGCTTCTTAGCCCAAGCAGCAATGACATGTTTGGTGCAGGATACTGTTTTACTCATCAGAGCCGAGCTGGAAGTTCTTTCCACTTCCACATAGGGGTCGTGCTTAAAATACAGAACAGCTTAAAATCTAAGAAGCTCTTGATTTGGGTTTTTCCTGTTACTTGTTTTGCTCTGACATGGGAACGTTCTCATTAGATTTTGTAGTGAATTTCTGTAATGAAAGTAGACATTATAAAACCGAGGACGTAATTGTATAGCTCACCACCAGAAGATACCATACAGATGGTGCTTTGTGCTCTCGAAGTTGACGTTTCCGGCACTTTACCGTGTTTGTTATTAATTCATTTGATGTCGGGCCAAGTTGGGCTTTCCTGCCTCAAGTTAACTTTTAACCAGTCAGATTTCGATCAGCTGGTAGCATCAACTCTGCAGGCTTTGTTTTGGTTGCTTTCTTGAAGGATTGCATATCTGTCTTTTTACATTAAAAGATTACCCAGAAGCTTTCAGTCTGTGGGTGCAGGGAGCTATACAAACAAATACGTATGCAAGAGTAAAAACAGCTCAAAGGATTCACTTGTTTGCAGACTTTCCTTTGAGAGAACACATGACATTCTCCTGAAGCTTGTTCCACAAGAAGCGAGAACCTTGTTTTCGTTTCTTGTGGCTGCAAGAACAAGACAAAAAGTTTTTTTTTGGTCCGGTCAATTCATCCTCCACAAGAAACTTAATCTTAGATGCATATACTGCAGGTGGGTCATCTGTGTTTTATGTGCAATAAGCAATTGACCCAGTTATTTCATATTTAATGTGTAACTTCATCCGTGGCAGGGCGGGGTTGTGCACACAGAGGTATCCGTGTCTTTATATGCCACGTATGTTGGATACATTTTTGTACTTCGATCAGCTTAAAGCTATCCGTTCAACCTTGAATCAGTGGAAAAACGCAGAAGGACAACTTTCCGCTTCATGCTTTTTCACGTTAACCACGCCCACCTCAAACGTCCCACCAATCACAATAGGCTACTTCTCGGACCAACAAGAGAAGAAAGTTCTGCCAGCTGGATGTGTTGAGAACTGTCCTCAACCATGTTCCCAAGAACAAAATGACATCATTTTTTTCTCGTGGCCTCAAGAACAAGAACAAAGTTCTCGCTTCTTGCAGAGTATAAAGAGCTTCTAATGTGTTACCGAGGCTTTGATGAGGTTGAATCAGCCCCTTTTCAGAGTTCAGAGTTCACTTCCGAGTTTCAGACAATAACAAACACAGTGACAGAGAAGGAGATCATGATGATGTAGATTCTCAGAAAGAGCCATAGAAGGAGGCAGTGCAGTCAATGACGATACTTTGTGCTGTCATTACATACATTGCAGTGGATTCTTCTTCTTTTTTCCTTTCACAGGAGTTATACAGCTCAACACTGCCCTCACATCTTCCGGTGGTGCTACTCTGTTTGCTCTGCCAGGGAATGGATCTGCAAGGGCCCCAAAAACAGACCAAATTCACGTGAATAACGCAGAAGAGGGACACAATGTGCCAAATCCGTCTTTTGTGTGGAGCATAAACGGACCTTTAGAGTTCAGCTATTTCTCTAAGTAACTGCAGAAGCCTTTTTAAGTGTTCAACTAATAACCTTACATTTAGAAACATCTTAGAATTCTACAAACTACAATCATCCTCGCGTGCTGCAGTGTAGACTTTCTATCTGTAGTTATTTGAACTCCACAAGCACTTTAATGATATCCTGTTTTTACAGCAGCATTAATATTTTGGTTCAGGAATGGTGAATTGATTCCAGTTTGTTAGCTTTCTTTGCTGGTAAACTCTTCTTTCATCTTCATGCTTTTGCTTTGTAATACAGGCTGAAATGTTGAATAAGGAGCTCAAGCTGAAACAACATCGATTACATCATTTATGATTGTCTCCATGATGACATCATCAAGGTTATCTCAGAGCACTTTTGAAATGAGACACTCTGCGGTCACTAAATGCTTGGCTCCCTAGTTCACAGAACATACATACAAAATAAATCCTTATAAAGGTTCCTTATGTTCCCCTAAAGAACAACTTAATTTTGTTTTGTGTTCCTGCTACCATCCTAAGTATAAAGAATTACTTTAATCAGAAAGGAATGTAATATAACAGTAGGATTCAATATTCAGTTTCTCCCCCATCATGTGCTGTTGCAATGCTCTGGCCATTAGATCACACATGTAACAGCCATGTTTGGCTCGAGATTCTCCAGTTTCCAGTCTCTAATCCCATGGGATGAATTTATATTGCTTCTCTACTCTCCTGTACCCTCTCCGCAGCACTAAACCACCATTTTTTCCCCAGATCTTTTTTCATGTTAAGTTTAGACAAATCACATTAGAGAATTCAGCTTTATTGGAGAGGCTGGTATAGCAGTTTGAGTTTTTCTTGGTAATGAAATGTGAAGTGGGTGGACTCAGGCCTCGCCATGCATGTGTGAGAGTTAATGTAAACCAGCTATACTGTGGAGGGGAAATGTGAGTTTTGGCAGGCTGAGATGTGGCTTGCAGTCTCCGGCTTTTTCTCTCCCGCACGCCATCTGGGGTAAGGCTGATATGGAGTTTTGAATGCTAATACTTGTATTTCTGGTTTCACACTTTATTTCAATTTCATTGTAAAATGATTCACTGCACAACTATATTACTGACACACTTCTTAAAGCTAGATTAGCCACTGTTGATATCAAGTCAGTCATCCCACCACGTACACTGTCAAGGCCTGACTTGTTTGTTCTCAAAAGACATGTCAAAATACTGGCAAAACATATTACATCAGGTCTACAGAAAGACTGCTTTGCTTACTTCTTGTTTATCTTCTATTTAGCTTTTATTGCTCTATAGCTGGGTTTCCATTACGGTTTTTCGCAAAATAAAAGCAATATTTCAAAAACTTTGACAAAGTACAATTGTGATTTGTCGGTGTTTCCATTAAATGGTGTTTAGCGCATGAGCCGTAATTCTTTTAAAATCTCATCCCGCATGACTCCACTTTGAGGAAGATGGAGATACAAAACATTTTATGTTTTAGAGTATTTCTCTGTTTGTTATCAAGGATGGCAGTTATATTTTTCAGTTTTAATTCTTTGTACAAAGATTCCCGTCTCCTCTTCTGTTCATAGATTGCACGCTGTCTTTACTTTAAACAAACTGCTCACGTGACCCCCCCTACGTCATATCCGGTGAAGTGGAAATGTGGAAAAGGTGTTTCCATTACACTTCTCCGAAATACTTCCATATCGATAAGTCTGGAAAACCACCTCATGAGAGCGTAAAAACTTTTTAGCGATATTTGAGAGGTTTTTCGAAATGTAGGTGTTTCCATTACCAGATTTAGGAGTAACAGAAATGCACTTTGTGTATTTTCTGTGAGCTAGTATTTGTCATGGTCTGATTGGTGCTCTACTTGCCAGGCTCATGATCGTGTCCACCTGTGCCTAGTAATTGCACTCATGCTGCTCACCTGTTTCTCCTGGTATTTAAGGCTGTGTCCGAATGTGCACCCCATTCCCTAGTGCCCTATATAGTGGTCATGCCATTTTCTAGGGGTGTCCGAATGTCCAGAGAGAAAAAGTAGTGCACTCAAAATTACCCACCATTAATCATGGCAGCCTACTGCTCTCTTGTAAATCTAGAGATGGGTAAAATGTAGAGGTTAATTTCCCAGTTGGGATTAATAATGATAATAAAAAATTGTTATTAATCATAAGATCAAAGCTGGAAGCCTTTGGGAAAATTGTGTGTGTGAATTTTCTATCCAACTCTCGCTCAAATTGTAACAAGGTAGGCAAGTTTATTGGCATGTAGGATTTTAGCTGGGTAAGCCCGCTTGAAGCTGGTCCAAAAAGGTTCTGTCTTCTAGTTGATATATTGCTCTTAGTTTTTAGTTGCCAAGACAGTTAAGAATTAAAGTCCATATTTACCTCAGCATATTTCAGCTACTTCCTGTAGCCTTCCTCAGATGTCTCATCCAAGGTGTCTGATAAGGTGTAGGATCCCTTATCTTTGTTGTTGGTAATCTGGGCCCGTTTCCAGATCTCAATGGCCTCCTTGATCTAGTGGTGTTTCTTATTGTTCAGAGTGGAAGACCTTGGTTTCTTACCAATCCATATGCCCGATTTCATATTTTGTTGTTCTGCTTTCTCTTTTGCTGCCCGTGTGTGTTTTACTATTGTTTCTTTTTGCATTCTTTTCTGCTAGAAGCTGGTTAACTACTTTTGTAAGTGGACCAGAATTCGCTTCTTTTATTGTTCGTTTGCGCATTCATACTTCCCCAAAGGAAGCAGTCTTTATAAGATAAGGAAGGCACCCATAAAAGCTGAAGTACTTCCATACGCAGAGGGATGGCTGAGGTCGGATTACAACCTCAGCCATCCTAATTTTTATTTGCCCGCCAGAGACAGTCCAGGTGCTGCATTTTTGAGTCCCGCCTTTGGTGTTCCTCAACATTGTGTTATTAACAGTAAAAAAAATAAAAAAATTTTTTTTTTTTACATTTGTACATTAATTCAGAATCGTCCACATTGTGATGCATCTAAAAAGTGACTTTTTCCCCCAACCCTAATCAATGTCAGTGTTACATCAAAACGAGTCAGAAGCTCAGACTTTAAGGGTTGGGAACTTATGTTGTGCTTTAACAACACATCTCTTTAGGAAACCAACTCCCGGTCCTGACAATGATGAAAGTGAAAATGTACAATAAACTCAATCAGTTCCAAATTTGGCATTCAGGTACATTGACCTTAACATTGTATAATAAATGGAAATATAAATAGTTAATTAAACAAATCAGCTACACAATTTTTTTCCCTATTTCTTGGGGTAAAAATCAACTTGGCCTGTGTTTTGCATTAAGAACGTCAGTCACAGTGTAACGATAGTTTGTCTAACTGGTCATTTTTATATATCCATTCATGCATCTGAGTAAAAATTTAGATATATGAAATATGTTGATGAATTGTCTCAGTTTATTTGGTAAATCTGAACAGTCTAGATAAATCAGCTTCACTTCTTTGTCCTCGTAGTAATGATGCAGATGTTGTTGGAGATATGCCTGACTGGTGTTTGAACCATTGGTCTTCTCTTCCAACAACAGCAACTACACATCAACATAATATATTCCTCTACAATCTGGAAAGTTTGGTATGAAACTGCATACGGTGATTAAAAGATACAGTTATTGTCTTGGGAACAAGGGGTAGAGAGTTGAATTCCCAGTTTTACAAACTTAAAATTTCGATTGATCTTAAGTTTAACTAACTTTTGACTGACCTTCTAGGTCTGAGCAATACACAGGGCTATTGTTGAGTTTACTCAAAAGAAGCTATGCAGCTGTTTTTGCCTTACACTTTAAAGTATCCCAGTTTTTCTTTTTGTAAAGGAATCTTCAAAAGGAGGCAGTAGACATAGATGAGTTGGCAGCCAATAGAGAGAAAACATGGACAAGATGCTCAAGAGACTAATAACTAAAATCACAGGAGAATCAGAAGAAGACGGAGACAAGAAAAAAACCAAACATGAAAAAGGAGCAGAGTGACTCTATCTAAATGAATGGAGGAAGGGGTTGAGGGAATCAAACTTATAAACATGAGGTTGGTGGAGTTGCAGCCACCTGTAATTTGTTGGCATTATGCATATGTTTTGACACCGATAATGATGGTAGCTAATTTGCATTAAGTAGAGGAAATGCAAAAAATGAGTGAATGATTGGACAAATGTGTAGCACACAGGGAGGGAAACACTATCGTTAAAGTATAGACTTTACAAATGTTTGGCATTAAGCAGAAACTAGCATAATGGTACTTGGAATTTGACTGAGCTTAGTGGACATTCAAGGAAACTATAGCATAATCAGCATTGGGACCAATTTGTACCAGTGACTAACCATAGAAATGATATATTTGTCAAACCTGTGGCTCTGACTTCATCTCAGTTCACCATGGGGCACGGGGGCCACGGAAAGGCACTAATGAGCATGTGTCTTGGGAGGGATAAAGTAGAAGCTAAGGATTGGGGAGATCATCTAAGATCATCAACTCTAACTGGAATAAATGGAAAACATCTTAAACACAGCTCTCAGTCCTCATGTTGAATTCTTGTTAAACATACAAACCACAAGCTAGCAGCAGCTACAGTAAATGCTGCATTTTTGTGTCCATGAATCGATTTGTAATCCACTAAGGTTGCCAAACAGAATTAAGATGGACACTATAGCATGTGGAAAATTACAGGCTTTCCTTTCTTCTTTGCTTTTCCTGCGCTGTTAGCTGCAGTAAGCTAGCTTAGTGTTTTGGCTTTCATTTAGCAGAGATGAAATGAGGGTTTTTAGAGATGAAGGTCCACGCTTTATGACTGTTTACATTTTAATCCACAGGTGGAGACCACCCTCACTCAAGGCACAGTTATTTAAGCGTGTATGGGCAAAAACACACACAGACAAACATGCCCGCATTCTCACACGCACACATAAATGTGCAAAATGACTTGGAGATGCAGTGGACATGCACACTTCTACTTAAACACACATATTTAATGGACACGCAGACGTAAGGTGAAAGGATTCCTTGTTCTTTTATCACACCGAAGCCTCCCTGAGTTGAGATGACATGGCAAGTTAGCAAATGTCAAAGAGCTTCTTCTTCTACTATTGCACGCACACACAACCCTGAATGCCCACAGCTGGCTCACAGAGAAGACCACACACACTTACTCATGCTTTACATGCTACAAACTGATTCACAATCAAGAGTTCTGATCCCTATCACACATGTAGCTCCAGCCTCAGCGCTGCCATGTGGGAAGCAGCCATGGTGGCTGTGTGTGTGGGATCAGTGGGAACACTGATGGCAGCGAGCTCCGGAGACGGATCGTTTGATAGGACGACACGGAGGCTGAGATGTTCAACTTTATCTTCTGACAACTTCTCCATTTCTTTTAAGTACGGTGGAGGAAAAGCTGCAGTAAAATGCTTTTCTTTTTATCCTCCTCTTTTTGCTTCATGTAGTGATGCCCTTTTTTATTTTGTTTCAGACAGTGTAGTTATAACTGGGTCATTTCCACTGTGGGAAACAGAAACAAGTCCATACATAAAACAACCCATCCATTTTCCCTCCTCCTGTATTTGTTCCTGTCCTCCGTCGCTCCCACTGTCTGCTTCCTCTCTCCCTCCTTTCTCTGGGATCCTGGGGAAAGTCCCAGTCACTCTCCTCATCTCTCTCTCTCTCTGTGCATTCCTTTACTGAGTGGAAGGCAAGGGCCTCTTCACACTGCAGGGACTCCTGAGTTTGTGTGTGTGTCAAACTACACACAAGTGTGAGAAAATGCTCGTTTCTAATTGCACCCTGAGTGTTGAAAGTGGCCAGTTCGAGCTGTGTCACTAAATATAACAATACACAGTTAAAAAGCAGGAAGCTGCAAACATGTTAGGGTTTTAAGCTCTGTGTGTGTGTGTGTGTGTGTGTGTGCATGCATGTTTGTCTTCAATTGCTTCTACAGCTGCAAGCCCCTTTCAGGCCCAATGTAATCAGTACTCTCCAGCTGCACATTTCTCTCACTCAGTGAACTAAAACCATTTTGCCTTGTTAAATCTCCCGACTGATGTCTTCATGCAGACTTAGTAATACAGGACACTTAAATACTGTTGGATTAAATGACAGTTTCTGTGTGTTTTTTTTTACATACATGCCTATTAGAAAATACTTTATGGCTGATTATGACAATCCCATTAAATTACTTTAAATAGAAAAGACGTATTCTTTAGTTGAAACAGTCAATGAGGATCAAAAGTTTTGATCTCCTGTCCAAATCAGCTGAGATTGAATATTTGCCCGTGCAGAATGTCAATCCAATACTTCTATTTTCTTTCAGCACACAGTCGCGAACTACACACCACTACATGAAAGTAATTAAAATCAATGTCTGTATATGCTCATTCATGCTTTTCATGAAGTTTTTTTTTAATATTGTGGTAGAAAGTGTAATATTTCTTGCATTAGCATGCAGAATGAAAAGAAAATACTGCTTTTGTTTCCCATGTGTTCAGCATCTCCTCAGCTGCCTGCTTGACTTGCTCTGATGTAAAAGATTTTAGAAACTGCTGGACATGCAACATCTTTTGATCAAATGGAAAATCAATCCAGTGTGCAGAGGGGCTGAGCATCGACATCAGGCTAACATCAGAGCTCCAAATGTCTGGAGGAAGGCCAACAGAGGTCACATCAGATAACTCAGACTGTAGGTGTCAGAGATGAAGTGCAAGAGGGTGATTTCCAAATGACAACAAAAACCTACATTCTTACCCGCAGAAATCAGTTCATTCAGATACGTGATCTCAATCAGCCTCTCTGAAATCTCTTTTTGCCATATTGTTGACCAGCAGCCACTTATCGATTCAGTTTAAAGTTTTCTCATTTCATAGCTTCTGATTTGACAGCGCGGACCAGAGAAATGGGCTTTTTTTCCTGCTACAGATCAGAAGCCAACTTCAGCTTTGTAGTTTGAGTTTCTAAAGCTGTGTGAACTCATCATAGCTGGCCAAGTGTTTAAACTGCTCAGATTGGTATAATTGAATGAAGCTCTATCACCAACTCGTGAAACACTCAATTTGCAGATGTTATAAGGGGCTTTTGGATTACCCCATGTCCAAGTTTAGAATATTTCAACACAGAAGGCATGTTAGAGTTCCTGCCACGTCTTTTTTGGACAGCCATATTACGGAACCACATGCAGTTTATTAATGACTCACTGAAATAGCAACAACAATCTGTATGGGGAAGTTTGAGAAGATAATTGGGACCAATTTGATATCTGACTGTAGTCGTGTCTTGTTTTTTTTTCTTGAAAAGGCCACAATCACTTTCCAACATATATGCAAAATAAAGATATCAGTAACTTATCCCTTTTTAAAAACTGCTATAATCTTTTCTCTGATGAGATGGGACAATTTCATGTAGTTTTCTCACCTAAGCAAAGATGACATAGAGGGTTGGAGCATAGCTCTGAGTAGGGGTCCCCAAGGCTTTGACTGTTCAGAGCCATTGTGATTTTAAATCAAGGCCATGTCCCCACAGAGACGAGATGAGGTGCATTCACTTAAGTATTTTATCATTTGGGTGTTTCATTCACATTTTGGGAGCCCAAAAACACTAAGTTTACACCATTTCCTTATTTTGAAAAAGAAAAAGTTAGACTATATGTCGATAATTACCTTTAACATCGGTTTTCTCAAAGTACAGGAGTCAGCCAGAATGCATCATTTATGGTGAGAAGCAGCGAATGAAGCATAAAACTGAAAAAAAAAGAAAGAAGAAAAACATAAAACCAAGCATGGTTCCAACACGCGGTGGGGGGGGTCCACAGCATTTTTGTTGTTGCATGAAGGGGGTCTTCACGGAAAACAGGTTGGGAACCACTGGTGTAGAGTGTAAATTGGCATATTGGTCATGGTAATCCTAAAAACTTGATCAAGAGAAACTGGACTTCATATCTTGGTTCTTAACAATGTTTTCCCTCTCACTCAGACCCTACTGATCAAACCAGTGTAGGTCAAACATATACTGCATACATTTTTGCATATATACTGCATATATTTTTTTTTTAAGTCTCAAAGATCTTTGAGAGTATTTAACTGCAAACAAGTACGTGTTTCTGTGGCTAACAGTGTTGCTTCAAACTCTTCATTTGATCTATGTGCTGCTTTCCACTTGCTTGCCTATTGTAGATATCTCCAAATCCATGGGTTTTGATGCAGTGAACAGCTAGCTTTACCTGTGTAGGTGACATATTTACAAATGGGGATATGTGCATGAATGCTGCAAAACAACAATCAACAGCTCAGGTGAGCTTGAGTGGCATAAAAAAAAAGCAGTGAAAAATGATTTTCTTGTTTTGTTCAGGTAATTTAGGCATGAAATGAAAACGGCTTTATTCATCCCAGAGGTAAATTGGAATGAGCGCCATGCCAGCACTGAGTCTTGCTACCAAACCCTAAGAACCATTAAAGTTTTCACATTCACAAAGTTTAATAACTCAGTCTGATTTGTAAAAGATAAGTACCACAGCCTCACATCCCAACCGGTCAGCATCAGTCTTCAGTCCAAACTAAGCTTAAGTTTCTGTTTGCACACCACCACTACAGTGTTAAGTGGAGTAAATTCCTTATTTTTGTTTTCATTAGAGAGTTAGACAGCAGTGCCCACGAGGTTCCTTCATTTCTCCTACTTTGCTCACTTCTGCCTATGCTTCAGTGATTGATATTAAATCTGTTCTGTTTGATCAATAATTAAAGGTGCAGTGCCTAGTGTTCCCAGACTAGACTGAGCATTATGAATTATAGATTGTTATTCCTGCTGGTCTGATCAAAGAATAACAACAACAGCCCTTCTCTGGGTTGGAACACTACCCGAGCCGATGCTCTCCACTGACTTAAATGCAGGATTATTATTTCATCTCTTTATAACTGATCCTTGATCAGGTTTTTTTTGTTACTCAGTGTTGCAGGTCCAAACTTTTACTCCTGAAGAGTGAGATCCTAGAGAGGAGGCAGAAGAGGGGAGAAGAGTTAAACTTGAGGTCTTTGTCCAGATGGGTTTGAACCCTACCAGTGATGGCCAACATATGTTAAAAGACAAGCTTGTTTTAATTACACTTCACCATAGCAAATTGAGTTTAGTCACGCTAGGATGAGGTACTCCTGCGCTCTGATTGGTGATCAAAGTGAGCACACATGCAAAAACAAATGAACACATACCCACATTCGCACTAATTTACAACACTGGCTTTTCTTTTCTTTCTTATTTGAATTCACTTATCCCAGTTGTGCCTCCAATAGTAACACCAGCTTACCAAGTGTTAGATGATATTGTTCATGTTACTCTCATATCAGTCCATTAAATAAGAAGCTACAGCATCTGTTTTGGATTGCCATGAGTTGCTCTGCTTGCTGACAGGTGCTGGATGTGAGAGCTGTTAAGTTATCCAGTAACTGCGTGCTGGTTTGACAGTGGTGATGTTGATGTGCTTTTTGTTTAGAAAACACATCAGTTGGAATTACTAATAGTTTGTTTTGTCTACTTGTTTTGATGGCGCTGAGCTGCAAATCAAGAAATTACGCCTAATGAATAATGAAGTCCTTAAATATGTTAGGCAATCAGATGAATTTGAGTTTGTTTGCTTTGATATTCACCGTGTACTATAGGTCATACTTCAGATGGAGGTTGGCTGCTGTAATTATTCACTTTGCCTCTCCTCTGACCACTTACAGGATTTTCCAATTTGCAGTGTTTTAAGAAGATAAAAAGCTTGACAAGTTGAAAAGGATTTTCCTAAACTATGTTCCTTTAACTGTAGAGCATTCCCGGGACATTTGTCTGCCATCTGCTTTTCCACTGTGGTTCACAGCTACTGAAAAGCAGCCTTAATCTACTGTTATCATTTTCAGCTAAAACATCCCACACTTTCAGACTACATTTTGTTTTTTACTCTTCTCCACTTGTTTAGTTTGATCAAACAAGATTTATGTTAGTGGGAGGACTTTGGATTTGCTAGTGATGAAAATGAATGACCTCTTAACAGAGCTAAACTAGCTCTGTCTATAAGCCAAGCTAGGGTAACTGCCTCAGTTGCTAGCTGGGCTCTGAACTACCAGCCAACCGACTGCAGTTTAAAATGAACTCTAACTAGCATAAATGAAAACTTACTGGCTAGTTTAGCAGGTGATCAATGAAGCATGTAATTTCTGTTTTTTGTCCTGGCGGTGCTATTACTAAATGTCCCATGAATAAATAAAAACAGGGTTTATTTAGAGCAGTGCTTCTCAAACTTTTTGAGCCACGAGACTCAAGATAACAAACATTGATGTTCTAGACCCCACCCCCCGTGACAACAGTGATTAACTGTATGATATATCAGATGGGTCATCATGCAGCCATCATCTAAATATAAGGCTTGGAAAACCTACAATCAGAAACTTCATGAATAAGGAGGGTAAAGTGGTTTTTAGTGGATTCGGTTCACTGCTGTGACAAAGCACCTACATGCCCAAAATCAGCTTCTCTCATGCCAAATGCCAAATTCAGATTTTTGATATGATATGTGTAACTTTGTGTTTTATGTATTGTGTAAAAAAAATATAGGTGCTAATTTTAGATTTATCTCAGCATTAATGGTTTAAATTTGACAGCACTGATCCATCCATCCATTTTCTGCACCGCTTAATCCATGCAGGGTCGCGGGTGGGCTGGAGCCTATCTCAGCAAGTAACAGGCGAGAGGCAGGGTACACCCTGGACAGGTCGCCAGTCTGGACAGCACTGATACAAATCCCAAAATTATTTGATAAACTATGTATTTTTATAATTATCTGGAAACCCCCTGAAATGATCTTGCGACCCCCAGTCTGAGAACCACTGATTTAGAGCATATGACTTTAATAGTTAGTTGGGTTTACAGGCAGGCTTAGGTTACAGTCACACGGGGGAGGGACTGATTTTGTTTTAAAAATATTTTCTGTAAAAACTCTTTTTTTTTCAAGAAATGTCCACACAAAACCACTGAAAACGCCGTATGCCAGGCCTGTAACCCTGCCACAGGAATACACCAAAAACAGAGAATGACACTGGGTAGCTGTTACAGCACTGTTTGCCATGTTACCATGTTGCCATGTTTACATGTGCAAAATTTCTTCAATCAAGTAAGGATTTTGATCAGACCTGTACGGTTTAGATGGACCCAGTAAAAGTTACTCTGACGTGCATTTAGATGCATCACGTTTGAACAAAATAAATAATTTTGACATGATTTAGATTTTTTTTCAAGAAATTGTAGAAGAATAAGAACTGGGATTTCCGATTTAAACAAACACCACAGCGTGTGCTTTATTTTAGACGTCAACGATTTCAGTTTGTCTCCTGTTAATTATTTTAAGTTCTTTTAAAATTTAAAACAATGTATTTGTATCACATAAAAATTCAGCTCTAATTGGGTCACGCCATATCCTCCACTAGCCGTAACACAGGATTACACTACCAGTCAAATGTTTGGACACATTTACCCAATTGGGTTTTAATGGGAATGTGTGGCCAAACTTTTGACTGGTGCTGTACATAATTTGACGGACAGCTGACATAACGGGCATGTCCAGTAAGAATAATTTCTACCCAAATTTCGAAGTGTTTTCATGCTCACGTCATTTGAAATAACGAAAAAAAAACATCTGTCTCAATCGGAATGAAATTTTGGGCTTGATCAGAATGTTCTGATTGGTATGTTTACATGAAGCATGTTTATTCCGATCAGGCTTTTAACCCGAATACTTGTGTCCAGGTAAACATGGCTGCTATATAACCCTTCGATGTTGCACCTGTTGGCATGGTTTGCGCATGCAGGTTCAATGAGATAGGGCCCTCTGGCATCAGGAAAGATGTGTATGAGTTGTAAACATGGAAACAAAACAGTGTGTTTTCATATTTATTCACTTTAGGACCCAATTCTAAAAATTTGCATTTTTAGGCTCCCAGAACGACAGTTTTATATGGACAAAACATCAAAATAATGATAATAATAATAATAATAATAATAATAATAATAATAGCAGCAGCGTATTTGAGATTTTGATTTGTTAACATGATACCTGGAATCGCAGAGGGGAAACAACCAAATAGACATTAAGGGCAACCCCAAATGTTATGCCAAGCTGGGTAAAACCTAAAGAGCTCTCAGGGGTTATATCTACATCATGTTATTCTCTGTGGGCTAGCATCTTTGCTAATTACTCCCAATAAGGAAGGAACATGCAGTCACATTTGACTGTGTAGAGAAAAAATACTGCAAACGGCTTCTTTTTTAAAGAGTGCTTTGTTTTGTTTTGTACAGCTGCTCAAAGCAATTCAAGAAAGAAAAAAAAATGAACTTTTAAGAAAAGTACCAGTTTGTGTAAGCATGGATACTTATAAGGTACCCAGTGGGGAAGAAATAGATGAAAGCAGTTCTAGCTATGATTATCTGTCTATCCAGTCAAACTCCTGTGATACATTGGCAGAAATTATCACTGCGGACAAAGAAAAGCTAAATTGTAGGAGTACATTCCCCAGACACTGAACAGTACTGGTGAGTGTTTTTTTGCTTTTATCAGCATACAAACTGAAAGCCATGTGATCAACACTGGGATCAGTAGAAGCTTTTTCCTTGATATTCTGCTAGAAAAAAAGGAAACACTTCATGGATAAACCCGTATTGTGGACAGGCAGACTTAAATGTTTCGTAAACCTTGTTATTTATTGGTAAGAAAGCACATGCAGCTATCTTTGACTGTCTCAAACTACTCTGGTTAAAATTAGCCTGCTTAACTCTGCCATCATTTCCCTCCATAGGTATGGAGCCACATATCAAATCCTGAAAAGAAGCAGGAACCAGCCATGGCAGCTATTGTGTGACACAATGTGAGTAGCACTGGTGTGTGTTTGTGTGTGCATGTGTGTGTGTGTGTGAAGCATTTGTGTCCAGACAGAAGCAGTCAAAACAGGAAAAAAAAAAAAAAACCACCACCACCCAGCTGCCCTTGTCTGTCACCTCTGCTCACCTCTGGCTGCTGTTGAGCTTGGTTGTGTATGCCCATACAGAATATACCCACAGAGTGTTTGTGTGTGCGTGTGCTGTTGTTTGTGTGTCCCTTTAACACCTGGCAGTCTCTGTCTTGTTCAGTCACTAATAGAGTGGCTGAATGGGACGAAGCTGCTTGTACTAAGAGGAACATTATGTTGGAGACAATAATAGACCATTACACTGTGGGAAAATGAACTCTTTTCATGGCCCATTCTTTTGTACAGGAAATGGGGAAATATACAGATAGCCACATACTTTAACACACATCCAGCCATTATTCATCTTTCCTTTGTTAGCATTGTAGTGGTTTATATCATTGCAGGTTTGTAAAGCTTTGGCGTGAACCGTATCACTGCCTAAAATAGCTCATTTAAAAGGCTGATTTTTGAATTCGGAGCCTAATATATTCATATCTAGTGTCTCTTGGCACAGTTTCATTTCATGTGGCAGCTCTCCAGATCTGATGCCTTGTTTTCAACTTTTGCCAAAACCTCTAAACCACCTTCCTCCTTTCTAATTCCAATTTTCACTCCCTCTCTCCTCAGCTACACACACACACACACACACACACACACACACACACACACACACACACACACACACACACACACATATGTGCACGCAGACCCATGCTGAGCCTCGGCTGTGGTAATTAGATACAGTCTGTCTAACTGTCAGACATCAACTGGTACCAGACACCAGACTCCAACCTCATTGGCTAATCCTCCAGACGCTGCCTCGCATTCCTATTGGCTGCTGCTTCCGCCGTTGCTCTGACTCTGACCCAGTAAACTCGCATATGAACCAAATCCACGGATTTCCATTGGCTGTCTCTGAGACACATGACCGGTGCTAGCCGACGCTCTCCAGCTCCGCTGCTCCCAGAGGAGGATACAGTTATCCTCCTTACTGAGAAAAACAACACCATTCATCTCCTCCTTCTCTCTCTTCGTCTCTCCTCATCTATCTCTCTCTGTGTGTTTAGGCTCTTATGCTGCGTTGTTATGTTTCTGCCTTTGTCCCACTGAAGGTTTTGAAGCAACTCAAAGTCCTCTGGATGCCCTGGTCAGACCAAATTACCTCCTCTCAGACTATTGAAAAGCTTAAGTTGATATCATTTCCAAGCCGGAACAAAATAATCCCCAAGGATGTAATTTATCTAGATTGGTCTCCTTATATAGTCTCATTTTTTGGCTAGGAAATATTTTTACTTCCATTTCCTCCCACATTAAGCCCACACATCCACTTCTGCTATAGTGGACAGTGAGCAGGATAGGCCAAGTTCTGGAGCCATAAATATTTATCCAACTCACTTATCTAGCTCTCACTGTTTGGCAGCAGGGTGATGAGGCAGGATCTGTTTCACACAACAGGTTTATGGTGTCATATCCTGTTGCTGAGAGTAGTGAACAAACACCCTGCTGTTCCCTGAGGTTCCAGATCAGGAAGGAAATGTAAAAATCTCCCTTTATTTTTCTTGACCTTCTTTCCCAACATTATGGTATTGAGCAACAGGAGTTTGATTAGGAGTGGTGTGCTATCAATAAAGGTTGATTTTAAACCACAGAGTTGCCTTTTAATACATTTCCTTCTTGTTGAACTGAAGTTAAACAACCCACAGTCATTTCATCATTTGTAAATGCTGTGCTAGTCCACAGAGCCAAAATATAATGTTACTAAGTAGCTTTAAAAGTATAACATTTTATCTGGGCTATAGTTTAGTTCAGGGTGGCATTCGTGTGACATGATAATGAGCCCCAGCCATGTATTTTTAAGCTACAAAAAGTACCTAACCATAACCAAGGCAAGGCAAGGCAAGTTTATTTGTATAGCACATTTCATGTACAGGACAATTCAAGGTGCTTTACATACAAACA
>JAOXYM010000018.1:6543488-6570960 GCA_028567055.1 Leptatherina wallacei
TCTTTAAGTGATAATAGGCTGACTTCACAACTGTCTTAATGTGACTACTGAAGTTCAGGTCTGAGTCCATGACTACAACCAGATGTGTCATTAACCAAAGAGTTTCACTAGCTAAACCTAACCAATGTATGCATGCAAACCCAGCTAGACTGCATGGCAGTTTGGGGATTGTAACTAGCCATTTCTTTCAAATTCTTTAAAGGGTTTTTTCTGCATTTTAACCCTTTAGGCCCGAGTTATTTTTCAGAAAATACACCTGAGAAGTCTGGCCCAGAGTAAATTAAGAATTGTTCCACAATAATAAGGTTCATATGCATGTTCTAGGTGTCTAAGGACTTCTAGGGACCTCAGGAATTACATCTTCTGTGTCAAAAATGTGTCTGTTACTATGTTATTTTCCCCCGTATCTAGATGATAACATCATGGTAACAATAATTCCATGCACACAGATGGCAGAGATCAACATTAGTAACAAAATCATTTCTATACATTAATGTTCCCTCTAAAATACAATATCAATCTTTTAGCCTTTATAGTGGCCAGTCGGAGGTAAATGAGTCAAAAAAAGACACTTTAATGTAATGACATGTAACTATATTTAAAGCAAACTTAAGCACATTGTAATTTGGAAGCTTTAAAAGTGTGTTTTATTGGGGTTTCTTTTTAGCCTTTGTTACAAAAAAGTGTGTATAGTGCAGTGGACCAATATAGCTGTCACACTTTCTGGATTGAAACTGAGTTAAAGTAAAGATCTGCATATACTCAACAAGAACACATATCTCTCCAGGGGTTGCGTTTTTTTTTTCTCACAACCCTGGTTTGGGAGTTCTCATAGCTTGTTCTCGACACATCATCTGGACATCATCTGGTGGTGGTGGTGTTTGGTCAGAAGTTTGAAGTGGTTTGAAGTTAATGCAGAAAAGTGGGAGGCAGAAAGGTGTCATTTCTGGTGATGTGAAAGGTCCAACAAGGTTTTACAGCTGGCCAAAACAAAGAATGAAAATTTGTGCAACACACCGTATAGGCATAAAGACAGACACAAGCCCATGCAAACCACTGCCTGGCAACACGCCGCAGACGAGGTTTCTCATGAAGCATGGCATATCTTGGCCAGAATTAACTTTGTCCTCAACACCTTGATGTAACAAAACCATTTTAGCCTGTCATCTTAGCTATTGCTATATTCTACTTTATCACATACAACGACCACAACCCAAAGTCAGAGAAACCAGATGGTTTTTTATTAAAATGGCATAAACAAGCAATACTGTACACTCTGACATCTGTGCTACTGTAGGGAAAGCAAACTATCTTCCATTGTCTGAACAACCAACACTAGCTTACATCACTAGCTTAAAAAAAAAGTGTATTCATGCATTTTGTACTGTTTTTTTAGTGGAAACAGGACGTTTTAAACTCTCATAACTATTACTAAGGTGGCAGGATTTATGGTTTTGCTAATGCCTGATTTCCACATAAGTGTGTGTGTGTTTGCATGTGAGTCTACTGGAAGTTCATTCATTCTGACAGGAATAATGGACATGCTAGTATGTTGGATAAACAAAATATTAAATGGGCTAACAGACCCCTAGCAGTCAAACTGATCCTTGTGTTTTGAAGAGATTAAAACGAAATGTTCATAATGTTATTAAGCCGACATTGAAACTGAAATGATGGGACATTGTGCAGCCTAGTAGTGATTCAGATGGCTTCTAGGAGTGTCACAAAAATGACCTCTGCCCTTGCATTCTTAGTGTTATTCTGCCACAACACTTCTTTGCGCATTTACATTAAACAGAACAGGATGATGCTTAGATTCACCCTTTTGCCCACTGCTGCAGTAACATTTTGATCCTTCCGAAAAGAAATACATTTCTTCTTGATCAACACTACAGTGTACTTTCCGTATTTCAGGCGATGTTACAGACCGAACGCTCATTTTTACGGAATGGAGCCATCAGGGTGAATCTTGTTCACAAAGAAAGGTCAAATGATGCAGGCTTTAAAGCTTGAGAAATAATCTCACTCCGCAAACCTCGTCCCACCAATTTGCTCTATGGCAGCTCCTAATGACAAAGCTGAAACAACTAATGCTAACATAGCAGAAAAATGAAGGCCAAGAAAGCATACAGAGGAAGATAAAACTCCAAGATAGACATTTCCTAAGTTCATCATAATTTAATTAAGAAGTGGCAGCTAACAGTTTGGAGGTCAACTCAGTGTCTGGAAAACCAAGAACACTTTATGAAAGCTGATCATAGGAGAACTTGAAATCAAAATCCCTGGCTGACATCAAAAGACCTACGGGAAGTGGTCGTGTTCTGTTTGACTGCTCAGTGACTGTTAGATAAAGCTTACTCCAATGGAAGAGCTATCACAACACACTTCTATTCAGCTTTTTTTGCATTTGCTAGACTCTATATTAAACAAGTGAAACAAATATCCTGTTTAATTGTGTGTAGGTTTTTCCAGGACTATAAGGTACTTAACTCATATGCACACTTCAAAAGCCTGTTTCAATAAATGTGAAACATTCAAACCTTGCACAGAAATTTGATACAAGGCTTAGGTGCTTGGGACACTTTAGGCGATCACCCTGTCTTCTCGCTGTGAAAAAGTTCATTATCCTCACTTTACACTCCAGTTATCCTCCCTCGCAGACACAAATGCTAGCATACACCATGATGTATGGGGGTCAACTAACTTCACATCCTCCTCATCCCTGTGATTAGAGGCTTTTTGATCAGAAGTTCCCATTAATACAAAGAAAGCACGAAGCGTCACAGTACGCAGCACTCTCACACACTTAGCGATCACAGCTAGAGCTGTTCAGCATTCTGTAGTGCCGTATCCACATGTTTGATCAGGCCCGTTTGCTCATATGAACCGTCACTGTATATGTGTCTTTGTACACACACTCAATTATCTCCCCTCAATGGGCCCTGACTTGATCTGTGGAGCCAGCAGACTGGTGATGTGTGTAATCCAAAGAGTCTGGGCATTAAGGCTGGTCAATCAGGCTTATACACACATTTGGTTGCATGTCAAATGGTCTGATCAAAGTTTTTTCATCTTAACTCCAAGAACTGGGTCTAGTCAAGCAAGCATTTTACTTTCTGTTCTTTTTTCTAGCCAGTGGTATTTCCTATTCTGTGACTGGGAATGAAGTCTCTTGCTCAAGGACACGTTCGCTAGTTCAGTTCAAGTTCCCTTTTCATTTCCCTTTCTTGACAAAATTTTCTCAAAAATTCATGGCTTTTAAACAGCATTTGTAAAAAAAAAAAAAAAAAAAAAAAAAAAACTCAGCTGCCTTTAAGGATAGAAAAGAAGAAGTTTTAACATTAAACAGACATTACAGTTTAGTTTTGCTAGGCAACCTGTCCAGGTCGTACGCCCCTCTCATGCAACGGCAGCTTGGATAAGCTCCGCCACCCCCACGACCCAGAACAGAGGGAAGAGGGTACAGAAATTAAATTGATTTTCTTATACTTTTATTCTACTGTTTGGTCTAGAAATATTTTACAGTAGCTATGATACATTTTTAGGTAAATCTGCCTGAACCACTTGATTTGGGTATGTATGCCATAGCTGTTTCAAGTTGTGATCGTTTAACTCTATCATATCATTGACTATTATCTGAACCATTTAAAAAGCATGATTCTTTTTTTTTTGTCCCCAAGGAATTAAAAAATCCAAAGAAAGTTTTTTCTGTTTTGCTTTTCTTGCGAACAGTAAAAGGTTAAAAACACAAGTCAACATTTACATTATCTACAGGGAGCAATGTTGCTAGCTGTTGTTTAGTTCTGCTATCTGAGGACTCATTATAAAACCTGATACAGCAGGTGTGTTTTATTCAGAAAATCTCAGAAGTTGAAGGGCAGACGCTTTCGAAAAGAACTTTTAAGGAGGACAGGACACCATTATGTCAGATATTAGACAAATTGATGTGAGTAAAAGTTTTGGGAAACAAGGCTAAACTTTACTGGTAAATGATTAACATTTTTGCAAACTTAAATGAGGTTTATTACAATAAAATGGTTCAATGCTCAACATCCATAATCAACAACACATGTGGCATATGTGTCCTTGTAACTGTACAGCTAACATCTAACACTTGTCACTTGCTTTGCTTTACTTAAAGTAAACTAAACAGCAAATAAACTAATGGAAGTAAAGCTGTAGAAATACATAGATGAGTCTTTCTCTAGGTCCCCAGTGTCATCAATTGTCACTGTTGTTCTGTTATTTACCAGTGTGGGTGCTTTCCCAGTCGAATCAGCCGGGAAAGTATCTGTGATTTGTAATCGCAGATAAAGACGTCAAAACAAACGACAACAATGTGAAAAGGAAAGATTTCGAAAGTCAAAATTACTGTAAATGATTTCTTGTTTAACAGTTAGTCAGTGAGGAAGTGTTTGGTTTTTTTTAGGTCATGGACAAGCTTTACTCATTTTGGCTGTTAGATACGAGAGGATGACCTTGCTCATGTAGTTTAATCAATGATGTGAACAAACTGGATTTTCTTGAATGTGTTCACTCCTTTTACAGACAAATGTCCCTCTCAACTTCCACTGCAAAATCCCCAAATCCTGTTTGTATACTTTTTTCCTGTTTTAATAAGATTTAAAATAGCTTTGCCTTTTCTCAGTGGTGTGATATTTAAAGAGCACCCATAACCTGAACTTTGCCCTTTGCACTTTTGATTGCTAATACCTTTTCTGAAAATCTGAGCTCATTCTATAGTTCTGCACATCTTAATCCTCACTGGATATGAGCGTCAGCTAAAAGTGGGAATAATGAATTGAAATGAAAAGATGATAAACACAAAATCCATGAATGCTTTCCATTGGTCTGATCTGTTGCATAAGCTGTTTTTTCTATACAGACTTTTTGGCAAAAGCTGAAGCACACATCCACAAGCCCTCGCTGAAACCTTGAGGTTAATCTTAAAGAAGTGGCAGTTTTGGGCTCATGCATGTTCGCATGTGCACAAAATGAGAGATAAGTGCAGATTAGGCTATTAGAGATGAGCATCAGCAGTATTCTGAAGCTGATTCAGGGCTTTTTCCCAGACTAAAGAAGGAAATAGGCTAATCTCTGCTCGGACACCAATGATATGTCTGTCAGCTGAGGATTTACACCTATAGGGCTGTCTGGTCTGACATGTGCACTGAATGTGTGGTGAGCAGTGTGTGTGTGTGTGTGTGTGTGTTTGTGTTTGTGCATCCCAGCCCGAGGAAGTGACTGCCAGCATCGAGCTGGAAGCATGACCGCTTCTTTACCAGCAACTGGGCTGATGATTAAGTGACACATGTGCTCATTAATTCTATTGTTCGTCCAGTAAAATGAACCACAAGTAGAAGGAGAGAAGGCATGCATCATGGGGGTATTTAGTCAATGAGGAGGATTAAGCATGTGTGTGTCCATTTCTTTCTTCTCCATTCCTTTATGTCATTTCCTTTCCTCTTCCTTCTCATCCATTTTTCCACTAGTGCTTTTCTTCTACTTTTTTTTCTCCTTCCTGTTCTTTTCTCGTCTTTTCTCTATATCCTTTTCATTTCATGACATCATCCTTCCCCCATTCCTCAGCCTTTCCTCCCCTCTCGTTTCCTTTTCCATCTTCTCATGTAATTCCTTTTGCAACCACTTCCTAGTTTTCTGTTGTTATTAAATTCTCACCGTTTCACTTTTTTTGAACTTCCACTTGTATTCCTACTTTTTCTCCTCTTCTCTTCTTCCTGTAATAGCCCATGGATGCATGCCTGAGTCCCGGCCACCCTCATTAACCTTATCATTAGGCTCAACCCCAGCTGGACTGCAGTGCCCTCGCACTGCTATGTAGCTTTGAGGAGCTGTGTCAATACATACACACTTGGCCATTAAGCTGGAAAAGCTAGAGCTGAGAGGGAGGGAGGCACAGTCAGTGGATGCACAGCAAATTTATATAACTGCTGAGCCAGCGTTGGAGGAGTGCGTGAGATAGAGAAGCAGAGGAATGAATGATGCATCCAGGTTGATCTGAACTTTCCATGTACTTCATTCTGTTTGATGTGCCTTGAGTGCACGCATTATGAAAGCCTTGCTGATTAGCCTGCAATATGAATAAGACACGAGCGGAGCAAAAATGTCTAGACTTTTGCTGTAAAGCAACTATGATAAGGCTTGTATTCTCTTTGCACTCCAACTGCTGCAGTAGCCTTATGCAATCCTCCAATAGCAGGAATCCAGTCCTAATCACACCATCACACAAGAGTGAGAATAGTGAGGCAGATTTATGGTTCAGCATACAGTCCAAAAAAATCATTTTACATTTGACACATGAAAAAGCCTCAGTTCTAATAATTCCCACAGCATTTTATGTAAAAAATTACTTAGACTAATTTAGGAATATTAAACGGGTTCTTGAAAAATCTAGACTTTTGCTGAGATAATTGACAGTCTATAAAGGCTCTGCACTGCTTGTTTACAGTAATTATTTATTTATTTATTTTTTCAAAAAGCAGGTAGTGTTTGTCACTGTGGAAACATTAGAGAATAATGATTTCTGCTTGTTTGTCTTCTTTAGTAAAAGCCAAAACATATGAAAAGAATTTTGTGGTCATGCTTTTGTAAAAGTCTGTGAGCACGCTCACACAGCAGGCCAAATATGAGTTTCAGCATGCAAACCTGCTAGCAATAGCATTGCTAACATGCTAATATTTAGTTAGGTTTGTTATTGTTATTTAATGTTATACAGTGTTGTAAGGAAAACAGCAGTTATTGTGTTAAATGACCAATGTTGACCTTTTTAAATTCTTTTTTTTAATAGAAGACCGTGGCAATCATTGTTGGAGACACTCATCATCATGGTAACCCATAAAATGAAGGAGTAGCTTGTTGCAGATGGTTTGCGCCTCTTTTCAAGTATTCTAAAAGATTAAAAGGTGAAATGATGCTTTTATTCAGTCTACTTTTAGTGCCTATGTTTTGCCCAAACTTAAAAAAATAACAAAATAACAAACAAAAACCAGCAATAAAACAAAAAAAAATGCTACTTCTATAAGTGGAAGTCTTGCATTTCAGTAATTTTTTTTAAAGTGGGAAAGAAAAAAATAGCAGGAAGAAAAAGTAGGGAAGCACTGTTATGTGGTGATTTATGTTTGTGGAACATAAAGTCCAACCAGTGGCAAAGCCTGAATTACAATGATGCATGAATTCTGTGTAGCCCTGTAGAATCTACTCTGTTTCTGCTTAAATAAAACATTGTCACATTTTAGCACAATTCCAATGAGCAAAATAAGATTGAGTAGGGAAATGATCCGATATTTCATATCTTTAACAGGCAAATGCATATCCCACCTGTGGGATTAGCAGTTCATTTATATGTGATTAGACTCAGATGTTTTTAACCCCTTGACATTCCAGTGGGTTGCAGGCAGGACCCTTTGGGCAAGATTGCAGGAATGCCAGGGGGTTAAACAGTTGCTTGACAATGAGGTGAAGTCAAAGATATTCAGGACATGTTTTAGGATTGATACAATAGGTTGTTGATGCTTATCAGGCTTTAAAAGACCGGAAAACAATTTCTAAAGAACTTGGACCCTTTTAGTTAGATCGATCTGCAATTATATCTTACTGCTGCTAAAGGGGATCACTTCAGGTACTGAAAGCAAAAGTTCAAATGCTACTTCCACCTACAAGTCTGTTATTCTTGATTATTTATCTTGATAAATGAACTACTGAATAAAATATTTAAGTTCTCTTTATTTATTTTAAGGATTTGCATAATGCAGAAAATGTAGAAAATTCTGAAAGGCTGCATGTGTGATGAGAATATAAAGATCTAAGTTTCAATGGGACTTAACGGCTTAACCAGATACCTGCATCACTCTTCTGATACATAGTGCTTTAGTTGAATATCAATTATATTAATTGTACAATACATTTTTGTTCTTTTTTGTTTTATACGTCAGTTTTTAATGCACAACTGTCCCGACATGATAGAAAATGAAATAATGTCTCTGCTTTCACATGTGGTGGTCTTGATAAGGCCAGTGGCAGAAATGAATGACTGTGAGGCATTGATGGAGATCAGTTGTTTTTTTTCTTTCTTGTTGCAAAGAGCAGCTATTTAAAGCAGTGCCATTTTCATCCTGATACTTGAGAGATCTCACTGTACTTCGCACATTGTCATAGTGATGAAGGAGCAACTGAATCACGCCATTTCTCATTTCCAGCAAGGTGGGAACTTCATCACTGAGCTAAAGCAGTGAATAAGTAGCTAATTATTCTCAGGACTTGTGAATGACCACACTAGTTTTGTAACTCTTGTACTCCACTATGCTCTACTCTACTATAACACACAATTTTTAAATATTCCATATTTCAGTCTGCTTTCTCTGCATTTTTCTTTTCTTTCTACCCTCTGAGCAACCGAAAACCTTTTGACTCAGGTCTTGATGATTGAACTGAGGGACAAATATCAATGTACCATGTATGAAACGTCAATGAACATGTAAATGAATCTATAATATATTCAGATTGGCTCTTTGTCTTGGTGTTTTGAGCTCCTATAGGCGATTCTTGCTCCGGGCGTAACAATCATTCAACGTGTTAATGGGTCGCACACTGAGCTCGTTAGCTATGCACAGCTCTCATTAACATACAAATTCAATTAACTTTCACTGGAGAAAAAAAAAGAAAAGAAAAGAAAGAAAACAAATCTTTTTTGTGATGCCTAGTCTTTCTGCACTTTATCTTCCTCTTAGTCACAGTGACTGAAGGAGAAAGCCAATGTTGCGGTGACTTTCCCTGTTTTTGGCTGGTTGATGAATGCTTTATGGTCTTTTGCAAGGTGATACAGTTCAGAGCGCAGCCAGACATCCTTGTGTGGGGGGAATGAGAATGTTCTGCACTTCATGAAGAGACTCTCAGGTATTTGTCCGCTGTCACTAGCTAAGCTGGATGGCAGCTGTTTTAGTGGGCCATTGTGAAAAGGCTGCAGAGGCTGAGAGGACAACTGTGGCAGAGTTAAGCAGTCCATGCTATGTTGATTGAAAGCCAATTTTCAAAGTGGTGTATAGTCAGAATTTTCAATAGCAGGCAGACTCTTCATCCTCCGCCATGTTTTCTACGGGCAATGCTCTTATCAAGGGAATTGGTAATTAGTGGCGTGCATTGTGTCAGAGGACAGCGCAGTGAATACCAACGACATTAAAGGGCTGATGAGATAAGAGGAGAGCGTGCTTGTGTATTTGTGCTTGTGGTTGTGTCAGTTCTCGCTCCTGTGCTCATATTCATGCTCCAGGGACAATGGCTAGGTGCCTTGGTCACAGCATTGTATGACTTCAATTTACGTGTTTGCATATTTGACAATTAACCAAATTGATTTCCTCAGCGTCAGCAGTGAATGTCTGTTTTCCCCAGGATTTTCAATACCACGTCCATCCCTATATCACACAGGTCCAATAATGGCAGTGTCTCATTTGCATACCATTAATTAGACATTCATGTTAAATAGCTTATTAGCATATATAGCGGCCTGTGTTTTGACAGAGTGAAAGCTATAGTGGCAATAACTTTTCCTTTCATTTTGCTTGTTTTTGCGATCTATGCAAATGTGAGTAGTTTGTGATGTTTTTAATCAGTTAGCACGTGTGTGTTTTGTGTGTGTTTATGAGCAAAAAAGGGGGAGTGAGAGAAAGATGTCCAAACAAGGCCTACCTTTTACAGTGGCAGCTTAGAGAAAGAGCTGTCTTGAAAGCATAAAGAGCAAGATAACTAGAAACACACTAATGATTCCTTTTTTTTCTGCCATTAAAAGAAAAAGAGACTCTTTTCCACATTTTCTTTGAAGATTGATTCAGAAACTTCCCATAGAGGTGACAAAATGAGCCCACCGATAATCATTAGCTACGTTTTAATTACTTTTTTTTTTTAGTCTGAAAAGGAGTAAAAATGTCTACTATGTTTAATTTGCGAGTTTATTTTCTTGTAACAGATATTTCACTTATTAGCTTAGTATAAATTGTTGTCCTAATAGTTTATGAGGCCAAACCATATGATTTAGTACATTTTTGACGATTTGATATAGCAGGGAATAACTACAGGTGGTAGCACCCATTCAACCTGCTATAATCCTTGAGTTTCACAGCCATAAGTGTATGAAATATGTGTGCATGTTAAGCATCATTATTATTTCAAGTGGTTGTGTGTAGTACTTAGGTGTAGTCAGTGTATCACCTGAGGGAGACGGGTTTGGGAGTGCTCTGAGCTTAACCTGAGACAGATGTCCAAACTGTGCCAAAATGGCCATTTTGGAGACCTCACCTGAACTGTCTACACTAAAACCTCACTCATTTTTCTCATCAGTTGGCCTTTGCAGAGATGTTCATTTGTGCTATGTGCTTTCTTCATTTATTTTTCCCAGTAATACACAGTGATATTCACAAATCTCACAAATGTTCACTTTACAAAGACTCCACAAGTTTTCAAATAGACCTTGTGCTTGCAGAGATATGCTCATTTCATTATTATGGGTATGCAATTTTTGAGCAGAGGTCTGATGTAAAAGTAACGCAGTGTAAAGATACACAACAAAGTACTGATTCAAATTGCTGTAAAATATTTTGAGTTTGAGCTGTTAGATGTCAAAAAAGTTCTTGTTCTCTTGCCTCTGAATAGCTGCAAGCTTAACTCATTCATCAGGAAACCTTTTGATGCTCCAAACTAAGAAAGCTCCAGCTTCTGTATTGAAAGTAAAGCACTGACAACTCACATACTTTACACAATCCCACTTTAAAAACCCGAAATATCCCTTCAAGTGGTGTTATAAAAGTCAAAATAGCTCTTTTCTCTCCCCCCCCCCCCCTACTAAAACACCAGCCAAACTGTTTAACAAGCTCACTTGGAATACTCTCAAAGCCAGTTCAAGTGGATAAGCTGCACCAAACTCATCCTCGCTTCAGGCTCTTGTAATCCAATCGCTTATAGGTTATCGGTTACAATAACTATGGCCCTAAAGGCCTTGACACACCATAATGCTGCATGTCAATTCACATTTTCACAGCTGCTGAACATATTGTTGTAGGAGTTAGCTAAGTTACTAGTAGTACACCAGCAACAAGTAAGGCTAGCATGGCGGAACAAATAGAACCACAAAATACTGAGTCATGTTTGTGTGTTCAGCTCGTTTTTGCATCTAAACACACCATTGTGCATCTTTCTTAGGTGAAAAATACCTTCAAAAACAACTTTCATAACTTAATGATTTGCCCTCGGGTATTTTAAAAGCAAACATTTTAAGACAACTGTAGAACTTTGCTTAACAGAGAAACAATTGGTTCACATTCCAGTGATTAATAAGGACAGTAATCTGTTTTTATATTTGAAGATGTCTTGAGAATACACAGAGAATTTGGTCTCTGTATGTAATATTGCTATTTCAGTTGGTGTATCTGAGCTAATCTTCAATGGGCTTATCTCAGAGACACCGCATGCTTTGGAAAACTGTTGAATGTCATGGGACGATATCAGATCCCAGTAAGATCTGTTTGATATTTAGATTTACAAAATATTATGTCATATTGATAGATCAAACTCCAATTTGAACCCTCTTTAATGGCACGCCAAAATTCAACTTGTTTAATCTGTTTTGAGGTAAAAGTAAGTTTTTGCCTGCAGTAAGCCAAAGATAGTTTGTGAAGGAGGAACCTCCATTCTGTAGCACTGCAGTACAGCCTCTTCCAACCACTCCAACAGGCTCCCCTCCAGCTCATTGCATCATATCAGGTTCAGTAGTCCAACTCAGCTGGTTAAATTTTCATTCATTTCAGATCTATAATTTAAACTGATGAACTTGATGGAATTGCAGCAGACCGTCAATGTGTGGGTAAGGTAGCTTGTAGAAATGTGTCACTACAAATGGGGTGCAACATATTTTTTTCTGGATCACTCTTCAGCTATGTAATACAGAAGACTCATCTAAGCATAAAAGCTGAAAAAAACATGATTGACTTCCATAATTTGCATTGATTTCACTGACTCCTGGCTCAGGGACCTATTGTTGTTGGGGCAAATTGGCAAATCAATGTTCACCAAAGACTACATGAAAAATAAACCACTAATTGTGCAAATTTATTTGTAACGAATGGATTTCCCTATTTCAAAATGTTTACAAGCGGGTCTTAAAGACAGGCCAGGGATTACTCCCTTTTTGAATTAAATATACAACACCTCTGTAAGCTCTCCAGTACATTCTGCTGCAGAGAAAAGAGCAACAAACACTAGAAAGGGATAGGATTAAAAAAAAAAAAAGTCCAGTACAAATAAAGAGAGACTGCGAGAAAGAGTTGGGAGGGATGGGAACGGAAAGAAAGATGAGGTAAGCCCTGTGGGAGATGCTTGCACGGACTTGCTAAACCCCTCCAACCTACCCCTCATGCGTTTCCTCCATCATTCTTCTTTCCAGGGTGAGACAAAGAGAGGAGAGATTTTAAAAGAGGAGCAAGCATGAAGGGGGAAGGAGTGACATCAGCTGTAATATCAGAAGAAGGAAAGGTCAGCCGTGACACAGATGATAGTTTGTTTTCAGAGTTGATGACTTGGGAATTTATCCAAGGTGACGACTTGAAAGTCAAGGGCGTTGTGTTTTTTTTTGTTGTTGTTGTTTGTTCTGACCTCTGTTTGTAGGTCACGCTTGGCAGTCCTCATGGCAGCTTCTCAGGTTTCTTCCCTTGAGAAAGATGAATTTTACCCTCTTTTACCCTCTTTGTGATACAAGCAGAGCCTATGCACCCTTGGGCCAGCTTATGTCCCGTGGCAAGTCTGTGTTTTTGGGATGGAGTCAGCCCGTTTGTAAACTGCGTGTGACCCTGTCTATCTGGAGGGCTCTCGCCATGCATAAACACACACACACAAGAATGCACCCCCTCAGATGGGTCCTTACATACAGCTGATGTGATGACTTGTCTCCCTGTGAAAGGCCTCTTTGATTGGGGGTGAGCTTCCCATCATCTCATGTGACATTTGCAGAAGAATGTGTTGAAAGAAAAGCAAGTGGCAGTAGCAGTTCACGCTGAACAAGTCTGAGTCACTGCAAATTTGCCAATTAATCTACTCCACAGCATGCAACAATGGTATGACGCTCCGATGTAGAGTTGCAGAAAACTATAAAACATTGTGC
The DNA here is from genome assembly GCA_028567055.1 of Leptatherina wallacei. Lineage (NCBI taxonomy): Eukaryota > Metazoa > Chordata > Actinopteri > Atheriniformes > Atherinidae > Leptatherina > Leptatherina wallacei. The sequence continues at coordinate 6,556,651 of JAOXYM010000018.1, forward strand.
AATTAAGGTGATTCATGTTGATTTAATGCTACGGTGTGCCTCATCTCAGAATGAGCAACAGAGGAACTCAACAGGAGTGTACTTTCTTGATATTTCTTATAATTCATGGAAAGTGCAAAGTGATGTTCATTACTGTATTGAGAATAACTAATAGTTTGTGGTTTCTGTCAGGACTAATCACTGTGTTTGTTAATAGACTCCTTAGAGGAAGGCACATTTCCCTCCCAGTCCCTAATGTCATAAAAAGCTTTTAGCAGCTTCTTCAAATGCATCAGGATTGTGCTTTTCTCTATTTCCTTTGTATCTCATTAATTTCCATATTTAATTAGCTTGGCTCATTAAATGCCATGCACACAGGAATGTATGCAGGAATAATTGCATCAATGTTATAGACACAAATTATCCATAATGTTCTTGTGTGAGTTGTGACAGGACATGTAGGCCTTGTTGATTAGTCCACTCTAATAGACACGGCACTTGATTTGTTTGTCTTATTGGTGTGTATGTGGCTCTGAGCGAGTGTATGGGTTCTCGAGATTGTGTGCATGCATGTGCGTCATTTGCACATACGTTTCATGGGTATGTGTGTACACATGAAATGTATTTGTGCCAATCTAGCCGTCAACTCTAAACCATGTTATAGAGTGAAATTACCCATCAGCTCTGGTAAAAGCATGGCTGACAACCTCTAATCATGGTCATGAGAGAAAACAAATCATTGTCACATGTGTGCAGGCACACGTACACACTTCACAGGCACACACCCTGTCCGGGACAAAGACATGGGGGTTAGCGGAGATAATAGAAAATCCCCCCAAAAAGAAGAAAAATCCAAATGTATTCTTTTGTGTTTCTTCGTTTTGGGTCTGTTTGCCAGAGGCTGAGTTTACACTCTTTCTGATTCATTGTCAAGACAACTTTTTATCTCAGTTGTCTTGTTGTTGCATTCTGAGCCGTCTCTGTGCTTTTTATACATCAAATTAATGAGATAGTCTTCACAGACACCTTGTCTTCCACTCAAATATATGTTTACAGCTTTTACATGAGGCATTCTGGATCTCACAGCTGAGAACTATAGGTGGTTTTTAATCACACACCGTGGTGAGACGTGCATGAATAACTTTGACATTTACAATTAGCTGTTGTCAGCGACCAAAGGCAGTAGTGCAATTTAGTAGGTACACATTACTGTGGTAAATGGAAGTGACAACAATTTGATATGTTATTTCAAAGTGGCGTGATAGCGAATTGTATTTGACCCTGTTTAAGTGGTCTCACTCTTGATAGGAGAACACCCTTTATTCAAAAGAGATAATTGGTTTTGCAAAATGTTGTTCACGCTGGCTCCGAAGCGTTTTGGGAGAGAAAGTAGCGGGCGCTGATTAACCCTGTCATAGTTGTTGACATCTCACAATCACGCAGCTCTTATTTCTGGTACTCTTCCCTGCATCAAACGTCATTCTTGTTCTATTTCCCACCCAAGTGCCGAGGATAAGTGTTAAATTAGTGTTTTTCTTCATCATTGTCCTTCCCTTGACAGATGCTTTCATGGTGGACACAATATATTACAAGCAGGGTTAGAGTCTGTGATGGTTAGTCTCTGAACCAAAACTTCTGAAGCAGTGCTAGTTTATGACTCAAGAGGTTGGGTTAGGGAGGTGGGCCTCTGTGGTCTCTTTGGTTCCCTTGCTGTGGTTTCCCTACATTTGGCTTACAGACAAGTGTATTGTGCATAAGGCTTCTCTGATGTGGTGCTGTGATGATGAGTAAGCAGCCATATGATGGAGTGGGTATGTGTGTGGTATCCAGAGCTCTGCCTGACATATGGTCACGAGGAAATTGAGAGGCAGAATTCATGAGGGAGTTTGGTATATATATTACGCAGCATTTTACCGGCCAAACTTTTCTTCCTTTCTAATTAGAGGACAGTTGTGGTTTCTGCCGGTTACGTAAGCTCTAAAGACTTCCTGGTGGAAAAAAGTCATATGTTCAACACGACACATGGGGTAAATCATTTAGAGATTTGGCTCCATGTATGGGATATGTTAGAGGATGAACCCACTTGAACTTTCACAAGGTTTTTAATTTGCATTACATAATATGAAATGCAGACTCTGCTCGTGAACATGACTGGTTATGGTCAAACATTACTTATAGTCATTCAGGGCAGGCTCCACGTGTCTGTGAGGTGTCACAGTCAAATAGTAAAGTGCTTTTCCCCCAGATTGATTTATTTTACATGAGTTCTTCTGTTCAGTTGCCATTCAGTTTGGAAATAAAAAAAGAAACATTGAAAAAGAAGAAAAAAAATCCAATCTTTTCAATGATTGGTTTGTACATACAGAGTGTTTCCTATTACACAACTCTGCACCATCTTCCAGTAGAACTTCCCTATTTGTTAATCTTTCAGATTTTATACCTCCAAATATTTTCTGACTAAATCATAACTCTTATCTTTACGGACTGATGACCTTACTATGCCATCATCAAGGTTATCTCTTAGCTAATGAGGCACATTGCAGGGAAAAGAATGTACAATTGCTTGCACTTGCAAAAAAATGATAATTTCTGTTGTTTTTCAGAGGTGTATCCCTAAAATAAGACAATTAAATCCTTTCCCATTGCCTGTAATGGCTTGTTTACCCTTAGTGCTCTGGTGGCTATAGAACCAGCCCAGTTTACTACCATAACCTCCCAGGGGACAAGCCTGTAAGCTACAACAACATGAAGGGATTACTCTGCATACTGCAGGCTATGTTGGACAACAATTTCTGATAAGCATGACTTTCCGAGATGATTAGGCTAGTTTATTATTTTTGACTAGACTGCAAGCATCAGCTGATACAGCGAGTAAGCTTCCAGCTGTCTTGGGGGGCAGGGAAAATTGATCAATCTTGGGTTTTTTTGTTTTTCTGTTCTGGAGTTGTTGCATCAGTTCTAAAACCATAAACTTAAACAGAATGAGTAGATTTCTGTGAAAAAAAAGTTAACTGTGCCCATCTGATTCACAGATGTCAACTTGCAGGGGGCACTTTACATTAGTTTTTCTTCTATCTTCCAAATTTTGTGGGTGTTGCTTGTATTCAATCACATGACTTTTGCAGCTCACATACCTCTGGCGAACAAAGTTGTGATCAAACAAACAAAAAGGGCAAGTAAGATTTAAGACGTTCCTATAGTTTCAGAGTATGAATTTGTGCACTAAATACCTTTTACAAAAGGCTGAGCTATGTGATGGTGTAGACCCACATGCATTATCCAACAAAAAAATCATTTTTGAATGGGGAAACACCCATCAATTCACTTCCCTGATATCTCAACCTATCTGGTACTTCAGATGAATGTCGACACAAGCAGATGAAAGTATGGAAAAACTTGGAAGCTAACAGAGAAGGACCCTAACTAACTGAAGGGACTTACAGACTTTTGACGAAGTGATTATTGGAAACTCTGGCATGCTTTGACTTATTTTTCTCCCAAAGAAAGGTCTGCAAGCCATTTTTCTCACCATGTTTTCATAAAATCCCTGGTTCACTCCTATTTTTATGATTTCACAAGGAACCCTAAAGTAATCTTGATCAGTTTTATGATTTGAATGATTGGACCATCCAAAGATTAAGCAAACAGTATTTTCCAGATAAAGGACACGCTCACGACACACACTCTGGCCTACAATAATTTAGGGTGACCACCACTTTGCATTCACATGACGTCACAGCCGTTTCATTTAGTTGTAACAATCAGTTGCTTTGGGCCTGAGTGCCGTGACTAGTTTGAAGTTGTGAAAAGGTTTTCATATTTAAACAGAACTTTGTTTTCTGCAAGTCTTCCACAGTTGTGTTTGTCCACATTTGTTAAGCTTAATGAATGTTGATAGAGTGTAGCCGTCTGACTCACCGCTATAAACAGAATGTTTACCTGTGGGGAATGCTGTGGTGAAATGTGGTCACACTTACATAGGAACAGCTCTCACTACATAGAAATCTGTACTAAATATAATTTTTTCATTAGAGTAAGTGACTAACATAAAGCAAGCTTCTTGATTATTTAACAGCTGCCTTGGTTAGCATTAGCTCTGCTACTCCGCCTGACTCCATGCGCTTTCTGTTTATTGGCTGCTTTAAGTACCTAAACCTGTAAAACTGTGCATGCTGCATATGTACCCTTATGTGACCTTGGTTCAAAACTGTTTTCTGAATTTGTCTGTTTTGAAAAATATACAATGTTAGAGACCTAAAAGTCAAAAGCCAAAAAAGAGAGAGAAAGAGAGAGAGAAACTAATAAACTCTTAGCAAGATTTGTTTGTCTTTTCATGACATTTTTACCTTCGAGGTCAAGCTTGGTGTTGATCTTCTGGGTCTCACTCATGTCAACACAGGCATATTTCTCTGTCCCTTTATTTCAAACAAACATAACTGGCTTTCTTATCTCTAAATATTGTGTTGAGTCAGGACCCCCACCCAGCTGGCACATGTAGAGGATTAAAACAAACATTGAGGGTTAATTGCACTCTCTGCTCAGCTCGGGTCAGACGGTGTGTTTGTTCAGTCAGAGGTCTGGAGTAGCTTTGATTGAGGTAAAGTATTTGAGTGGGTTCAGACTGTGTTCACCGTCATCAGCTCATAATGACGCCTGTGCTGCTGCTGCTCTTGCAGCCTTTCAGTGTGGGTGGTTTTTTCCTCTGAGCGTGTGTATGTGTGTCTTTTAGAAGTGGGATTCAATAGTGCCACTGCCCTTGATCCTTCTCACTCTCTGGTACTTCTCTTGCTCTCTTTCTTCTCTTCTTTCTCCCTTCCCCTGCTTTTTCCCGTGTCAACGCCTGGAACTCCCACAGAACTCCCAGGCAGCTCGGATTCAGAGGAAGTCCTTCCTGGGATTAATACACACACATACACAAACTTCCTCGTCAGATTTACCCCCCTCCTCTCATCTGTCCTCCCACAGACATCCTGTTTGTCTCCTGCAGCTCCTCAACTCCCTCAGATGAACACAAGCCAGGGAGGCATCGCGTAAACACAAGAGCAGTTTGTGACAAGAAGGCCGCATAGATGGACAAAGAGCCCCTAGAAACAGCTCCCGTTCCCGCCACCCGGATCTCTAACTCACATTTTTATCCGCTGTCACCTTGTGATTCTTTTTCCTTTTCTATTTTTAGAGCTTGTTGACTCTGTGGACCAAATTCAGCAACAATCAGTTTTAACCAGAATCCGGGAGCTCACCAATCATATTACTGCCATGTTTTTGAGCAGAGCTTCAGGAATGAAAGAAACCTTGTTGATTTTTTTCTGTAATCAGTTTCCATTATCTCTTGCTGTGCAGTAGGCATCAGCTCTCCGTCTTGTCTTCTCATCCGTAGAGCAGTCTATCCAATCCATTTTACCCATCTGCCAATCTCCATCATTTCAATCCTGGTTTGTCCCCTCTTCTCCCTCTGCCCTGTCTCCCTTCACTCTATCCATGGCTAATCCATTACATCTTCTAATGACTGTTGTTTCGCTCTATAAAGAAAAGTATAGCATGGGTTGGCATTTCTGACGCCAAATGTGTGTATATGTGTTAGTAACCATCGCCCCACCTTCCCTGTGAAACTTAATCCCATACACCACCAGACCCAAACAAAGAAATTAAAGGCATAAGAAGATATTTAATCTAAAATGTCAACCAGAAAATACTTTCTCCATGTACAACCACGTTGGTTGTTTGCAGCTTTTCTGCAGATACAGGAGATCTTTTTAGCAAATATATTAGTCTTTCCTTCAGTTAGTTGCCTCACTTTTCTTAAGCTAAATCTAAAGTAAATTGATCCTATCCATTAACTAGAATTTACTCTTCCTGAGAAATAACAGGATGACTGTCCCATGCTGAATGAATAGGACCTTGCTTAGAATTGCTGAAGTCCTGATGCTGAAGTAGCTGATGTAGTTTTTGAGTTGAAAGGCAAATTACAAAGATTTGAAACTGGTGTTGAAATAATATGTTCAAAACATATTCAGATATAACAGTAAATCACCCTGTCAGGCTCCACTGAGCAGCAACCTTCCGGCGGAGAAATGTGAAGCCGATGCAGAAGTGCCAAAAATTGCAGTTCCCCCCTCATCCGCTAGGGGAATCAATCCCCATAGAGTCCCATGTTAAAAAGGCTAACTTCACAGCAGAAATCAAGAGTTCAGAGCAGCCCAGAGTTTGATGGTTGTCAGTCATCTGTCCCTATGCTCATAGCCCCCCTCTCAGCGCCACCTCGTCACCCATTTTTGTATTTTCTGGGAGTGACGAGACTCGTGATGCTGCCAAGATGGCGATGGTGGGAACAGCCCAACAAGCTTCAATTCAGCTCTTAAGAAACCTACCGGTCACGGGAAGGAGGGTCTGTCCATACAGTGCCAGTCTTTCCTATAGGCCACATAGGTGGGCTTCTAGGGCGCCGGCTTCTAGGGCGCCGGTGGGAGCCCGGCGGCTGGGGAAGCAGGCCAGAAGGTGTTAATACCAGTCTCGGCTTCGCCCAATTGATGTAGTTAATTAGCGTCAAAATGAAGAAACATTAACCGTTGAGCGTACAATACAAAAAAAAGGCGAAAGGAGGAAGAAGATAAGCTCAATCATGTGGTCAAGCACTGTAATATATTGTTTCTCCCAAAATGATCTCTGTGTTATTGTACATGAAGATGGATTAAAAACAACAACAACTGTTTTTAGCTTAATAATGCATCAATGTTAGCTGTTTTAATGGCTCTAAACAATTTACTTTTGAGAGTGCCACAATTGAGGTTCACCAAGGGCTCTACATTCCCTTCGACCGGCACTGTGTCCATATGTTTTAGAGTCACTGGTCAGAGCCCAACTAATGCAGTGTTGCCAACTTAGTGACTTTGTCAAGCGATAGGCGACAAATTTACAGACTTTTTCTGGTGTTATTGGAGAGTTTTGGAGCCTGACGTGAAAACATGTAACATTTAATCTTCTCAATGAGCGGGTGCTGACAAAGGCTCCTCCCCCATCCAAAAGCTCTCAACAGTCCCGCCCGTCCAGCATCAGTTCCATCTCCCTGCTATTAGAGTAGACGTTCACCTCTGCTCCCTGACTGGACTCAAAGTTGCTGCTGGCTGATCCTGCCCTGGCTTACTGTCAGATAATGTAACATGTTGTAGAGTCTTGATTAAAGAACAGCTGGAGCTGTTAGTTAAAGTCCTTAAAATGGTACTTTAACTTTAGGTCTGTTCAGCTTTGGCCAGAGATATTTTTTCTGTTTCTTTTTCCACTGTTTTCATTTGAAATGCAATTAAATGCATTTTTCCAGACATTCCTAGAGCTTGAGTATTAATGTCGGTTCAGAGGAGTTTATTTATAAAGCCCTTTAACACCAGCTGCAGCTGAACAAAGTGCTGTACAATCAAGTAAAAACATAGCATAAAATCATCAGAACACAAAACACAATAAATGTCTGTGTCTATTATTTGATTCAGTTGTCCACTACAATCCCTTTTGATCAATTTCTTTTTGCTTTTTAAGACAAATATTGTTATGTAATTACAATGCAATTAATCAAGATTAAATAATTACAAAGCCTCAGATTAATTAGATAGATTTTTTTAAACCAAATCCCACCCTTAATATTTTCATTTCACAATTAATTACCCATCATGAAAATGCTTTTAGTAAGATGTATTTGCTTGGTGTAACTGAAGAGACCAGTGGCTATACTTGTGGTGTATCTTGGACACTTTGCAACCCCACCCAAAAATCAAGGATTGTTTAATCATCTTTATTCTTGAAAGTTTTACAAAGTTCTAAAGGAATTCACTTGATAAAGAGAAACAGGATCACAGCTGAATGCCTAAAGGCATTCACCCAATTAAAGGAAATGTAGTTGATTCTACATCATCTTTATAAATCCTTTACTGGAGCCAATTACAACTATCACTTTCAATTGAATTTAGTGTAATTTAATTATATATAATTAGTTTAATTAGATTCAATCATTTAATAATACTTAACTTTCCCTTCATAATAAATTGTCTTTCAGCTGTATAAAAAATAAACTAGTAGTAAAAGCAAGACCTGAAGAAGCCTCTGACTGAGGGCACTGCACACTTATTTTTTCATATGCAGTTAAATTTATAAGGAGGGATGTTATTCTTTCAGCCTGTGTGAACATTATGGACATTCAGAAAAATAATGCTTTCACTTCCTGTATTTTCTCCACTTTATTTCCTGTCTTGCATGCAACAGACTGGGTGAAAGATTTATACTTTTTCTATATGTCTTCATGCATCTGCTGTCCTGATTATGGAGATAAATGATATAACAGGACATGTTTTAATGAGCTGCTAGCCTCCAGGGTGGTGATATTCTCTTTACTTCAGGGAACATATTCAGCACTGAAAATACCATTGAGACATGGGATTCGTACTCCTCTACTCTAAAACACCAAATTGATTGTACATTGCCAACTATAATATATATAGAGGATTGCTTTAAATGTTGGGTCATTCCTACTGCGACAGCACATTATATTCTGTAATTATTCTCTGTTTTGCTCTAGATTTTGATTTAGTCAAAGTAATTCTGTAAATAGATTGTCATATTGCTTTTGAATGGGTCTAAAGCCAAGAAAAAAGGATGACATTATATGCTTATGAAATAGAGATGGACTATATGTCTTCTTTGATGTAGAAAGTTAATACATTGGAATTGCGGGTATCATCAGAACGGGCAAAGATACGGCCTTCATCCTGCTATCTTACCCCACCATGTGTGGCAAGGATAGAATCGTAAAATATAAAACATCATTTCATTCAACAGTTATGGTGCCCTTGAAATTGTAAAGGGCCATTCTGAGACAAATTAGCAGTTGTAGTTACTCCTCTGGAAGCCCCTCTGTGCCAGCCAGCAGTGCTCCCCTCTGATTTAAAATCATGAGCTTTCAGAGTTCAGCCACATCCACATGACAACTCTCTCCATTCATATGCTTTATGGAATCATCACTGTCGCCACCCAGTAAATGAGTGCAGCAATATTTAGGACAAATGCCACTGTTGTACGGCCCTGCGAAACAATGCTTTTGAATATTTCATGACTGTGAAAAACCACATTAAAATGAGGCGGAAGGAAGACGGCCATTTCCTAAAACCATGCAGGTGCCGCAGAGCTGTACCTTGCGGTGGGATTAACAGTCAGCACTGAAACGCTGCTGCGGCTGATGAGTTGTTTGTGTTGCGGGGTGCAGTTTCCTCAGCGCGGCGAGGTCTGGCTGCTGTGGAGCGCGCTGGCTGTGGCCTCTGCTGACTGGCTTTCTACACTGCGTCTGTGGAGGCAGAGATAAGCGTTGACACGCACGGAGTGCACTCATTCTGTTGACGTGTGACGTCATGGATGGGTTTCGTGTGTCTCTGCGAGTGTGTGATGTTTTCGGTTCAGCTATTTTTAAGAGCCAGGGGACATCTGGGCGGGGTACCAACAGGATCCCAGGGCCAAAAGTTCAGAGAAAGACAGACAGAGAAGCAAGTCGCAGCCTGTGTGGATGGAAGCAAAAGGCAAGAAGGATGAAAGGTCCAAGGAATGATTGCACTGCACTGAGCTTCATATGTGATGCATTCCACTTGGGTATTTTCCATTTACTCCCGTCACATTTTCGCAGGCTTTGGTCAGGTAAAACAAATCATCATATGTATTATTAATCCAAACATCTCACTTCCTCCCATCAAGTCGACTCGCCCTCAAAGCTGTGAGACCCTCCCTTGCCTAGGAGGCCGTGCCAGCCTCCCTGCAAGGCAGCTCCAGGTAATGGCCTGTGAAATGACTGGGCTTTTGTTGGTCAGGACGCTAGCTGGAGGCCCTGGCAGCTTATTTATGGAGCTACTGTGGTCTTTCTCCTGGCCTCGACACCTATAAATACGCAAGGAAGGTTAGCCTGCTAAAACAAACAATGATGTGAGCCTGAGACATCTGAAATAGAACACGCAATTCTGCAGCTCAGCCCTCTATAAAAAGAGCTGGAATCTATCTTTAAGTGGGAGGGGAGTTAGATTTAGAACGGTGGCGTGAATGCTGTTTCAGCTCTAGGGATGACTTCAGGACATAATAAGACGGTATTAGATTTGTAGCTTTAATGACCTGAGCTATAATTGCGTTTGACCTGTGAGTCTCAGTGCAAAAATGTTTACAGTAGGTTTTGAGGCAACCACAGTGTGGAAGGAGGGTACACTTCCTGTTACAATAAGGCAATAGTAAAATTAAACATGGTATGCAAATGTTCCTTACACATATGATCATATATGGAGTTTTTTCCCTTAGATTTAAAAAAAATTCTACCTAGTTTTTATGGCCCATAACACAAAACAGTCAGATTGGAGTTGGAAGAGACTAAGGTGTCAGTGAAGTGGGTGTTGGCAGGTGGGTTCCATATGTTCAAACTGGACAGGTTTCAGCACATAGTGTATAAGCATGCATAGTCTGACAGTGGGAACGTTGGAGGATCTGCATAATGGATATACAAGACATGCTTGTTAGCGTGTGGTTTCAGCAGAGCAGAGCGCTGCAGACAGGACTGGAGAGCAGCCCAGTCCTGGAGATGGCAAACGTAGTCCAGCTGATAAAGCTGTCATTACTGCGGTGGAGGCAGCTGCAGAGGTGTAAGGGTGGGAAAGAAAAAGTTTTAGTAGAAAATATATAGATGAGAAATTTCATACTGTAGGATGTTGGCTGGAAGACTTTTGGTTTAGACCAATATCCTACCTACCCTTATTGACCTGTCAGATTACCATCACTCAGCAGTGTGATATTTCAGCTTTTTATTTCAGGCAATTTTGTCAAAATATTTCTATTTATTAATAATCTATTGACCAAAAACTCAAATCCTCTCATATGTCTTGATTCTAGTCATTTGAAGGCCAGTTATTTTTCTCTGATGGAGAAAACAGAAGTGAACAAGTTATGCCAAAAAACTGTTCTCTTTGTTTTCTTCTATCAGCGAACACAACAACTTTTAGGTTTGATTTTAAAAATAACATAAAATTGAGTGTATAAGTTATTATTATAACTCTGTTATAAATCAATGTTTAGTTTTTTTATTTTTCTAATGTATATATTTCTTTTGATACAAAAACACAAATGTAAATATATATAAAGGATTATATCAGAAAATGACATGACAAGGAAAATAAATCTGAGTTTTAACACAAAGTGAAGGGTAAGAATGAGAAAGCTGTCAGTGTAGCCACAGCTGTCCTGGAGCCCCTGAACCACTGTTGAATATTAAAACAAAGTGTCAATTAAGGTCACATTTTATGCAATAATTGTTTCTTCAGTTAGTTTTAAATGTTACTTTTGCAACAATTTTTTATTTTAATTTTTTATCAGCTTCAGTTGTACCATAAGGGCCCTAAAAAATATCTTAAACACACATAAAAATATCTCAAGGTTTTGTGTAGGACATTTGATTATTTAATATTTTCCTAATAGTTTATGACCTTATTATTTGCTTCAAGTATTAGTTTAGATATGTTGGTGCTTTTGATATGGTATTACACAGCACTGTGCCAAAGTCTTGAGTCACTCCCCTTTTCTTTTTATATTACCAGAAAAATGGGAAATAGGTGCAGAAATGAATTGAGTAAATAAGGCAGAGAGAGTTTGTAAAGTTCAAGCAAGCTTGAAAGACAATATTTGGTATGAGCATTTTATTATTCAGCACAACCGAAACTGTCTTTGATCAACTTTTTTGTAATTTCTTGAAGGAAATTTCAAAGCTGTACTTTTTTGGCTGCCTTTTTATCTGTTCTCTGTCAAGATGATCCCACACTGCTTCAGTAATGTTCAGGTCAGCACAGTGGGGAGGATTCATTACTTTATAAGATCTTTTGCCGCTGATTTTCAGTCCAATTTTTGTGTTATTTGGCATACATTGGCATTTTCTTCCTGTTTTCCCTCCTTAAGAATTGCTTCTTCACAGCCACCCTTCTATGGAGACCATTTCTGATCAAGCAGTGAACGGTATATGAATCAAGATGGATCAGGCCCTTTTTCAGGTATTTGCTGGATTCCCCCCCCCATTTCTTAGGGGCACCACTTTTAGATATTTATCTGCTGCAAATATTTCTTTTAGACCTGACACTTTTATTTAGTCTTCTTCTTGTCCAGTTTCCTCATATCTGTCAAGGACACACTCATAAAGAGCCAATTGGGTGGAAATTCTGCAATCACCTTGTTGGACAGCAAATGCAACTTTATGTGTCGAACTACGTTGTCTTTTGGGATTTTTTGTAGATGTAACTGAAGAAATGGGAATAGCTGTGTTGACTCTGGCTGCAGCCTTTCTCTGCTGTCTTCTGGGTAGGTGCATGGACACCCCTGCCGTGGGCTGCTAGGGTTCTGTGGTGGCTGCTTGGGTCTTGGGCCCTTCTTTGTTTGCCCCTGATTCTTGGAGGGGTTGCGGTTGCATTTGCATAATTGCATTCATCGTTAAACACATCTGATGTGTGTTGTTTTGCAGGTTTACAGTTCTATTCTCATATGCTTTGTTGCTGTTGTTTGTCTTCCTGTATCTGCTCCTTATGATTCTCTGCTTTGTTTTCTCATCAAGGCAGTAAGATGTTTGTTTACAGGCGTAGCAGCTGGTTCCTTGATTTTCCTGTTGGGGTTTTTTTGATCGTACAGTTGCTGCTGTTGTTATCTATCTTTTGAGTCTTAATCTCATTTTTTTCCTCTTCACTTCATCCTTTTCTCTTCTGTTCCCTCTCCCGTTTTTTTTTCCCTCTGCTAGGTCCAGAAATAAAGTGTAATTCAGCAATGGCCAAATCATAATATATGAAAAATACTTTTACCTGATTAGGTAAACTAAAGTTTAGATAGAAAAGTGGGACCAAACTCCCCAAAATTTGACCAAACTTCAGTTATCCTTTTGGACCTCTTATACCGCCTTTATGAGCTCCGGATTCAGCTGGATAATATTACATTTGATGGACTCCTTTTTTTTCTAACAGATTGATGCTGCTTCACAGGCTTCCCTGAGCTCTGAACAACTGATGAAAGAGTGAGTGGAAACACTTAAGTTCTCTTGCTATCAGCAGTTTCACTCCAAAAATATGAGTATTGGCCTTGAAAACCCATAAAGGTCAAAACCTAGCAGAGTTAGCGTCTGTGGAATCAAACATGCTGTTCAGCCGTGCTGAGAGAGGAAGAGGGGGAACGGTGGGAGGGAGGAGGGTTTGGAAGGTGTTATGTTGCAGTGTGGTGCCAGGGGAGCTGTGAGGCTTGGCAAAGAGGTGTGTGTTCACATCCCCGGTTTCCCTACTGCTGCTGGAGAAAAGGGAGGGAAAGAGTGTGAGGGGGAAGGAGGGCGAGATGAATGGAAAGACAGTAGGTAGGGAAGCTACGGAGACATTTGCCAGGAACAATTTACCCATCTATCACTCCAAACAGAAATTCAACGCTAAATGTGTGACTCGGTTTCAGAAAAATCCCTAGCACCTTTGGTTCATCGTGTCAATATATGCGCACATCGCTGAAATGATAGCACCTCAAAACATTTTCATCCCAGGCGTAAATACACCACACTGGTCTCTCCGGTCGTGTTTGCACTGACCAGATAGGGCTGCAGCAGTGAGTCTATGCCACTCTGCCCCAAGTGGCAGTCTAGTGAATACTTGTAAAAACACTTTTTAACATTCACATGAGCTTGCACATTACTTTTAGACAGAAAGAGGACATATAAAGTATGTAAAAATGAAAAGCATTTTAACTTAAAGGATGTCTGTCTTTGTAACTGCTGTCATCTTCCATGAAAAGCTGACATTGAGGTATTTTGCTACTTGACATTTGGATTATAATGTCAACCAAGAGGATCATTTGCATAAACTACCTCATAGCCCCAGTCCTGTTGTACAAGCCTTACCAGCTTTTCAGGTAAAGGATGAAATGTCAGCATGCAGAATGGTAATGTTGCTTTTCTTTTGCGATGCCAAATGTATTTTAGACACAGCAACTCAAACTGAGAAGATTTTCGGCATTGTGAAAACAGATGTTTGACATGGGCTCATTTAGACAGATGGTGATTTTCTAGAGAGGTTGAGAAGTTTTTTAAGATGAAACAAAAACTTAAAAATTGAGTCTGAATCAAACAGAAACTGAGAAGTTTCAGGAATATACAGTAAGGGCCTGATTTATGAGGATTCCAAATAGCCACCGCTAAATAAATTGCGCCATTTGTGTTTCCATGATTTGTGGGTGATTTACTAAGATTGCTCACGCAATTGATAACAGGTGCAAACAGCAGTATTTAAATGAGGATTTAGCGGCGCTATTGCTTTGTCATGG
>JAOXYM010000018.1:6585100-6595636 GCA_028567055.1 Leptatherina wallacei
CTTAAAAAGTTTAGTTGGGATGGGGTCTAAAATGCAAGTTGAAGGTCTAGATGAAGCTATTATTCTGGTTAACTCAGAGAGCTGTACAGGACAGAAACGATCCAAACATAAGTCAGGTTCCACAGATGTCTAATGCTGCTGCAGGTGAGTCATTATCAACAGTCGGAAGGATATCCTGGATTTTTTCTCTAATAGAAATGAATTTGTTTATGAAAAAACTCATGCAATCATCAGAGCTAAGAGTTAAAGGAATACATGGCTCAACAACACTATGACTTTTGGTCAGCCTGGCTACAGTACTGAAGAGAAACCTGGGGTTGTTTTTGTTCTCCTCTATCAATGTGTGTGTAGTGCCCCTCCAAGCATGTGCAACAAGCCACTGCAATATTCTGCTGTTGGTATTCACTCATGTTTTGGGTTTTAGTGGACTGGATGACTGCCCTCTCACAGAGTAATAATGAAACAACATATCAGCCATTTTTACACTATTCATTTTACACTGTCAGGGACCACAGTAGCCTGTGCAAGATCCATACCCAGCCAAACAACTTGGCACCTCTTCCTCATGCTGGTTACCAGCCTGGTCACATTTTGCTGTGAGATGGCATCCCATTCATGAACCAGGAGTTGTTAAAGGTCAACCAGCGTGGTTGTGCTGGTCACTCTAGCACATACAGCGCAATCAAGCTGATTCCACAAGTGTTCAGTTGGGTTGAGGTCTGGACTCATGGTAGGTCATTCCATCCTTTCCACTCCCAAATTCTGGCGATAATCTGTGATGATCCTGGCTCTGTGGAGGAGTGTTGTCATCCTGGAGAATGGAGTTAGGTGCCAGATTCTGGAGAAAATTTGAGATCACCACTAGCATCACAATTTCATTCTGATATGTCTATCAGACAAATCAGGTGCCAGTCATACATCAGTGACTTGCACACACCTGACAACACTTGAAATATTAAAATAGGAGATAATACTAACAGCATCACATTGCAAGATATTTTGATGTATCTTTTAGGGGGCACTACCCACATGTTTAGCTTTGTTGATCATTCGACAAAAGCACAATCCTTGCAAGTTATACCATGTTGTAAAGGTGACCAAATTACGCTTTCGAATGACGTATAATAGAACACCATCAGGTATTATCAGAGGAAAGAAATCATACACGAAACAAATTTCCTTACCTGTTTGTTCTAAGTTTTTAATGGATGTTCTGAAATGTGAGGAACACTCTTTAGCCTTCACAGCTAGATGCAAGTTTTTCTACTTGTCAAGTTTGTCTGTCTCTGTTTTCCTTCTTAATAACATGAAGTTTAAAGTTCATGCAGCTCCAGACAGATTCATAACACACACTTAATCTTTTTGGGGTCTCTCAGTTTTCCCAGGAAAGACCTGCTAGATGCAGCATTTTAAAACAATAATGTAAACATTTTAGAGATCAGAATGGAGATTAAACCATCATTTTCAAATAGGAAATGGGGACTTAAGTGACATTTATTTATGAAAATGAGATGTAATCTGGCCGAGATAATGCTGCCACATTCTTGCAGCATGCCTGTGACACAGTTTCAGTCATCACTGGGCCGGAGTATTGGTCTGACTGCACAGGGAGCAGCACAAGGTATTAGAGAGACAAAGAGGCTAATCCGTTGGGGGATCTGCTCACTATCACATCACACTTGCAGTGTAACAGCAGGCCACTTCTGCTCTCTCTCTTATACTTTTTATGTATTGTATGTTCTGGGATATTTAAACCCAAAACTCCTCGGCAGCCATCTGTTGTTTTGCACTTTTAATCCCTAAGTGAAAGGTTAAAATCAGTCTTTTAAAAGAAGTGACACACATTTGGATGTAGATACACACACACACACACACACACACACTACTATTCACACAAACACATCAAGTCACAAACACACTCCAGGGCGTAACCCTCCCATTGGCCCAGCATGTTGAATAACCTGCGTTGCATAACTGAGGTCAGATATAAAAAGAGGCACATCATCCCCTAAGACACACACACACACACACACACTCATTTCATGCTCTATCTGGGTCACAGAGTATGAGAGCAATAATAACACAGAAGTCATTTCAGATTACGTTGCTCAGATCAATAGCCCTCACTGTCTGCATGAAAGCTTCTTTCTGCCTCGGCCTTCCCATTAAAAGGTCTGATTGTGGCCCACATTGGCTGTTATGTGGCATAATGATAAATAAAACAATGATGACCCACCTCAAAGCCCACACACACACAAATGAAAATTTTGCATTCGGATTGCTTTTCCTTTAGCCTTCCACAAATCTAATTATCTGTGTGGGATCTGCAGGTCTGCTTCGATAATGTCCAGGTCAGGGCCCAGGGCCATCAGACCTGTTGACACAGATTTTTCATCCAGTTCTGGTCATTTGGCATACTTTGGCTTTTTTTCCTTGTTTCTCTTCCTCAAGAATGGCTGCTTGACAGCCACCCTTCCACGGAGGCCATTTCTGATTAAGCTTCAGTGATCAACCAAAGCTCCACATGCATCTTTTTGGTCCTGGGTCAGGTCCTTACTTTGTTTGTTTCCTGTTTTCCTTCAGAACATCACTTTTAGATAATCTTCACGTGCTGTTCTTCAGGTCTGCCACAAGTCCTGCTTATTAGTGGCATGCAGCACATACTATGCTGAGGTATCCCAAATGTTCAGCTAATAACTTCAAAAATCACCATGTTGATAAAGCAACACTAGTTTGTGTCAAATTGTGTTCTTTGGCATTTCTTACAGGTGGAACTAAAGAAATACAAATTAATGATGTGTCTTTTCAGTAGGTTGCTATCATCAAAGTGCCTAAAAATCTGATGAAATTGTCTTTTATGTGTTGATACAATACTTGGTCATCCCTTGATTTAGGGTGTTTTTATGTTTAAATGATCCATAGGTCAGTGTTAAGTGACTTAAAAAAGAAATGGAACATTGCCACACCCCTACTCACCTGGTGAGCCATCTTCTATCTGCTTCTCTTCACTCAGCACTATTCATCTCATTCTCTCAGCCACACCCTCCCTAATCCTATCATAATTCATCCTCCCTCATTATTTATTCCCCCTCCTCTCTCATTCTTTCATTTTTACCTCCATTTTCCATTATTCCATCTTCCTCCTCCAGCATTTAGTCATCCTTTCTCCCTTGCTTCATCCATCCTCACCCTCCTTCTCAATTCATCCTTCCATCCTACTTCTCCATCTTTCCTCAATTCATCATTCCTCCCATTCCATCCATCATCCATCCATCATTTCATCTGTTCATCCATTCTTCCCTGTGTATCCATCCATCCTCCCCATCCTAATCCAGCCTCATCCTTTACCATCCATCCTTTCCCTCTCTCATCCACTATCCATCCTCATCTCTCTCCATCTATCCATCCTTCCCTACTTCATTCATTCATCCAGCTTCATCTCTCACTCATCCATCTTCATCCTTCACTCATCCATTCATCCATCCTCATCCCTTCCCAACCATCCATCTATCCCTCCCGCATCCATCAATCTTTGCCTCCCTCATCCTTTCAACCACCCTTCCTCCCTCTCCATCTATCCACGCTTCTGTACTTCATCCATTCATTTAGCCTCAAACCTCCTCACCTATCCACCCTTCCCTCCTGCATCCATTATCCATCTTCATCCCTCCCTCATCCATCTTTCCATCCCTCATCCTTTCATCCAGCCTTCCTCCCTCCCCATCTATCCACCCTTCCATACTTCATCCATTAATCTAGCCTCATCCTTCCCCATCTAATCATCCTTCCCTAATTCACCCATTCATCTATCCTCATCCCTCCTCACCTATCCATCCTTCCATCCTTCCATCCATTCATCCATCCTCATCCCTCTCACTCTTTACCCCATCTTTCCTTTTTCTTCTCCCTCTTGAAGTTGAAATGAATGATAATTCATTTCAACTTTTAAATCTCTCCATAACTTCATCCATATGTTTCATTAAACTAGTATACCCCCTTTGTTGAGGCTGGGTCCTTGCTGTGGAAAATACACATTCCTCTGAAAATGGTCAGATACAAAGAACCTGACTGAGAGAAAAACAGCCAATGTCCAAAGAAATACTTTGAAAGACTTTCAGAAATCCTGAAGAACTGTTTCTCAAAACCATTTTTATATATAAAACAAAATGTGGCTCCTTGTAAGGTGTATAATAAGAACCGAAGGGCAGTTCTTGGCTTTTGCACAGTAGCTACTGTACGCGCAAGGTTAAAAATCAAGCATGTTCCTGACCTTAGACTTGTACGAGGAGTACATGATTTATATTTTTCTTTGGTTAACCATCCACCAAACAAAAACAGAAACTTATCTTAAAACATGGATTTTGGTTCGCCAAGAGCTGCTTGGATTTTTGTGCTTTCTGTATCCCTTCAAGCTTCAAGCTCAGAGCACCAACCCATTTCTCTGTTTTCAGGTTAGAAAAGCGCTTCCAGTCATCCTTCCCCTGTGTCTTCACCTCTCATCTAGTGCTTCAATGTATGCAAGCAGACACACAAACATTCCTGCTTTGATACAAATCCCCATAGTGAGCTTCTATCATCTCCAGCAATAACGAGCTGTCATTGGTCCTCAGTGATCTATCCGTCTGAGTGTGTCAGCGAGCAGGCAGGCTGACTGAACGTCGGGCTAGAGCAGTTCTCCACTTCCAAGGCCTGCCAGTCAGTGCTGGGGGCACCTGAGACAGCTCCGTGTTGGTGAGGGATCACTTCTGAAGGCTGACACTGGATCAGAGACCAGAGGGAAGCAGATATGTCGACGTTTGACCCCACCCCCACATGAGTTTTTTTTTTTTTTTAAAAAGGAAAGACAGCAGTGTGAGTTGATGAGGTTCTGACACCTAAATACCAAATAGCTTGTCTCAGGAGGATTTGATATCTGACCTGCTACAATTTTAAAGATAACAGTGAAAAGTAAAATGAATGTACTTAGTGAAATGAGTGTAAACGAACTCAACGGGCACCTTGGATGTTCCAAACCTAAATGTCACCATGATGCAAGATAAACCCAAATAACCCCCTTAGATAACACCCAGATGCAGCCATCATGACACCTACATGTAATGTATCCCCCCCCCACACACACACACACACACACACACATTGTCTGAGATATATTATCTACCCTTCCTTATTGTGTCGGTGATAAATGCAGCACACATTAACTCAGCCAAATGTGTTTCTCCTATTCCTACAATAAAGAGGGCCTTACTTTCGTCTGACCTTCAGCGGGCTGCAAAGCCAGCACAAAATATGCATTTAGAAGAAGCAGCCAGAGCGGATGTGAGGGGCTGCGGGAGATTGCTTTCTTTTGTACGGCGTCATGCAGGAACATGCATCACTGTCCGCCTCCGACAAACAGCCAGTAATATGCAGAAATATTAAGTAGGATCAGCAAATAAATATATGGAGTTGAGGTAGCGCCATGACAGATGTTGGCTATTTGCATGGAGCTCCTCTGTCATGTCATTAGCCAACTCTCTCAGCCGAGCAGGCAAAATGAATGAACTGGCTGGATGTTGGAGTTGTGGGGGAGCTGAGGCGCCTTGTGCAGGGGGGAACAACTCATGTCCGTCTACAACCAGATGACAATATTTGTATTTTACTGATGCAACTTTAACTTTTGTTGGTCCCATTTCAACCTTTGAACCTGCCATAAAACACCTGCTTTAACATTTATCTGATGTAAGTCTTATTATTTCATGACATGCATTTAGACATGGGCATACATGTGTATGTGTATTTCTTAACATTTCTTAGAGGGCAGCGGCATGAAGCATCAAAGATTGATTTGGTCAGTGAACCAGAGAGTGTGTGTTCACACTGTTCTCTGCGTTCCCTGGTCAAGGCTGTTGAGCTTCATCCTGCTGAAAACACACACTGCCACGTGGCTTCAGGGACACCACAACCAACTTCCACCTATCTGAACATAAATGAGTAAAAAAGAAACTACAACACATAACAATCCCCATTTATTAACACACACACCCCCCCCCCAGGAGCATACAGACTCTTACAATCAACCCCAGCATTGTTCATGCCGCACGCAGCTGACGCGCCTCCCAGTCTGCTTTAATGGCATTGGTCATCAAGCACTGCTCAAGATGGTTAAAAAAAGAGAGAGAGAGAGAGAGAAACATGTATTGATTTGAAAATGCCTTGTTCTGTTATTTTCAAAAGCTTTCATCTGTATTTTTTTTCATGGGCCGGTGAGTGCCTTAGGTCATGGTTGGGGAGTTTGGAAAATGTTCAACAATCAGTTTTTTTCTTCTCTTTTTTTATCTTGCATGTGTATGTGTGTGTGTACTCATGCATGTATCAAATCTTGTCAGCTGGAGAATACATATGAGGAGGCAGGAGAGTCATATATCTGACAAAGTGCAGCCAATAAAGTATAATTCATGATCGTTACAGTGCCCGAGGATAGTACTCATTACTCTTGTGTTGGTGTGCGTGTAGTATATCAGGCCTCCAAACAACAACCCTCATCACTATATTGATTGGCTGACACCTTCTAAAACATGTCTTTTTCTTGAAAGAGCAAGATGGTGCAATACAGAGAGAAATGAGAACAATAGATGTTGAAGGAAAGGTGGAAAAGTGTGTCTGATTTAATGCGGCACATATAGCAGCTCTTACACAGGAAGTACTTGGATGCGCCTCATTTTTTTAAAGGGATGAGGTTAAGTTGGCCAAGAAGATGATATTTGGATTGGATCACAAATGATTGATGTAAACCCAACTGAGGTTAAAGATAAATTGGCTTTCACTGATGCATACTGTAGAAGTTTGAAGTTCTGCATCCTATGTTCGTCCAAAACTATGTCCAATGTATGTTACAGCTGAATTCAAAGAAAGCTAACCATCCCTACCACAAGACATTATTTTTCCAATATTCCATTAAAAATGTCAGTAGCTTCTCTGTGGTTAATGCGTTTAACATGATAGATCATTTGTGATCATCATCCATCTCTTTCATAAAGTTGTCTCCGGCACAGACTTCCCCCTGAGGAAAATAACGCACATCTGCGTGTTATCTGTCAGCTTTCTCCTTCACTGTTGTGTCTTTGTCAGTGTTTCCGTGTCAGTGTGTGTTCATGTCAAACCACAGAGTTTGATAAATGTGTATAAGCTGGCTGTAGTGACGTTTCTCTAAGGATTTCATAAGACTACTGCTTCTATTGAAGAGAATAGAGGTGGAATTTAGCTTCTTTGAGGTAAGTAGTTCCAGGGAAAACTGTTCACCCTGAAGGTATTTGGATTATGTAGAGTTAACTTGGCTCAGTTTCTAGAAAGATAAAATGTTTTAAAATGTCGAAATCTTAATGGGGTTGTAGCAGATTTCTCTAGGAAATGAGGTGCGGGAATCTATAAGAGTGGTTTCATCAAATTAGTATTGTCCATGAATCTTGATTTAGAAAATAGGAAAAGGAGTGAATTTTAATGTTTTTGCTTCAGATTATCATGTGTAATTGGTCTTGGTGAAAATAAATCTGACTGAAAAAGTAAAAAAAAAAAAATGTAATTTTTTTGTGCTAACATGATTGATGTTATCATGTGGTGAGAACTCCTCTCCTGCAGGGCTACAACCAGGAAAATGTGATAATGCAAATGTGTTTTATAATGAAACAAATGGATCAAGTCATAAACCAAGCTTAGCAGTATTAGAAGGTGTACTTATGTCAACATTAGTAAAAAATATCTTTTTATCTTTAAAGATAAATGTGCTCATATCTCATGATATGTATTTAATTAAATAACTATCCAAATATCTGCATGGAAACTCTACATAGTCTAGAAGTCTGGTCTAAATCAATGTAGTTTCATGTATTTAAGCACTTGGGATTTAGTTTGTAGTGACTTTCAAAAGTTGGGGGATCCCTGATAGAAATTTCTGCAAGAATAGCTAGGTCTTTAAGCTCTTGGCAATTTTCTGAAATTTCCACCTGAAAAAGCATTCTCAAATTCAGCCAGTCCCAGCTGTGTGGCCAAACTCAGCATCCCAGAGCTCAGAGGATAAGAGAACACTTGCAAGACTTCTGAAATGCTGTATTTTCTTATTTTCTCACACCAACTATTCCCATCATGTTTTATAAGTTAGTGTTTCAAGTTTTGTCAAATTTGCAGCACCAATGCTACATGTGACTTTGTCTCAGTGTACTTGTAGGCCCCAGCATTTCCATAAGCATTTGTAACGGATCTGTACTAAAACCGAAGCTTTAACGCTTGGAAATCACAACTGTTGACCATGAGCGGCTAAATCAACATGTACGTCATCAGATTCAATACAATGTTCATCCACAGTTGTTCCTGCAAAAAGTTATAAATAATTCACATATGTCTAACTCCCATCAGAAACTAGATCAACTAAAAGGAGATTGGTAGTAGCTGCTCCACCCTGAGTGTGTTAAGACTTCAAGCCTACAATGAGCACTACACTCACTTGAGACAATAAACAGATATATTTAAACATATATGTAAAGGGAAAATTGTTATTACATATATCAAATGTCCATGTCACAGTTTACCAGTTCTTTGGGTTCCTGTTCAAAATTGTCCATGAAATGAACCAATATAACCAATTATATAATCTCACTCAAAGGCTTTGATATGACGATGGTGAACATGTTCTGACCTCTACTTTAATTTGGCAGAACAAAAAAAAAAAATACCTGAGCTCAGGAAAATCAAAGTACAACGTTGGGGCCCTTAAATTTGTTCCTACCGCTCCCTGGGAACAGTGCGGCATCCAGCGGTAGTGGCATCCAGCGGTAGTGGCATCCAGCAGTCTGGAGAATCCACCTGTAGCAATCGCTTCCTCCAGAATAGCTCAGCAGAGTCATCCAGGTGCACAATTTATCGACTGGAACTGGATATCCAAGGGAAAAAAAACAGCCTAAACACAAGTGTGCAGGGAAGTTTACTAACTTCTATGGATTTCCACTATGCTCATTCAGTAGCTCATTAATACTCGTAAAACCATCAGAGATTCTCATAGAAATTTAACAGGAACAAATACTGTTCATAGAACACAACAGAACCTGAATGCAGCTTAAAGTGGAAAAGAGACCATATACGTGCGGGCCTCTTAGCCGCTAGCAATCGGCTAATCATCTTGCTAACAACATTTTTAACACACATATACGACACAAATTTAGCTCAGCTGTTTAAGAATAAGCATTTCAGGAGTTGATTCAAATCAAAAGTACGTATCACTCAAAAGAGACATGTAGTGGAAACTAACTCACCAGAGGGGTCTGTGTAATGGCGACTACCTGTCGGATTCGACACAGCTTCGCGTGCATACAGCTAAATGGCTTGTTACTCTAACAACACATTAAAACAGTTCTTTAATTCAAATGTAAAGGTTTCTTGTAGATGTATACACAGTAACTCGTCTCAACATAGCGAAGCTTCCGAAATGTGGAGAATATGGGAGCAGCGTGCTTCCTGTTGGCAAGAGGAGGAAAAGGGACAAAGCTACGGGGCAGCGCTTTCACTGAGCACTCCGTCTCACAGTCGTGCATTCACTGACTACAAAAAAATAGAAATTCCTGTACCCCAGCGAATAACCTGGGTTACATTCACAAAGTGAACCTTTGAAAAATGGTGTGAAAATATTGGATTTTTAACATTTTCATGGCTAATAAAACATGACCCATATCAGAGCACTCCATAGAGGAAGAGCATAAACAAGCAGAAAATGAACTGTCTTCACAAGGCTTGAATTACAACATCATAAGATTATTGCACAATTTTGGAGCAGGAAAAGACAAAAAATCCAGAGTTTATTAGGTCTACAGCCTTTTTACAGTCATCGAGAACAGGAGCGGTGAAGGTCAAGTTGAGATCTGAAAGACCATGAAAACTTCGAGTGAACTGCTCGCTAGAAAGGACAAGTTAAAACCCCCATCCAGCTGTGACAAACTTAAACAAACACTGTTACGGCTGCCTGCCATTTTGTGTAACTCTTTGTATTATCTTGCATGTTAATACCTGCAAACCATCACACCCCGGGGATTGTCTCTCTTCACCACACTTGTGTCCTGTCTGCTGAGGATTGGCTCCCTCCACCACACCTTTGCCTCCTGGCTGCTGATTGGATAATTGCCTGACCTATCAGCACTGTTGCAGCCACACCCTTGGACATTTAAACCTGCTGCAGCTGTGGACTCAGGGGGAACTGTTTGCACAGACAGTTTGTCCTTGGCCTGGAGATCGGTGACTGTGTCTAGTTGGTGGTATTTTGAAAGGAGTTAGATTAGAAGTTTTACCCACGGTGTTAAAACTGTTGGGTTTTGTGTTTTTGTTACCTTAGTTGATTGTAAATGGTCTTGAGTTATCCTTTTGTTTAAGAAATAATTAAAGCCCTTTTGGCTTCTCTTTCTGTTGTGTTTATAGTTAGGATTTAGGTAAAGTTAGAATATGTTGGGCTAGATAGGTTTGTTTATTTTATCACTCAGATATAGAGTTTTGTTTTCATAGTGTAGTTATTGGAGCTGC
>JAOXYM010000018.1:6628981-6641979 GCA_028567055.1 Leptatherina wallacei
ATGAACCGACCAGATCCCTCAGGTCATCAGGGTCAGGTCTACTTTCAGTTCCCAGAGTCAGAACTAAACACGGAGAGAAGCGTTCAGTTTTTATGCTCCTTACATGTGGAACAAACTCCCAGAGACCTGCAGGTCTGATGAAACTAAGCAGTTTTAAATAAAGATTAAAAAAGGTTTTCATTTGCCGGTATAAAAAACAACTGTTAATTGCTCACAGTAACTTTCATTTCTTACATTTTATCTTATTCTTTTTGAGCTTTTTCTGTCTTTATTTAATCTCTTTTATTTCTTTTTAAGGTTTATTTCTAATGTTCTTTTAGATACTTCCTCTGCACCCTACTGTAATGCTGTTAATGTTTTATGTAAAGCAATTTGAATTGTCTTGTACATGAAATAAACATGCCTTGCTTTACCAATTTGCATACATGTACAGTTTATTACCATTTGATAGGTCAACATTATTGTAGCGCAAAATGTATCCACCAGGGGACAGAAGACAGGTGTCAGATTGTATATAACATGGTTTTAAACAAGATTTTCACAATAATGGGATGCAGTTGATACCAGAAACTGTATGTCCATATAATTTGCATGGTGTTAAGGGAATAATGGCAAGTCTGAGAAATCACAACAAATTTCCTGGTGTGCATCTTTCATACTGAGGCTTGTACACATTTACATTGTGCAATATCAGATGGAGCAAATGTGTAACGTAAAAAGGTTACACACTCAGCGTGAACAGATAACTTTGTTACTCTTCTTGAGACTGTAAGAATAGAATTAGATCATGATGTTGTCGGGGCAATGATTTGGGAGTTTTTGCAGCTTCTTCTTTTCACATCATCCGGGTAGAACTTTCTGTTCGTGTGGCGTCTAAGAGCAATTGTGTGATTAGTTGGAAATTTGAAGTGAGCATAGTTAATCTGGAAAAAAATGAGGCAAAAAAGTTATTATTTCTGCTTTTCCGCTGATGGGAAAGATTCCACAAGTTTGAACATAGTTTTAAGGAACACTGGTCGAGGTGGTGAGGGAGATATTTACAACACACGTGGCATGTAAAGACATAGAGACTAAAATCCCACCCTGACATGGATGAAGTTTCTTGTGTAGTATGAAGCAAACTTAGTTCTTATTCTTGCCAGGCAAGAAAGACAAGAACAAAGTTCTCTATGTTCTGCGTAACAAGCTTAATAGTCCTTCAACAGTGTTGCCTCTAATGTTATCAGATGATTTGGGCTTAGACAGGATGTTGCATTCAAACATCACGAGTGTCGACAACTAATTAAACTGTCCAAAATCTCCGTTCGTCTGAGCTTGGCATTACACAAATGTCTATATACTCACTGGCCACTTGATTAGTTTCAATTGTTTTGTAACACAAATATCTAATCATCCAATCACATGGCTGCAACTCAATGCATTTAGGCATAGAGACATGGTGAAGATGACTTTCTGAAGTTCAAAGTGAGCATCAGAATGAGGAAGAAAGGGGATTTAAGTAGCTTTGAACGTGGCATGGTTGTTGTTGCCAGACAGGCTGATCTTAGTATTACAGAAACTGCTGATCCCCTGGGATTTTCACACACAATCATCTCAAACTCTTTTCTTGAACATGACAATGACTTCACTGTACTCCAGTGGATTCCACAGCCAGATCTCAATCCAATAGAGTAGAGCATCTTTGAGATGTGGTGTAACAGAAGATTCTCATCATGGATGTGCAGCTGAGAAAACTGCAGCAACTGTGTGATGCTATCATGTCAATATGGAGCAAAATCTCTAAGAAATGTTTCCAACACCTTGTTGAATCTATGCCACAAAGAATTAAGGCAGTTCTGAAACCAATAGGGGGTTCAACCCGCTTCTTACAAGTTGGACTTAATAAATTGGATTTTTGCATGTTACATTTCTTTTAGTTTAGGTCTTACGTGAGATTTATTTGTAAATTTACCCTGAAATTAACTGGATATGATATTTACAGATGATATTGTTGCACTCCATGTCTCACTTTGTTAGGCAGACAAGAACATCACTGATAATTCTGCCAAAATTTGAATTATTTAAGGACACTAATTATTTAAGGACAGCAGTGACAACCATTTTCCCAGCTGGCTCAGGAATTTAATCCTCCAACCTTTTAATTTAAGCTCAACTTCATCATGTGTATGTATATTCTATTTCTATGATGGCTAATTCTCAAAAACTAAACATTTTGGCTCACCGGTGGACCATGTGTTCACTTATCCTTACTCATCAGTATGGAGTCTACACACATTAAAGTTCAGTTGTGTAATCATTTATAGAGTAATACATCCTACTGAGCTCCTCAGCTAATGATTGAAAAAACTTGTTGAGTTGCACTTTAATGTTAAATGATTGAATCATAGAGAATGGTGATGAGTCTCAAAAAGAGCCTGAGGAGCATTTCATGGGGTGTCTCATGTGGTTACTCCTCCCTTAGCATCCTCCTTTCTTGCATCCACCTCTTCCTCGTCCTCTACTCGTCCTCTCGGTCCTTTCTGAATGATGAACATTTGTTCCCTTGTCACATCACTGCCACCCTTCCCTCATCTATTCTCTCTGCTGTGTGTCCCTTCGTCAGCCTCCAAAACCACCCTCCCTCCTCCTCTCACTCTTTTAATGACTTTAAATGACTTCAGGGAAAGTTATTTGGAGTTCAGGTAGAGTTCAGATGCAGACCTGGTACCCTCTCTCTTTTCTCCACGTCTAAGCCGACACGGGAAAGTCTCTCCTGGCTTCCTCTTGACACGGGATCAGTCTCAGAGCTCAAAGCCCCCAGAATGGCAGTGGTAATTCGGTCCCTTGTGGCTTGGACTTTGTGTTTGATCAAGTGGGCTACTGTGTCTACGTTTGACATTGGGATCCCTGTGTTTAATGGAATTTTCTCCTCCTTTTAAGCACTGATAGAAAATGAGACGATGGGCTCCTGTGCAAAATGTAAAAGACTCTCTACCTCCAACATAGAAATAAGACACTTTGCCAAGGAGAGATTGTGTAGCTCTTCCTTTGTGTTGTTTCTCTATGAATCATTTGTGGTTGCCTTTATAGTTATTTAAAAAATAAAAAAAAATAAGTTATTTTTACTCTCTTAAGTTGTTTTTACTCATTATTTGCATAAAAATCTCTTTCATTAGTTATTTTTTTAATTTCTTTTTGAAGTTATATTTTTCTGTTTGCTGACTGTTTCTTTGTAGCCATTTAGTCTATTTTTAGTTTCTAAAGTCTTTTTCAATCTTGGAATTCTTATTGTAGTTGTTTTGCACACATTATGTTATTTTGTGTCTTTAAAGTTGTAACATTGGTTGTGTGCATGTCTTTCTGTTGTAACTCTGGAGATGCTTTGATTCTCTTTGTAGTTTTTGTTTTACTGTGTTGTGTTTTTGCTGCTCTTCGTTGTTGTTTTGTGTCTTTTATAGAAACAGGTGGATCAGAAATCTTAAAGTTCTGCTGTTGTTTACTTTGTTGGCAGCAGAGATGAAGACAGTTTATTGAACTCCTTTTCAAAGCTTATTGTCACATTAAATCCAAATGGAAACTTGGATACAGTTTATTATCTCACCTATAAACTCATACATGAAATAAAGTGTGTTTTGTTTTCGTAAATCAGGAAGAGTTTAGCTTCCGACTGTGTTTTTACACACAAAAAATAAAACTCAAGAGAGAAAAGAGAATGAGAAACAAATAGGAGAACAGAAGGCTAATAATAAGCTACGGGGTACATTCATACTTTTCTTAAATTCTCCATAGGAGTGAGTGAGCAAGAATGGTTGTTTGTCTCTGTCAAATTGTCTGTTTATTTTTACATTTCTAAAAAGTATTTATTTTTAGTTTTTTGCTAAGATATCATGAATTTGTTTTGTGTCAACTTTATATTATGACTAATGAGTGTTTATTACAAGTATTAGAGATGGAGAGTGTATGTGCAGTGTTACATAATGTGTAATGTTACAGAGCCATTGGTTGCTTTATGTTGTTTTCTATAACTTGTTACACTGTAATGTAAAATGAATAAAAGGCTCCAACTCACCAGAGGGTTTTTTTTCCTTCTTTTTTTTTTAACTGAGTTTTGTTGGCTAACCTACCTGGCAGGTTCAAACTAACCTTTATTTTTGCTCTTAAGGGGCGGCCCAGCTGGCTGTAACACCATAATAACATAATTGTTCAAATGGAAACAAATAAACCTGAAAATTAATTTTTGATGATTCACTCAGACAGCATCAGGTCACCCACTAGCACACTTACAAAGGCTGACACCTGTATGTACACCAGTCAGTGTCAAGTTTAGTCGGAGACAGATAACACGTGATGACAACATGACGGCAACATACCTGTGAGTGACTTTGAGTGAAATGAATCTAAAAAGAAAGACAGCCATGAGAATCAAACAGAAAAGACATTTGGGACAGGCTGAGCTTTAACTGAGCTCTTTGTCTTTCCAACATAAATGATTTAAAGTTACACCAGCTGGTCTGGGAGGCCCCTTACCTTTAGGATTAGTAGACTTATGCTTGCTGTATGGTGTAGGGGTTTATCCGTGCTTTCAAAGGAAAAAGCAGAACCTGCAAATCATGGCACAGTTTAGTAATAAGATAATGAAATTTTATTAGAGCAAAGTGCTGACAAGAGGGCCTAACATACTGTACATATGCATAACATGATCTGTTGCTCAGTGGAACAACTTGACAATGGATGAAGTCATGTGTGTAATTGAAGATCCAGCATTTCAGCAGGTTATGAGGAGCCTCAGCAGCTTTTTTGTCATCTTTTGGCAAAGCTCACCCTTGCCTCCTAGTGGTCAATGGAGTGGTTGCACCTCTTAACATGAATTACTCCTGAAGATGAGAGTTATGTGTGTTTGCATGTGTCACTGTGGGTGCACGGCTGCCAAGAGCTTGTCCGTCCAGTCCACAAGCGTCCTGTAATCTCCCTGACATGCGCCAGGCCCCCATTGACTCTGTTATTAGAGCCATTAGACGGCCTGGGATGAGGCAGAATTTTCATTAGCTAGAGTGAATGTGTGCAGGCAAGTGTGCTTGCACACGTGTGTGTGTGTGATGAGTATGTAATCTGTTTGACACCAGCCAGCCAAGAGGGAGAGACACTCGAGGGATGGTAATAATTCCACGTTCACAGGATAGAGAGCAACCTAAAACAGCTTGAGGGGAGCGGTGCTTAAATTGTTTTATCGTTGCTTATTGGTAAATTACTGCACTGATGGGTAATAATGTGGCTTCTGCATCTAAGTGCATCAGTTTGACCAGTGAGCTTTCTGAGCCATCCAGTCTGACCACTAAAGTAAAACTCAAGCTAACTTTATTCAACACATTTTCTATTCAAGTCAGGCCTCCAATTCCACAACAGTCTCTTCTCTCTCAGCCATATCGTCCCATTCCATACTCATTTGTTGCCGTTCTATCATATCACAGTGCATTTCCCAACCAATAAACGGAGCCACTCTTCTGTAGAAATGTATTTATCTTTCACATAAACTCCTCTCTGGCTCCACTGGTCTCTCTCCAGCAGCTCTCGCTGGCACTTAATTTCTATTAATGGTTCCGCAACTGGCGCTCCAATCCAATCCACTGTTGGGGTGAGCAGGGAGCGCACATGAAGAAATATGCATAAGCAATTATCCTCTGTAATGTGCATGCCCCTATCCACTAATGCATTTGTGCTCATGTGTGTCAGGGTGCATTGTGTGCATGCATACGTAGATTCTCATGCAGAGGCCGGCGTTGTAGGTGAAAAGTCCATATATGAGTGTGAATTTTTTGTCAGGTTGCATTGTTGTTAACAGTGCAGTAGCTTTCTGGACTAACAAACAGAAGGATTTGTTGCAGCCTTGTATGGAAACACACACAGACACCTGGCATCTATCAGCGCGGTGCAGCAGCAAACACACCCGCGATAATAATCATCATCAGCTTTGTCTGCTGAGTTGCTTGTAAAACCTTGTCTTTTTACCAACCGATAGCAACAGTGTTTCTGTTGCTGAACCATTGTTCTCCAAGAGTCCTCCAATAACTGCTTAGCTGTCAGCTGGTTATAGATTTAACACAGCTCACTGGGACAGTGACAGGAGGCCAATAACAGGCTCCTGGGCTTGTAAAGCCTACATCTGCAGAGGAAACACAGAGCAAATAAACCCTGAGGAGCGGACACACATGCACAAACCTATTAGAGCTGCTGTAATGACACTGTAGAGTGTGTTCGCGCACACCAAGGTGTGTTAAAGTTTTATAGTGTGAGGTCAGTGATGAGGTGGGCTCAGATATGATGGGATGACGCCTAATAGGGTGTTTTATAGATGCTGTGTGTGTGCGATTACGTCTGTATGTGTGATGACTGTCTTTTTGTGTTTGTGAGAGTATGTGGATAAATATTTCTTATGGATGGTTTCCTTGTGTGTGAGTTTGTGTGTGTCCTGAGCTGTGCAGTGCTATTTTTCTCTCATGCTGTTATGCTTATCAGCCGCCTTCAGATCTCTGCAAATGTTAAATGTTATGGATGGTAGTGGAGCCAGTGCATCGCTCCCTCTCCCTCTAAATATGCCGAGATAGAACACACGCACACTCACACATGTACCAACCTCCTGACCCTGCCTGATAGGAGGGTTTACCAGCCATCTCTCGCTAGTGGAACTCATCTAGCTTGAAACCTGAATTCCTGACACTCTTTCCACTCGATGAGCTTGTTTTTCTTTTACTAGACCTCTACCAAATTCTGTTGAACCTTGAACACCCACAAAATCACAAGGACGGCAGAGAAGTTTCCTTTGCTGTTTTTGATATAGAATGTCAAGAATAAAAATTAGAATAAAATATGAGCATTAAAAACATTGAAAATCTAAAAAGAGAAAGAGAAAGCTTCCACTGATGCACACATTTCTACACTCACTGGAGGTACATTTTTTCGATTTTTTTTTTTTTTACCAGTTTTGAGAAAGATTTGATGCACAACTTGCGCAAATTGCATCTGATCTGGCAAAGACCAAAATTATCTGAGTCAGCAAACTTTAAACTCACATGACAAATCATCATCTTACAAAATATGGTATAAAATCTCAAATATTCCCAGAAATGAACCCCCTGGCTTCCTGCCTGCGACCCACTGGAACTCCAAAGGGTTAGTAAGTAATTCCTAATGTAGAAGTCTTTGGATGTCCACTGCAGAAGGTGCCGTCTTGTTTCTTTCTCAAGGTTTGTTTCTGGTTAGGACAACTACTTCTTCTACTAGATTACAACCTCCAGCAATGTAAATTAATCTGCCTCCCTCCGGTGAAATAACACATCTTATGTTTCAAACCAATCATTAGGCACAGATTCATATTTCTTTCAAACATTTCTAAGGATCACTTCACTTGAATGGAAGGATTGCTAGAGAGGGGAGTCCCTGCTTTGGCCGAGCCAATAAAGTTAGGTAAACCTTCTAACAGTAAATGTGAGAACTCTAATAGCAGATTTCACAACAAAGAAAAAAGCCATTTTTCCCTCTCTGCTGGTGGACAAGACATTTTCACTTGCCTAGAACACTTTCCCACTCTGAAACAGTCCATTTCAGATGAGTCTTGGTCCACCAGACATGACGGTGCATCTGGACCAGGCTCAAATATGGCTTCTGTTTTGCATGATAGAGCTTTAGTTGCATCTGCAGATGGCTCGGAGGATTGTGTTAACCCACGGTGGTTTCTGGAAGTATTCCTGGGCCCGTTTGGTAATGTCAGAGACACAATCGTTCCCATGAGTAATGCAGTGTCACCTGAGGGCCCCAAGACCACGCGCATCGGATAAAGGTCTTCACACAGAGACGTCCCCAGTTTCTCTGAACCTCTCCATCATGTTATGTTCTGTAGATGATGAGAGTTGCAAAGCCTTTGCAACTTGATGTTGAGGAACATTGTTTTTTAAATATTCCACAATCTTTTTACACACTCTTTAACAGATTGGAGGATCTGCCTCTCTCAGACATCCCTTTCATAGCTAATAGTGTTCCAGACCTGATATAATTTTTTTTTAACTTTCTTGCTTTTTCAGCTATATGTTGCCCCCGGAGCCAACTGTTTTAAGACCTGTAACAGCATCACATTTGACATGAACTTATTTATAAAATTGTCAGATCTCTCAGTTTAGACATTTGAAGTGTATGTTCTGTTTTGCATGAAATATGGTCTCGTGTGATTGGAAGGCCTTTTAGTTCTTATGTTGTTCAAATTTTAAAAATGCCCCAACATTTCTGGAATTCAGTTTGTAAAACCTGATGTAAAAATATCTGGATGTCTAGTGTTGTTTGGGTTAGTTTTTACTGTTACAACAACTTGTTCTACTAGATAACAACCTTGATCAATGTAGGTTATTCTACACATCCTCAATAATTTGTTTCAAACCAATCCTTAGGCATGCATCTGATAAGCATTTCTTTGAGAGTGAAGATTTTGTCCAATGCAAGAGAGACAGGTAGTCCTTCCTACAGCAAATGTAAGCTAACAGCAGATGTCTTTGTCAGACCAGCAGAAAGGGAAATATCTTTTTTTTTTGTTGAACAGTTCTCAGAAGAGCCACCACTCCCACCAGACTGCGTATAGGGCACCAAGTGCTGGGCAAGAAATGTACCGACAATAATTGTGAAAATGAAATAAATCACCATAATCATTGTAAAATATTGGAGCACTCTTTCTCAAGAAATGGTGAAGCCACCGTACCTACTGTGGGTTGTAGCCCTGTCAAAAAATCCCCAAAACAACAAAAGCTGTGCAAGCAGACACTAGCTGTTCTAACATCATCTCTATGCCAACTCTTTCCATCCTTTTCCCACACATACAAAAAGAAAACAACCAAATCACTCCCCTTAACTTCCTGCCAATTACAGATCTGAAATGAGACGTGTCATAGTTCACTGTATTGATTGACAGGTTTGTAATCTGAGCTTCTGACATTTTTAGTGGCACTCTGCATATGTCATTGTGACAGAATGTTTTGTTTTTTTTATCTTGGCTGAACTGGTTTTGCACTGTCATGTTTAGAGTGTTACTCTTAACATGACAGCTACATGTAATATGTGAACCAGTCTGCTACAATATGAATTATGTCAACAGATATAAGCAACATAAAACTGATGA
The DNA here is from genome assembly GCA_028567055.1 of Leptatherina wallacei. Taxonomy (NCBI): domain Eukaryota; kingdom Metazoa; phylum Chordata; class Actinopteri; order Atheriniformes; family Atherinidae; genus Leptatherina; species Leptatherina wallacei. The sequence continues at coordinate 6,638,118 of JAOXYM010000018.1, forward strand.
GATGAATTGGAGCCTGTGAAATGTCAATTGTTTAATATGAGGAAATCTGTAACAGTTAGTCCTTGTATCCATGTCTGTGCTCACATAACCAGGTAACATCACCGTTAACAAACTAAAGAGGTGTACACCACAAAGGTGTTGTGCCGAGGGCACCCAAATGGCCAGCTGCGGCCCTGGTTATAGCTGGGTGGCTGCTTCTGATAAAGCAAATCTGAAGCAATCTTTTGAAACGAAGAACAAACTATAGGTCTTAAATTATGAAAAAAGACTTTGTAGGTACACCATAAGGTGGCAGCCCAGGATACGTTGCAGATGATTTTAATTCAGTATTCAGTCAGAAACAAACCTCACAGAGGAAAAAAAATAACTGCAGTGGACAGCTACAAGAGGGAAAATTGAGAAAGGGCTCTTCTTTAGGAATTACTTCAATCTTTGAAAATATCTTGGATATTATTTCATATTGAGAAGACCGCAGTATGGGTTTTTTTTGTATCTTTTGTATTTTTTGATCTGAGCTCCAATTCGTCTTCTGAAGCAAGTTTATTCAGTTATTTCAGCATTAATGGATCCCCCCCCCCATTTATCTCTTTTTATTAAATCTTAATTCAAAAAGAGCCAAGGAAATCCATTTAATTTAGCACTACAGAAAGGAAAAGAAGTGTTAAGAAATGTTTCCCGATACATGTTGAATATGGATTTACTTGGCCTTGAAAAGGTTCTGTTAGTGGGGTATTGTACATTAAATAATTGCGATGGACTTGTTAGTATTAATGTACTGTACTGTGCACAGAAAAAAACAGCAGGCCTAGGGGGAATGAAAATCTCGCTAGTGAGCTCTGTCCCAGAGCTAAATTACACAAGCCAGCCATGATTTCATGCTTCACTACATTACTGCTTCTTTTTTCCTCTGCTCTCTGCACTCTCCCCTCCTCTTTCTGTCTCATTTACCTCTGCTTTAACCCCGCATGGATCTTATCTGGTTAAAGAGCAAAAAAGAGGTGAACCACACAGCCTATGCTGCATGAATATTTCATCTGTGTTTGGATTACCATTTTCTCCAAAGATTCATTGTTCTATATTTAATACATGCAGCGTCACACTTGGGCTCCTAGATCATAACCCCTGCCCTTCTAATCACAGGCGAGGCGTGACCTCACCTATCCAGCCATGCCAACTGGGTGTGTGTTTACGTGTGTGTTATCGACATGTGTAAGTCAGGGTTGTTGTTTCTGTGTAGGTGGATGCCAGCGCATGAAGTGCATGTTTGCTGACAGGACTGCATTTTTATACAAGTGCACATTTCAGCGTGCGTTTCTGTGTGTGTGTGTGTGGAGAGCTAGGGGTTATAGCAAGGCTAAGACCGGCTCATCTTTCTCACACATACACACACTCCTCAACCCCCTCTGGCTGGATTAGATGATGAGGTGGGAGAGTAAGTGAGATTGGAAAGGAAAGAAAAAATGTGTTGGTAGGAGGGAGAAAAGAGAGCAAGTAATGGATTAAGAATGAAATTCAAGTCTTTCGGCTGCTGGCTTGGCTCCAGCTTTAAGTTGTGGCTGTAATTTTCTTTGAAATGATCTGTCGCCTTTTGGATACACAGCAGTGTGTGTGATCTTGCCAGCCCACAGCATTTCGCTGTCTGACGGCTCGCTTTTCCCCTTCATCTCCTCCCATCTTTCTATTGCTAAATGATCGCTGAATAGAAAAGTGGGCGAGGCCGTATGGATTTGAATAGCTCTCTTGGGTTGGTGTTTGATGGGGGAAAATGGGTGCAGAAGCCATTCTGACCCAAACCGCCTGTATCTTTTTAGAGTCATAGAAATGGGCTCTTTTAAATGTATAGTTTCTCCTGAATTACCATACAAGTAATTCAAAACAGTGAAGCAGTGAATATATCAAGAGCGTTTGACCTGAAGTATAACAGAAAAATCTGAAGGTATTCATCTTTTGCATATTTGTGTGTATGCCTGTGTGTATGCGTGCCCAAATGTGATGTAATCTCCCTATCTTGCAGAGCCATAAGAGCATTCGTCTGTCAGATTCAAGCAAAAGCTCATCAAGGAGAAAATTATTCCTATTTAGCCCATATTCAGAGATTATCTGAGTTGCATAAGGTTGCACATTCATGCACACATACATTCCCATTTCAATCGCTTCAGAGGACTTACTTTAATTTTCTGGAAGTTTATATTTCCCAACTATAACATCTGATTCCTAACCAATCCTTGAACTTACCAGGCAAAAAGTTCTGTCCATAATTTCATCTGTTAGTGTGTCCAAACTTTTGAGTGGCACTACACTGTACAAAGCGACTCTGGGTGAGATGAGACTTGTGATCACACACCTCGTCCTCATGAATTTCTGTCACATTTCTGCCAATTCTGCAGAGAATCACACACACGGAAATACATCCATACTTGACTGCACATATTAGTCACACATATGGATTTGTTTGATGCGTTTCATGTGTTTTGTTTCATGCTGGGATTGAAATAAACTGCAACCTCAGAGACATCAGAATACCATGCAGCCTGCAGAGTTATTGCTATACAAACAGTCAATTAATATTAAGAGTTTTTATTCTGTCACTAATTAGCACAATTTATCTGCTTCGTCCCAAAAAAAAAAAAAGGGAGAAGACGATTTAAATGTGAAGAACCTTCATGGCATTAACGCTCTCAGAATCAAAGCGTTTACCTTTTTGTGTCCAGCAAATGCTGATGAAAGCTCCAGAGGATGAAAGTTAGGTTCTCGTTCTACTTTGAATTAGGCTCTGTCTTTAAACTGGCTTCTGTTTTATTTGTGATGGCGAGATGCTTGTGGAATTTGTAATCAGGTCTCTTGGGACTGTCTGTCTTAGTCTTTTCAAGTCACCGTGTGCATCTTATTGTGGTTAAACTTATCTTGTTCTTTTTTCTTCATGCACATCATGAAGTATCTTGGGTTGGGTTTTGACTGCCGTGTTCAGTGCCCCCCCCCCATAAAATGTTTTGTTTTGTTTTTTTCCACTTGCAACATGCTGAGAGTTGTTATTGTGCAGTTGAAACAAAGTTATAAAAGACAAGAAATCCACATGGGAAATATCCATTTAAAGCCATAAAATTGTGGTCCTGCAGTGACCCTGAGTGCACCTTCAAGTTTGTTGATCTTCTCTCTTCGCTGCGGTCATCTCAAAATGTCAGCGGAGGAAAATCAATAAAAACACAAAAGAATTTAAGAAGGAAGACATCCTTTATTTTGGCTGTTAACACACCACAGAGAAAGTACTCATTATTTTCAGCAACATCTTACAAAACTAGTTTTGTATTGTTGGAAATGGCAGTAAAGCAGCCTTTATAGTCACTGTGACTGACTGCAGAGGCTAGTATTGTATTCTTGCAGACCTAAATGTTCTCTCCTCTTCTATATGGCCAGCTCTGGGCTCCAGTTGTTTGTTGTTCCCTTTATGTCAAAGCGCAACATCACGAGTGTCCATGTTCTCAGCTTTTGGTTTGAGTGGACGTCTGCTCCATCCTCCTCCTCCTCCTCCTCCTCCTCCTCCTCCTCCTCCTCTTCAAATCCAGCTAGCGGGAACCAGACCACTATATCTAAGTCCCCAAGCTACCAGGGTTCCACTTTGTGTCTCACCACTATTATCTAATCATTAAGAAATGGTTACATTTAAGAAAAAACTTAAAAATTAAACTTAATAAATACAAATATATTTTCTGAAATGATCATTTAAACTAGTTCAGGGAAGCACAAACAACTACTGAAGCCTGACCTTGCAGTATCATTATACACAGTATATATATATATATATATATATATATATATATATATATATATATAGAGAGAGAGAGAGAGAGAGAGAGAGAGAGAG
>JAOXYM010000018.1:6642412-6652536 GCA_028567055.1 Leptatherina wallacei
AGATTCCACAGATCGGTCAGATTGTAAACAGGATGACTCAGCATAATTCTACAGTAACTTTTTCACTTCACCTCCATGAAACTTTTTTTTATTTTTTTTATCTACCACAGCAAGTTTTAAAAGCTTTTACATATTATGAAATGCAAAAAATATTTAGGCGAGGAGAAAATTCTTAAAATTTTCTCATATTCCATCTTCAGTTACTTTAACACAGCAGCACCTGTGGTGATCATTTAACCTCTGAAAAAATCTCACAAGTGTTAGCTTTATTTTTATACCAAAATGGTTTATGTAGTATTTATAATCACAGAGAAATAATCAATTTGTTTTGTGTATGTCATTTTCTAGCCGAAGCAAGAGGAGTTATAAGATGTGTGGTGTTCATGATCGTACGTGGGCCTGTCCAAAATGGCAATATTTTGTCCCTGTTAGCCTCTGGTCCACATGACACTGATTTTACTTTGAGGGAAAAATAAGTAGATTTCTCAAACAAACTTTTTATGTTTCATCCAAAAATTGACAACAATGAAGGGGGGTGAATTCAACACTTTCAGTATGTGTGAGAAAGCACGATTAATGTAGCTAATTCTGTGATGCCAACATTAATTTCATTTATTACACTTTGCTGTGTTCACATAAAAACAATTAGACCAAGAATATTTCCAATTTCAGACTGCTTTGATGTGGATTTTAGTCAATCCACTCGCTCTAATACTCATTAAACAACGTCACATTTGAAACACTATAATCTGTCAGTAAATGGTTTTATTTCCACATGTGCATTTCAAATTGAAGGATGCAGCTTAAGGGTAACAACAGGGTCTTTACAAGCAGCTTTTACTTTAGGCCTGCTCTAAAAACAGGTATTGTAGGATAACTTAGCTCAAACATCATTCTGTAGATGTTTGTATATCCGTTTATAGCAGACACTTGGAAGGATTAGCACTTAAATTACTATTTCATACAGACCCACTCACTTTCATCAGTATTTGAGTTACTGAGCAGAACATACTGCTTTACACGTATCATAACATAAGCTTACTTCATGGAGTGATTTTACCTCTCTGATAGTAGTTGTAATGTGTGTACACACACATATGCTCATACACACACAGGCACAACCTTCCACATTAAATACTTCATCCTGTCAACCACGACTGGTGCAGCCTATCAATCAGTGTAAGCTGACAGCTATGGCTAATGCTCCCCTTTTATTTAACCGTGCTTCATAATTTACCACTAGATTACTGGGTTTAGATCATATACAGCATACATTGCACTGTTTGTAGCCCTGTTTAACTCAGATGCATATTTTGAGGTGGCAAACACTTGAATTTAATGACATTTTGAGGCATGTGCTAACGAAGCATGGCCACCATGCTTCACATTCTGTGTTACATGCTGAACCATGAAAATGTGCTATTTGTGATCTAATTATATGCTGTTTGAAAAAATTCAGTGCAATGCTAAATTTTCTTTCAGAGGCTAAATGAAACACACATGTAGATTTACTCAATATCAGCCATCATGTAGTATCTAATATAATAATTTGCCACAATATCTGTGCATAGATATGTTAACAACTTTGACAGTCACGCTCCATAATTGGCAAGCCAGAGTTCACTTAAATATTCAGCGATAATGAGACAAACTCTCTGTCTTCTCTCTTATAAACACTGACAGTCATGTTTCCGTCACTCCAGAGAACATTACATTGACCTACAATACATTCATATTTAATGATTGAGACTATGGAAATGTGCCTTTTTCCCTTAAAAAGATTTAGAAAATGTCACAATGTGAACAGATTAGTCTCTCCACAACATGAATTATACAAGGATACACACATAAAATTACAAATGCTGGATAACTACAGTGAAAACTCTCCCCAATACCCGGACATATGCCAGTCCCTCTGTAAGACTTGAGTAAACACCAGGAGAATTGTCATCATCGTCATCAGCAGTATATCTTACTCGAGGGAAAGCACAATGCAAGTTTAACTCCGGAGTCGTGAACTTTAATCGACCTCTCAGCGGGCACGGATCTATCATCTTAAGTGAGGCGATTCGGAGACGACAGGCCCACGCATCCATCATGAGAAGTGCACAGCCCTAACACACACACGCATAAGCTGAAACAGCACAGAGGCAAACTCAACAGAACAGAGCAAGAATTTGAAATTTGTCAAGAAGTGCTGAAGTCCATCTTTTTTTTTGCACTCTTTCAGGAAGTAAACCAAAACTGCATGACTTTGCTTTGACTTTCATGATCATACACACCCAAAGAGATTTATGGTAATGCTCTGTCCCTTTGTAGTGCCCTCTGTTAAACTTCACTTTCCAATTTAATACTTCCCCATTCTAGCAGGTCTATTTCTTTGTTAAATCCCCTCTGTTCTGGCTGCTGTATCCCTCCATATAGAAAGGTTAAACACACCTAAGCAGAGGCAGTGTGACTGATGCAGGGGCTGTTTCTAAATGTTAATGACACCCTGCGGGCAGAGTCCCATTCGCCGCAGTATCCCACTGTAGAGTTATAGTGTGGCGGTTATGCTATGGTGGCTCCATCTGTGCACGCACACATCAAAAAAATGTGTGTGCGAGTGCAGACGTGAACACCAGGGACGGGCCACTGTACAGCTGGCACGCAGCCAGGAGTCCTTCCACTGAGTGGTCAGGGAGAGAAATCAATCAAACATGGCTTGTCAGGCCCCTGAATCCATTATGGCAGAGAGAGTGGTGAGGCTTGAGTAAACAGGGATGACAAGAAGAGACAATTAGCAAGAATTCAGGCTGTTGTTAAGGGCAAGCTTGGGGATTTGGTAGTCCTGCATGGCCTAGTTTGGCCCACCTAGGTTCAGCGCTGTCAACAGGCACGGCTCGCAGCTTTATTGCCGGTAATTCACTAGCCTTCAGTGTTTTATGCCTTCGCTTTTTACAGCCAAAGCAGGCCAAATCCATTTAAATAAACACCAGCGCTGCAGAATGATGGCTGAGGTGTTTAAAAGCACTGATGCAAGACTAGCACATACACCACATCACAGCTGGGGCCATTACAACATATCAGGCCAATATTCTGAACAAGTACTCAAACATTGGAGATATCACTGAAACCGAGAGCCTCTTTTGAATTTATATACCGTATAGTTACGGTGCACATGAATGCACCATACCCACTGTTTAGCATGCATGGTTCACACACAAATCTTCATGCGGAGGTTGTTTGCTTGACATCTTTAGCTAACCTCCAAAATTAGCCGCAAGATTTGCCAGGAGATTCAGGGAAACTGATTCAGAAACAATGTGCAGGGAGCTCTCTTTACGAGTAAGTGCATGGCCATTACTCATACGTAAACTCATTACATTGGTCTAATAGCTCTGTCTCATGACTCTGCCTGTGCCTGCCTATATAGAAAGAACATTAGTGCCTATGTATGGAACAGAGCGCTGGAGTTCATTCATTCTTCTCTATGGTATGGATCAGACAGATAATTAACTGCAGGGACATGAAGTCATTGTTCAGTCACAGATACAGGACCCAGCCTAATAAGAGCTCTCATGCAGAGTGGAGGGAAAGAAAAGGGAAACCTGCACTGTCTCTTTGCACTATATGTCACATTTTTTGGTTGTCAAGGGTTAGGTGTAGATTTGTCATGTTGGAAGGACTCTGTGGTTTTCAAGGTTCCCATGGGTGCGCCTGCATGTTTGCATCAGCAGAAGTGACTGGCAGAAAGTATCGTACAAATGTCTATGTTTGATAGAAAAACAATATTAAAGAGTAAGCCTATGACTGATATCATTTGACAGATTGTACACAAAGTGTAACAAGGATTGATCTGCACTGACAGCCCTCTGCTCAGAATGTGGCTGCAGAACCTTAGTGCACTTACATATGGTGTGTTTAAATGCCAAAGGAGCAATCAATGAAATAGGAATTAATAGGCATACCCGTCTTTCTTGATAATGAAATTGAAAGGAGAGTCATTTATCCATCCATCTAGCCATCCATTTTCTACACCCACTGGAGCCTATCTTAGTCAGATGACCTGTCCTAGGGTCTACTCCACCTCTTACCACGCAAGAAGCAAGACACCAGTGACTTTATTAGGTACACCTCGCAAGCACTGGATTGTATTCCCTTTTGCCTTCAGATCTGCCTTAATTCTTCATGTCATAGATGCAACAAGGTGTTGGAAACATTCCTTAGAGATTTGGATCCATATTGACATGATAGCATCACACAGTTGCTTCGCTGCACATCCATGATGGATTGAGATCTGGTGACTGTGGAGTACATTGAACTCATTGTCATGTTCAAGAAAGCAGTTGGAGATGATCTGAGCTTTGTAACCAGGTGCATTATCCTGCTGGAAAAAGCCATCAGAAGATGCTACACTGTGGTCATAAAGGGATGGACATGGTCAGGAACAATACTCAAGTGGATAGTTGTGTGTAAACCATGCTAAATTGGTCCAGAGGGCTCCAAAGTTTGCCAAGAAAAATTTTCCTCACACCATTACACCACCAACATCAGATCAGCCTGTACTGTTAATACAAGGCAGGATGGATCCATGCTTTCATGATGTTTCCACTAAATTCGGACCCTACCATCTGGATGTTGCAGCTGAAATGGAGACTCATCCGACCAGGCGACGTTTTTCCATCTTTTATTGTCCAGTTTCGGTAAATCTGTGTGAATTGTAGCCTCAGTTTCCTGTTCGTAGCCAACAGGAGTGACACTTGCTGTGGTCTTCTGCTGCTGTAGACCATTGTTTCAGTTACTGTTTCCTTTCTGTCATGTCCAACCAGTCTGCCCATTCTCTTCTGATGTCTGACATCAGCAAGGCATTTTGGTCCAGACAACTGCACCTCACTGGATATTTTCTCTTTTTCAGACCATTCTCTGTGAACACTAGAAATGGTAATGTGTGAAAATCCCTTTATCACGAGTTTCTGAAATACTCAGACCAACCTGTGTGGCACCATATCACATTCAAAGTCACTTAATTCCCCTTTCTTCCTCATTCTGATGCTCAGTTTCAACTTCAAGTCCCCTTGATCATGTCTACATGACTAAATGCATTGAGTTGCTACAAAGTGGTCGGCTGAATAACTATTTAACTATTACTACAAGAAATTGAACCATTGTTCCTAATAAAGTGGCCAGTGAGTTTATGTTCTGCATTATTAAGATTAAAGAATAGCTGCAAAAACTTGATTACATGACTGAGCAAATTTCAATTTCAGTGAAATTTCAACTTGCACAGATTTTCAGCTTTTGTTAATGTTAGTTTTTAAAGCTCTTTTTGAAGCTTCAGAATTGGTAACAAGCCATCTTAATCTTTCCAGAGCCAGAAGTGACCATGTTTTAACAAGAGGGCGAAGCTGATGGTGATCTTTGAAACCTGTGTAATACCTAAATCTGTGTCTTTGCAGCCTTATATCTATTTGACATCAGATATTCTTTGTATTTTTTAACGACCCCAGCACACTGGAAAAGTGAATTTAGCTAATTATATTTAAACAGCTTGTTGGAAAATCAAATGAAAGAATATTTCATGAGAAAATAGAGCTTCCTCAAGGCTGTTAGGGCCAGAATCATTGGAGATTGTTTATAGTGGCCGTTAGTGGTATTGGACCCTAAGAAACGTATGTATCGGCTTCACGGTACCTGCATGAAATAGTGGAATGATCTTAAGGTGGGCTAGGTTGTTTCCCCCAAAAGACTCAGTTAAAGTAGTCAAAGTTGGATAGTTGAATTTAATATTTAACACAGTGTCCAATCATTTTTCAAAAAGAGAAAACACTACTTTGTTTTGCAAGTTTTGTTTTACAATAACATGTAGTTAACTCTCATTGACAGTTTGTAGATGGTTGAATGCTTTGTGAAAATATTCTCCTTGTCAATTATGTTGGAAAATGTTCAGAGATTGATCTTTTTCTCCGTAATGACAGGTTTGTGGTCAGGTAAGTATGCTTGGTAGAAAATATCTGTTGGTGCAATTCTTAAACACAGTGACACTCTCATGACTACCCAACATACTGCCTTTGAACCAACACTTTGTGAAGAGATATTTGGATTTCCACTGTTGGTTGAAAAACAAATAGAATCAGCTTTCTTATTTTCCGAAGCATCTATCGTTAATCTGGATCTGCCGTGACAACCTCTGACCTTGCTGTCAGTGACAGAGCCAGATTGAGTGCTATGAAGTGCTGGAATCAAGTGAAATTTACAAATTGCTTCCACTGTCCTCAAGATTCAGGAACAAACTGCTGTTTTTATCTATATTTTGGGGGGTTTGTTTTGCTGTCAATTGAGGACTTCAGTGTCAGTAGACGGCAGTGATGCAGACTGCATTGGTCGATCTACGTTCCTACACTCACATATGGTCACGAGCTGTGGGTACTGACCGAAAGATAGATCACGAATACAAGTAGCCAAAACCAGTTTCCTCCGCAGTGTGACTGCGTCTCAGGGTAGACCCGCTGCTCCTCCACGTTGAGAGGAGTCAGATGAGGTGGCTCAGGCATCTGGCTAGAATGCCTCCCAAAAAACCTCCACCAGGAAGGTTTTTTTGGTCATGTCCCACTGGGAGGAGACCTTAGAGAAGACCCAGGACATGCTGAAGAGATTACACCTGGAGATTACACTCAGCTGGCTCAGAGATTACACCTCTCAGCTGGCCTGGGAATGCATTGGGATTCCCCTGGGGGAGTTTGAAGAAGAGGACAGGGAGAGGGAAGTCTGGGATTCCCTGCTTAGGCTGCTGTCCCCATCACTCTACCCCAGATAGGTGGATAAGTGGAGACAGACGGGCGGACGGACGGACGGATGGATGGATGGACATTAATCTCAGTTTTACACTGTCCACTTCTGGGCATCAGGTTGTTTTTTGCCAAAGTGTGATCTAAATAAAGAAATTGTGATCTCGACATATACCCAGAGATCATGTGAGTGACCAAAAGTAAAAATCAGAGGGATATAGGGAATCATGTCCTGCCTGTTTTAGGACTGAGCGAGTTCCCCTCATAAAGTCAAATTTATGTCCTCGGCTCGAGGGTTGTCTGAGTTTCCCACACAAGGCCAGTCTGTGCTTGGCCCGACCCATAAAACTTAACTTCTGAATCTTTGAATGGACCTCTGTGCTGGGCCTGGGAGCCCCCTGTCTGTTGGGTTATGGAGGGAGGACTCCGAATGAAAGAACATAACCTCTGTGTGTAGTCCAATAGAAAAACAACTGCAAAGTTTATCACATCATTCCAAGAACCACAGGAAACCTTCATACTTCAGGTCACAGAGGAGAGGAGTATACATTTATTTGGTTTTTGGTGTATATGATGGCACAAAATCTGCATCTATAGCATGCCTGGGACTAGAGAGCTGCTACAAACAGTCTTCTCAGGGGATTACCATATATATGTGTGAATCTCAGTGGAATTGCTAATGGATAGTATATATTTACTGTACATGTTCCAGTGTGCTTGTACATGGTAGAATATTTATCAAAGGACAACTGCATGGACTAAAAGCGTAAAGTAAGCAAAGACCACATACTTTAGAATGCATGTACTGCTCTTATATTGGTCCCACCGATTCCCATCCTCTCCTCAGTGCTGGAGGCAAACACTGAAGACAGAAACCGGGCCAAATGGATAATCATTCCGAAGAAAGAAAAAAACACACATATACTTCTTTGTGGGTGCCCTGAGAAAAGTGGGTGACAGCATCACAGCAAATCGCAATGAAATAGTTGCATCACCCTATCTGAGAGCCATCTCTTTACTCTGTATCCTCTTCTCACATGTATGATTCATATAGGTGCACAGAGGATTTCTTCAAAGCTCTCACATGTTTATGAGTCCATAACATCTGATGCATTCATGTTTACGCTCCCAAGCCACATTTGACATTTTCTGGATATGATGAATCATTAATGATGACCTCAATAGGCTTTCACATCTTTGGCCTGCAGATCAATAAAGTGGTTAGGGGAGTAGGTCAGCGACTCTCGAGAGGTGTCTGCCAGCGCGTGCGTGTGTGTGCGTCTGTCTTTGAGCGTGCCTCCAAACAGTTGCAACCCAGGGAGTGGCTGTAAAATGTTGGTGCTAATTGGCGGCCAAGCGCAGCTCCGTCTCCCACACGGCGCTCCGGGGCTGGCAGAACTGTGGATGGTTTTCCAAGTTTCTTTTTTTTTTCCCAAGCAATCCCTGCATGTCAAACTGTGGGAGTTCCATCCATTATTGATCACATCCAAGGATGAAAGCAGAAATGCTCAGTGGGGACTGAGCATCTTTGGCCCCACACAAGAAAAAAAAAGAAAAAAGAAAGTGACAAAAGAAACACAGCCTTGACCACCAACTGCACGAAATGAGACAAGGAAATATCTTCTTTAGAAAACGCAAAAGGAAATACAGTGAATTTGTGTTAAATCAAATAAAACACGTCACATGATGTGAATCTTTACTTACCCTTATCATTAATGGGCACAACCCTCAGTGAGATTTTTAGTCCCCAGATGATGACATTGTGTTATGCGCTGCTTTGCCAGCCTTTGGAAACTAATCAACAGAGCTGTTCAATGATTCAGCTGTGTAGAGCTGACCTCCACCTCAACTTGGCAATACTCCTCAACCAAATGGACGTTTGGCAGCCAGAACACACTCTGGATATACAAGCAAGGGTGTGCGCCAGTGATAACACGCACACACACACACAACTCCGACAAATATCCAGACACACATGCACTCTGGGAAAGGTTACAATGCTGTTTGAAACAAAGGGGCAGATGGTTGACAATGACACAGTGCCAACACTGGCAAGGTGGTTCGATATGCATTTCTCTGTGTGTCTCTGTGTGTGTTTGTGTGCAGGAATATATCTGTATACATCTCTCTGAGGTACTTCTTACTCTGCTAATTTTAACCCAACATCAGAGTGAACTTCTCTCCTCTGAATGCAGGTCGGCACACTAATTTTGGCCTGGAAGTGGGTTTCTCCAGTCTTGCAGAAAAGCAGGATGCTTTGCCAGAAGTTGCTGTAAAATACTTTAAAAGTACTTGTACCAAATAATCATTGAAATAAATGTGCTGTTTTTCAAGATATCAAGCTGTTTTGGGCAAATTAAAATGCATAAAAGTTTAATTCTCTCTAGTACTTCCACTTGATTTCTTCCCAGTGAGTTTGTCATGGAGTTGTTGGGATACAAACATTACTGCAAGCCAATTACCATCTTTATCTTGCCGTTTAAAGGCTTAGTGGTTTCTTTGTTTGGCGTAGTATTTCAGTAATAGTTCTTCATTGCTATAAAGAGCTGCAAACACCCCATTCATCAGCTACTTTGTCAGAAATAAAGCTATAGTGCAACTGTGCGAACTGTATTTTCATGACTAAAATGTTGGGTACGCTGTTACAAACTGGTTCACAATAATTGATAAGTAGAGAGTCTGAACAAGGGTTTTGATTAAAATAAAGAACATTCATTGAAACTAAATTGAGACAAACCTAAATTCAAAGAAACTATTCATTTAGGACTTGAGAATCTAATATGAATAAATATTTGACAATCATAGCATGAATTAGGTGTTCAGAAACAGATTTTGATATATGATTAAGTTAAGTAACAGACAAAGTTTCCTTGTACTTCTAGCCAGTTAATTAAGATGTAGCAGACAAAACCAGAAAAAATAAAGCAGTGAAAATTATTTATAAGAAAAGGAAAGAAAGAAAGAAAAATAACGGTATATAAATGAATAAAATAAAATAATAGTGCAAAAAGTACACAAAGCAAGGCAAGTTTATTTGTATAGCACATTTCCCGTACTAAACAATTAAAAGTAAAACATTAAAAGCATTATAGATGGAGCAAAGAAAGCATTAAAAAGTAGTAAAATGCAGCAAAACATAGCAAAAATTACAATAAAATCCTAAAACCTTTTTTTTTTAAAAACATAGATTAAATTGATTAAAAGCAAGATGAGTTAAAAGATAGGCTACTGTGCAGAGTTCATGCATAGGAGCGTGAGAACAGAAATGTTTTTAACCTGAATTTAAAAGTTTCTACATTTGGTGAAAGTTTAATCTCTACTGGGAGTTTGTTCCACTTGTTTGCAGCATAACAGCTA
>JAOXYM010000018.1:6668688-6683880 GCA_028567055.1 Leptatherina wallacei
AAGAACTCCAGTCTAAACTCTGAGCAGTTGTCTCGTTCTTTCAACAGTGGTCTCCCTAGCTGGTATTGCAAAGGACCCCGTGTGTGTGTGTGTGTGTCAGTAATCAATCACTGATAAAAAGTGAAAAATGAAGGACAGTCTTGCTAGTTGATAGTTGGCATATCTATTAGGTGTACAGCAGAGAAACAAATATAGACCAAATATTTTACAGTGTGATTAGAATATAGATGAAAAATATGTTAATATCAGACAAACAGCATTGACCCAACGAAACCATTCATCTTGCAGTAAGTTTGTGAATTCATGGCGGTGTTGAAGATTTGGGTACTTTACATTGAGTTTCCAGAAGTTGGTAGTGGAAATGCAATCTCTAAAAAATGGTTACCAAATCTATAAATAAAAGTTTCAAATTAGTAGAGCAGAGGTACAAAGAAGCAGCAATGCAGTCCAGAGACCACACATTAATGGCCTCTGTAAAAGACGAGCTCCAACGTAATCTCTGGAGAACAAACAAAACAAACAATCATAATCACATTCGCTTAAAAGCATTTTTATCATTCACATGTTGAATCACTTCTTTAACTGCTTTAAAACACCTTTCAGTAACAAAGGAGTCACCAGTTAACCATTAGAAGATCCAATATGGTTCCAATACTCACTGGTATTGGTAGGTCTGAAGATTTGTGACCACTGTGTTCATTGGTAATAAAGCATTTCAAGTTTTAAGTATAACTAAAGTACAATGTTTGAAGGCCAAATGTTTAAACATGCCTACTGTTTGGGTTGACTCTTTGTGACGATACAATCTGTACATAAGGATTGGCTTTGCCTCAGTTGTTTTATACTGAGATATTACACAAACAAAATAAATTGCACCAATTTTTGTCTCTTTCTGTCTGCTAAGTGTAGCCATATTTTTACTTACTATGTTCCTAGAGTGCTTTGAATGAGTTAAGACACGTTATATTATGACTTAGGGTGTCACGTCTACCAAAAACTTTGTTCATGGCATGAAGGGGTAGGGCCCCCAAAACTTATTCTGCTTAGGGCCCCCGGAAGTCTAGAGCTGGCTCTGCCGTGGCTACTTGTTGTTGCTGTTGCTAAGAAGTCAACAACATATGAATTGAGCTTGTTTTAACATGAGTTCAGTTTTTGCTACATTCACCAGGATGTCCTAGCAATCTCTATAATAGACTGGGCTCCTACGAAGAAGGGAGGCCATGACAGAGCAAAGTAGCCAGTCACAGCTTGTTTTCGCCAAACTTGTAGCAATGCTGCTATAGAGACATCAAAAAACATGCAAGCAAAAATAATATGCAGGTATTGTCATGAAGGGTTTTAATCTCGACTGCTTACACTCGTCCACACACAAAGTCATAGGCTTCCAGGTTTCTCCATTTCGGTTCCTTTGTTGTCCATAACCTTGTCTAAAGTATCAGATAGTTTGATATGTCTTAGCTGACAAGTGTTTCTCCAGATCAAAGCTTAACCCTTTCTCTATGCCATTACATAGCCTAACTTTTAAAAGATGTGTTGTGCTTGTATCTAAATTTTAAAAAGACTCAGACTTCGAAGTACAGGTGCCTGGGAAAATAGTATGATTGAGAACAAGCAATGCATAGCCACAGCTAGCTTGCCATCTTTGTTTCTGGGGTTGTGTCTCTATACAGTCTTTCTATAGGGAAAATAAAATATCTCATAGGCCAGTTCTCCTGTGCTCAGTTCGGCCACTTGGTCCTCTTTCAACATTTCCTCAGATTGTGACAATGTGGCTCAAGCTTTAGTACAGATGGTGGACATTATATGGTATCAATTGTTTAGACTCAACCCTATTTGCCTCACAGCAGCCAGCAACTGGCATCATGCAGTGACAGCCCCAAAGGTCTAAATTGTTCCAATACTACACAGGTTTCTGCTGGACTGTCTCAATCTTCACATCTAATTCTCTGCAAGACATTGAATGAGGTTGTGAGGCAGGCCCTGCTTCTTCATGTCATAACTAATCCAAAACATTGACATGTGTTACAAGATGAGGAAAGAACATATTGAAAGAGATGACAGGGAAATGTCCACACGTGTGAATGTCACTATTCTTTTCTATTAGCTCTTTACTGAACTGCCAACTCATCAGAAGTGTCTTCCAGTGGATACTGGGACAGTCGCCACCATCTCCACCACTCCATAAAGGATTAGACAGGTGGAGAAAATGAAATACTGAATCTGCCATCTCAGTCATCAAACCTAAATATTGTGCTTTTGGAAAATGCTTTGCCCTCTCCATTTGACGAGCCAATAAATGAAAGGCTTTTCACAACTAATTAACGTGATTGCTTGGATGTTTCACAGTATTGACGGTGGCTTTACAGGCTGGTGTGGGCTGACGGGTGGGTTATTTTTAAGATAAAACCCAGACAAGCACAATGAAACGCAATTTATCACACCAAAGAGTAACCATCCCAGGCTGGTGAATAAAGGAAGTAATAAGGGCAGCAAGCCCTGCAGCTGAAATGACTGATAATGCTTTACAACAGCTTCTAAATAGAGCGGATGAAAGAAAAAAAAATCCTGTTTGCACATCATCTTAAAGGAAAGTGTAATTATCTATGAACCAATCAACACCTACCGCACACTTCATGTGCCTGACCTTGCTGGACTCGTAACCATGGAAATGTTTTTTTTTTCTTCTCTGTGGAAGAGCACGGCTTAGTTATACAGAGACCTTTATGTGTGTGTGTGTGTGTGTGTGTGTGTGTGTGGAGATGAACGATACACACAACCAGTTTTTCATGTCTTCCTCTCACCAGGGCACCCTGGAAATAGTCTCATCCTGCCCTTTATGACTTCTCATACTGTGTCCAAATAACAAATATGCAGGGATGATGAAGCACTACCCCCCATGCACAAACACACAAAAGCACTCGTAGACTTATTCCGCCTGCTTGCAAATGTTATTTCCATGCGCAGATCGAATAAATATGAGAAAAATGACAGTTTTTTGTTTTCCTTTCATTTGGGATCTCCTGTGACAGCCTGCATAAATAATGCATTTTCTGGAAACATTGAAATATTTACTGAACACATATTAGAGGAAATCCGGCTACCAGTGTGTGCGTGTGTGAGACGAAGACCGAGAGAGGTTGTTTCGTTTATCAATATTTCAGCTGCCGATTGTACCTTAAACTAAGCGTGCTTTGAAAGAAAGCTACTGCCTGAAGAGGGAGCAGAGCCTCTTTACTTTGCATTCCCAGACACATTGTACTCTATTGATGACTGGTTGAATGCAGCACTCAATTTAAATACACTCTCACATCAAGATTTACATATGAGGGGAAAGACTGTGCAGAAAGCCACTTGAAAAATGAAACTCCAGGGCCACTGAGCAGCAGGAAAAATATGGGTACGGATAAACATCTATATCTCTTTTTTATCATCTCTTTCGCTTAATTTAGTCAGTAAGAGCTGGATAAAGGAATTCTAAGTGTGACTGGTTTCAGTGGAAGATGTGACCCACTGGTTTGTGCACTGCTGTTTTTAAGCAGTTTGGAGTCAAGTGGGTTTTGGTTTTTTGAAGCCTGAAGTGATGGTCAAGAAAAGGAGAAGTGAAAACCCAAGGACAGTAAAGAAGTCTACAGGGAAACAGCATGGTATTCACCTGATTGCCGCTCAAAGATGCAATACTTTTCATGACCTTAAGCCTTAATAATACTGAGGCTTATAGTTAAATCTCACTCCAGCTCAGTTATCATGAACAGGGATCACGATAAAGATCAAAACGGATTTAAGAGCTGAATTGAAACAAATTAATCAAAATGAATTATACGTCTATCATTCTAAAGGAGTGTCTCTGCCTGAAGACACTCGTTGTTTGACCAGTTGGTTGTATTGTGGGTGTGCTGTATTGTCTATTACAGACAACTGAGTTGTTCCAGTGCTGCAGATACCATGAATCCCAATGTAATTGGGATTAAAGGAACCGCATTCAGCTTAAATTTTAGTCCAACCTTCTGATAGGTTTGGTTTTGTAAGCGTCGGGTCTTCCTCACACACCAGGGTAAGTCATAGAGTTCTCGGTGTCCTCCACTTGGACCAATATTTTTCACATTGCATTAGGTAAATATTATTACACATGGCATAAATCAGTTGGTCAGACTACAAAGGCCTGGATAACTTAATTCTATCATTCTTAATTCAGACAAGACCAAGGTGGTCTTTGGACCTGAGTGTCTCAGGAAAACTTTGACTCACAAATAAAACAGGTTTCGAGGACCGCCTTCTTTATATTGCTAAAATAAAGGACGTCCTGTCTCAGAGTGATGCAGAAAAAATACTTTGTGCACTTGTTACTTCAAGATCGGACCACTGCAATTCTTTATTATTGGGCTGTCCCCAAACTGTTCTGAAAACATCATATTTCTCAAATTTTAGCTTCTCTTACTCAGACTCTTAAATCAAGAATAAATGTAAAATTGTTCTCCTCAAGTATAAACGCTTAATGACCAAGCTCCACTGGATTCTAAGGTTCTCACAGTTCGATATTTTCCCCACAGAGTTCTTTGCTCTCAGTCTAAAGGTTTACATGTGGTTCCTGAAGCTCCTTAAAGTAGCATGGGATGCAGAGTCTTCGGTTATCAGGCACCTCTCCATGGAACTGACTCACAGTTTGGGTGCAGAAGGTAGACACCTTCTCTACCTTTAATATCAGCCTGAAAGCTTTTTGATAAAGCTTATAGTTTGGGTTGGCATGGGTGGCCTTAAGTCATCCCTTCCCTCCACTTTTTCCCTTTTTGCTCTTTGTTTTTCCATTTATAGATATATATCATTCTTAATTTTATTAATTTGTGCCTCTCCTTATTGTCACTCAGCACTTATCCCTGGCTTAGAGTTCACCCACTCTGAGTCTGGCTCTGCTGCATGTTTCCTTCTCCACTGTCACCCACTGTCCAGTGCATGCCCGGGATGGGGAACTGAATAGAAGAGAAGATTTTATAAAATCCACTAGTTTCCTCAGCAAGGCAATTAATGTGTTTGAATTTCCTTATGACTGTGGATTACATAATAGATTTGTGTTGATTGGATTATGATTGGACTATAATGAATTGTTATTCAATTAGGCTGTGTCTGTAAAAGTGTCTTACGACTATGTTGTAAATAGGCACTGTGCAAATAAAGCTAAATTGAATTGACTACAGTTTAATGTTCTTCTTTCCCTAATCATCTCTATGGAATCCATAGCAGTCGCCTGCACAGCGTATCTTCTTTACCGTATTGTTTTCAACACTAGCTCGTTTTTGCACATGGCTGTAAAACTGTTCATGTTCACATTTTTCCACAGTATGGACACTGACTCATTTTTGGAGGCAATCTTAAGTGACAAGTCAAGATACTGCACTTTTTAAAACTTCCATGTCATTTTCATTTCTAAAGCCCTGGAGGTTGCCGCTAATCATTATTATATTTCCATCATATTTCCAGAAGATGTTGTACTTGATACTCAACTCTAGGTGTAATTTCACTTCTTACCTAGAGCTTTGATTTACTTTCAAATTTACAGGTTTAATTGGGTGGTAGTAAAAATGTCAACGTTTGCCAGAGTTATTCAAATCTCATTCTGGACTGGAGATAAGGAAGGACGAGGAGAATTACTGCTTTTCAAAAATAGTTTCAAGTGTCTTTTATCCATTGAGCCGGAGGCTGTTCAGTCTGGCCTTATTGTGGTAGAACCGTTGCTGACTGAATGTGAAAGTGTTTTTCATGGGGAACTTTTAAAAAACAGCCTTGGGCATAATTGGATTAATAGAAATACATATAAAAATGGAAGTATTGTAATTAACAATAACAGAATAAATGATGCACTGGCTAGTATCTGCAGAGTTTGATTGGTTCCTTCTGAGCTCCCTGAATCTTAAGTTGACAAAGTGTGTTGGGTTTTGGCCTATTAAATGTATATTAGAGGCCATGTGCAACACAGATGTGGAATTACAAAGCCTCCAGTATACATACCATACCATGCCATGATTCTGTGTAAAAAAAATTAATTATCTCATAGTCAAACCTTTGAAAAAAAATAGAAGTGCATACTCATATATTCAGAATTTTAATTGAGTAATAAAAAGTAAATGTAATTTTAAGAGGGAAAAAAATGGCTGTTTTAGTCTGGAACAACCTGCATTCTGCATTTGAATAGGCCAAAGATGTCACGTTAATACCCATACAGTATGCGGGCATCTGAATATGGGTCATTTTTGAGCATATGAAAGCTCTAATAGCTCTAATAAAGTCTCTATAAAGTCTTTAGCTCTAACACCTTCCATTTCTTTCAGCCCCTGACCAATCTATGATAAGCTTGATGGCAACAAGCGAGGTAAAACACTGATGCTTGGTGACATATTCAGTATTCCTGTACATCCAAAAGGTCATATTGTGCAGTGTCAGGTTGCAGCAGATCAGCACAGCGGGCAGTGGGTGGGAAAAGGTTGTTTCAGAGATTTATAGTTTTCAATGGAAAAGGGTTCAAAATGAGGTTACTTGAAGAAAAGTTTGAGTCAATTCCAAAACACCTGTGGCCAAACCTTTCAGACTGAACAAGCCTCAATGTGATAACATCCAGACAGGTGCAGACTGTGCCAGAGGGAGAGAACAACAGCGCTGGATGTCTGCTAAGAAGGGGTAGGAAAAATATTTTATATCTGCCTCTCATCCTGGCAGGTGGGAAATGTAGCACCCTTTCACTACTGAGTTTAGAGAGGGTACTTTTAATCACCTGTTTGTGCTTTAATTTGTTTATTTCTCATTGTGTATCGATTTAATAGTTCAGTTTTATTCTACAACCCTAATTCCAAAGATTGATGTGTAAAATGTAAACAGAGTACAGTGATTTATAAATCTCATAAACCCATATTTTACTCCCAACCGAACATAAACAACATATCAGATGTTGAAACTGAGGCATTTCATAATTTCTTAGCTCATATTGAATTCGATCGCAGCAACACGTCTCAAAAAGGTTTGTACAGGATCAATCAATCAATCAATCAATCTTTATTTATGAAGTGCTTTTCCAACAAAACTGCGAGTCAAAGCGCTTTTCAAGGTAAAATCATCATGATGATGTTTAGCATTGTGTAGCATCCCCTCTTCTTTTAGCAACTGTCTGACGCCTGGGAAGTGAGGAGAGCAGTTGCTGGAGTTTTAGGAGAGGAATGTTGTCCTATTCTGGTCTGATGCAGGTTTTTAGCTGCTCAATGGTCCTGGACCTTCTTTGCTGGATTTTTCATTAAATGATGTGGCAAATATTTTCTATTGGTGAAAGAATTGGACTGCCGCTCAGCACCATGGACAGCTCACAAACTCCCTGAATCTGTATGAAGTCCAACAAAACTGTAACATGTTGTCTCCTCGTTTTCCCTCTCTCTCTCTTTCTCCATCTACACTACACGCATGCTCAGTATCTTAACTCGGCGGATTTGCATCAGCGGCAGCGTTGGAGATCCACCGTTCCGTCCAACCACACATGGATCCCGTGTGAGAGAAGCGCGCGCTCCGGCTAGGAGGGGTAAGACCCAGTCCTTCACTGCCTCGGAAGTCTATGAGAGGAAGGAGATGAAGTAGATGCTGTTGATAAAGTGCGATGGAGGAGAAGTGGGAGATGGTGTGAGAGGCTGCACGGCCGCAGTGAGTCACTGGTGTCCAGTGCCAGCGGGAGTTTGTGTCAGGGCTGCCGTGCGGTTCTGTCTGTGGGGGCGGGATCTGACCAACTGGGTCGATATCCGACACGTTTTCACGTTGTTTTGATTGCATTCAGAGAATTTGAAATGGTTTCTCCAGATTGATGTGATCCTGTTAATTAATTCTGTTGCAATTACTGAGACTGAGAAGTGCTGGACTTTTCCTTTACCGACTTGTCTGTGAGCAGGAGGAGAGTACAATGGACAGCTCTCTGATAGGTTAGGAGAAGTTAGTCAAATAGGGCTACTGGTGTGTGTGTTGTTGTTGTTTTTCTTTTGTTTTTTTTCGACAAAGTGGGAGAAAAAGAAGTATTAATTAACATTCAGAAAGTCTGAAAAATAAAATCCAATTTGTAGGAGTTTTGACAGAAACATACTGAAGCATGAGGGGGTTAAAAGTTCCCACAAATATTATGTATCTTGTTCCTGGAGAAGCTGAAAAATTCTCTTTTCACCACATTTATGCCTCACAATAAACTGAAGAAATCCAGTGTGTTTGTTTTTGTATAAATATATTAGAGCGAGTGACACCTTTTCACATTTTAGGCTA
Organism: Leptatherina wallacei; assembly: GCA_028567055.1. NCBI lineage: Eukaryota > Metazoa > Chordata > Actinopteri > Atheriniformes > Atherinidae > Leptatherina > Leptatherina wallacei. Next base: position 6,676,963 of record JAOXYM010000018.1, read on the forward strand.
ATTAGTTTTTTCCAGCATGAAAGTTGTTAGCTAGCTAGCACGTCCAAAAGTACAAAAACTAATATTAACCATGTTAAAAAGTGGTCAACTAATAAAGGTTTATGGTTAAAAGGCCCAATTAATTTCCTATATTCAAAGGCATCAAAAGTCAACACACAATAATCGACATTACATCTGTGAGAGGGAAGAGTAAACGTATCAACTTAGCTAGCGTGTTTCCGCTAAGTTATTTTAAAAAGTTATAAACCTTAAATTTGAATAAGTCTTTGGCTACTAAATAGTGAATTTATATCTTTTTATTCCTTACAGAGAGCAAGGAGTTAAATAAACCAATAGCATCAACATATTTTGCCTTTTATTTTTTGTAATCAATTCAACAAATAGAACATTTACCAAAAAAAAGATACAAACAAACACGGCGCATCAATACAACTACTAACAACATGACAAATTTATGACAGAGATGATGGTCAAAGTTTTAAAATAATCTTTTCAAGGGTAAACATTGTTTTGATAGCTTAAGAGTCAGAACTAAACTTGAGATTGTCTACAAAAATATTAAACGATGCTAAGAATACATTGAAATTAGGTTTATGATGCTAAAATTAGGGGGTGTAGATATGATACATGTCATCATTATAACTTAACAGAATGTTCAAGGTCACTTTTCTTTAAACATAATAGTACATATTGGTGTTTTGGGAGCCTAATCAAGTCAGTATTTTTTATCTAAAAGCATTGTTAGATGTCTAACAGTGATGAAAGAACCACAAATCCTTTATAGACGTATACAACTGCATTTTACTTGTTTTTATTTCATGTATGAGTCCCAGTTCATGAATGTGTTGTTTTATATTGACCTGTAATCCATTATCAGATTTTTAATACAGCTGCAATAAGAAGCATTGTCTTGTATTTTATCAAAACGGAACTTGTTATTTGATGCTGTTGAACAGCCTGTAAGAACTAACTTTAGTAACTTCAGTGGTCAGATATAGTATAGTAGTGGAGTATTAGTGAATTGAGACAAATGTCTACAAATATTAATTAAAGTGTGTCAATTGATGAGGTTATTGGAATGATTGAAGTCTTTGAAATGACTTTCTAATGTATAAAGTAAAACAAAAATCTTGTATTTCTGTGTTGGTTTTGTCTGTTTGCCTGTAATTTCCTGTTTGAAAGAGACATAGGTTGTCAAAGCTCACCAAATCTGGTGTGTTTTAGTAATCACTCATTCTTAGTTGTTTAGTTTCCTGCCTGTTAACATAGATATTGCTGCCTGATGTTGAGTCCTGCAGTCATTGTTAATTCATGTCAAGACTGCAGCTCACGTGTCAGTCAGGTAAGAGAAAAAAAAGGGCATTTGAAGGCAAAGAATGGATGAAATCAACGAACAGAAGAGAAGTGATTATTGTGTGCGCACTTTCCTATGTGTGACTCATACGTGGGGGCTGATGGAGCCCCCTCGGGGCCACGATATCCGTCAGCTGTTCACATGTAGCAGTCTGACGACACGGGCCAATACTCATCACGAGTCTTACGGAGGCAAATCCATATTCAGCAGATAAAGAATGATTTTGTTAACAGCCAAGCATCTCATGTGTACAGATATCAATATGTGAACAATTACTTTTGTATCTTTACTGTAGGTATAAGACGTGTGCGATGGCGCTGTGCTCCGAGGCCTGTGCTACTGGTTCAGGAGGAGAATCTTCTATCAGTGAGGTGAGCTTTTATATTCCTGGTTGGAGATGTTCATTAAGAAAGTACAAAGTTGTATTATCTTAAGGAATATTACAAATATAATTTTTTTTTTATATAATTGGCAAATATTTCAATAGCATCCAAGGCTACTAAAAAAGAAAATTGGCTCTAACGAGCTCCCTTCATTGATATTTAGTTGCTGAACTGGCTGTGATGACAACAGTTGAATGTTTCTGTCAATCATAAAGTAGACGCTTTTTGCACCTGTTACTGATTTCAAGCACTTTAAAAACCACAAAAGTCCATTTTGCAATGGTACATTTTAGCTCTCTTTGAAGGGTTTTAAAGGGATTTGAATCTAGACTCTTTGCCTTTTAACAGATTTTTAAATAACTGGCCTACACTGACATAGCCCCTCTTTGCCTCATCATGGTAGTTTATGATGTGCTTTTCAAATACAGGCATAGCACTTTTTATATGTGTACTCTGCAAAGGCATTGCTTATAGATCCACAATCACACACTTTGTGCACATCTGTAACAATGTGGGCCGATGGACACCTTGACACATGAAGTGGCTGGATGTTTAAAAAGTAGCCGCTTGAATCAGGGCTTTCCACAGTGTTTCCCTCTCCTGTTCGCAATGTGGTGGCTTGTTCACCATTTAAGAGGAAACTTGGACTGGATTTGGACGGTCATGAGACAGATTAGTTTAATCCTGGTGATGTGTTTTTGCAAAATTGTCCAGCATCAACATAAGAAGATCTACAGGTTCAGACGTTTGGTGAATGTGTTTGGCTCAGGAGTTAACGGTACAATGCTACAATCTGTGGATTTATAACTGAGCATCCCTTAGTTAGAATCCAACGCAACAGTACGGTAGTACTTCAGCTTGTATTTCCACCTAGTGTGATTGGCTCTGACCAGTGGAAAGAGCAGCTCGCAATGGGGCAGCAGTGCAGCCAGAGGATGGTCGTCTCTCTCCAGTCTTACTCCACATGTTGGTGTAAAAGCATGTACTAAATAAGGTTGAAATAAGCCGTCCACTTAAAGATTCATCTCACAGAGTTGACTGAGCAGCCCACAGCATGATAGATCCCCCACTATGTTTTGCTGTGGGTAATACTTTTTTCCTTTTGGAGTTCATTTTGTTGTATTTAAACAAACTTGACCTGTCCACAAATCACTGTCCTTGAAAGACTGTTTTCTATCTATAAGAGCTTCTTAAAAGTGTAATCTTTCCACAATTTTTGATCTTAACTAATGGTAAAGTGAGAAGTGAGGGGGTGCCGACTGCAGTCAGATCACTCTGCAGGTGTTTTTCTCATTGTTTTCTTTGTTTCTTCAGATGTAATTTGATGATTTTTTTTCTGGTGAAACTCTTCAAGTACATCACAGTCATGGATTTTCAGAACTTTGACAATTGTTTTGAAGTCTTCGATGGCTTGGCTTTTCCCTTTTTGAGGGAGAAACTGAAAAATATGTTGCTTTTCATCCTGTAACATCATCATTCATTGGTTTATTCGGATCAAGTTAACACTGAAATTAAGTTCTGGGAAGTTGTTTTTAAAGGGTGAAAGTAGCTGTGTGAGGGTATTTTTATGGCTAAATATAATTATTTGAAAGCTTTTTCTGTCATTGATGTTGAAGTTTTTTATCCAGCTGGTTATCTGGTTACATCAGATGTATCTGTGTTTGAGTTCTGTAAATTGGGGCTGCTAATAATTATAAAGTATGGGGTACAGAAAACATATTACATCAGCACAAACTGGTCATACTTTACAGCTCACAAAGGTACTTGTTACCCTTTAAAAGGTACTTTCTGTTACCTCAATTAGAAAAATATGACACATAAAGATGATCCAATTAATCTCAGTTTAAATTATGTGTCTTGAACACTAGATTTTAGTATAAAGAATTGATTCAACATGTCAGTTTCCATTTCACACAACAGATTTCCTTCAAATGTGAAGGAGAGAGGGGGAGATTTTTGTCTTTTCACATTTGGTCACATCATCCTTGCAGGGTTCTAGCTGCCTTCAGTTTGGGGTTCGATCTTATCTGCACCACTTTTATGAAGAGTGCTCCTCATCCATGTGGGAGAGAGACCCAGAGAATCGAGGGTTCGTCCAGAACCAGAGATCAGCCCTGTGGTGGAACTCGGCAGTCTGGAAGGTGATTGAGGATAATTTTCTTGTTCTTTTTTTTTCCACCATTGACATCCAACAGGGATTTGCCAACTGTTTTATTTACCTGCAGACCGACCTGTGACACTTATGTGGCACATGATGTCTCTTGTTGGTTGTTTTCATCAGCCAGCGATGAGCTTTACCAGTATAATAACACTGGAAAAATTGTGCTTACAGTGCACTTTAAACTGACTCTGTATGATAAACTACAGGCAGGGGTGCGGTGGTATTTGTAAAGGCTTGGGGGATTAGACTCAAGCCCCCTGCATCTTTCGCTATTCAGACTTTTCTGCAATACAAACAACAATATGACCTTTCCAAACTAGAAGCGAAGAGCATCATGCAGATAGGACCACCTTTACTCATAAAAAAAAAACAACCCAACCACCATTAAGTCTTCCCTAATGTCCACTTCAGCATCTTTGGTTTCTCTCTGTACCTTCAGGTGTCCTTGGCTCTGGGTCTCCTGATTCTGACTGCAGGTGTTGTGTCCATGTCCGTTGGTTACTCCACCCCCCACAAAATTGAGGCATTCGGAGAGGGAGACCTGTTCTTCGTGGACTCCCAGGCCATCAGCTATAACAGGGGGCTGCACCTCAGCACGGCGGCCGGGATAGGGCTGTCCTGCCTGGGCTCTGCCCTGGTGGTGATGGGAGTTGTTGTTTGGATCTTTCCCAGGGCCAAACTGAAAGAGAAGCTGTTTCGCGTAACGGGGGAAGAGAGAGGAAAGCCGGGGTCAAAGTGGAGGGGATTTAGGGATTTGGGGGATGTGGTCACCAAGCCGCCAGGTACAGACGCTGCCAAGATGCCCTTTACTTTGTCAAAAGAGAAAAATGTGCAGCCTTCTTCGTAAAAAGATTAGTGTGAAGCAACAGGGTGTACAGGCTTTTGTTCTGGTCCTGTGGCCTTGTTTACATTGTCTCCCCATTGTCTCTGATGTGTTTTTCCTTACGTGACCTAAATATTACAGGCATAAGACATCAGCAAGGTACTTTAAATACCTTTGAGGCTTGAAAAATGTATCTTATTCTAAACAGACAGAGGAGATCAAATATTATTTTCAATGGATCTTAATAAAAATGCATACATGAGGCCCCAGATGAAGGTCGAGAAACCTTCTGGCTCTTTTACACCAAGCAGTGCAGCACAAAGACGTAGTTATTGACCATAAACTGTGTTTGTTCATTGCACTAGTGTTAAGTAGAAAAAATACAGCTGCAAATGCCTCAAAGAGCATATTTCTAGTGACTGATCTCAAAAAATTATGTTTTCTTTTCATTTAATTGTGCTGCTTTTATTGTTTTTAGTTATTTTTTATAATCACAATAGTATCGGCTTTCCAAATTGTAACAAAGAAGTGGTGACATACAGAGCAGGTTTTCTGATAAAAAACTATCTATCTACATTTTCACATATCTAAACTAATGCTCAACACATGTACAGTCACACACACTCACTTATCCTCACCCACACAAATTTGTGCTCCATTGACAGTGTCACCTATTTTCTCCCTGCTGTAATCTGGCTCTGTAATTGCCTGCAATCTGTGTATCCAGGCAACAGTTGGGCTTCAAGTGCTCTATTTTGAACTCTGAACAAAGACTCAATCCCGATTGGTCCCTCTCTTCCCCTCTCTATATTATCGCACCTATCAGATTTTTTGTTTACAGGCATATACAGCAGCAACAAGTAAGTGCTGAAGTGCTGATGTGAGAGGAAATTGCACTGGCACCTTAGAGGCCACTAGTCCAATTTGGTCCTACTATTTACTTTAATAGGCGTCATAATACAGAGTGCAAAGGTTTGGAAAAAAAAGAAAAGAAAAAAACCTGTAAATAAAGGAACAACCATCATGTCCAGATATAATGGCACTGATTCCTCTGAATGTTACTGTTGGTGTTTCCTTGTTTTGCTGTTTTGTTCAAAATAATGGAGTAAATTTGGGTTAGTGTCACCAGTACGAAGCAAATGACTAAATAAATTTGTGATCTGCATACTTAAATTTTTCAGTCTTTGAATCCATTTAATGAAAAAAGTTACTGTCATCTGAAAAACAGGACACACATCCCTCTCTTAATTTAAAGGCTTTACACAAGAGGACATGATTTAAGAAACATAAAATAATTTTCAGACTCAGAGAAGAGACAGGATGCAAGACGGATGCAGAATTAGCCATCATTAGGGGGAACTACAGTGAGAAAATGTGACAAAGTTCAGTTGCGGGGTATTAAAAGTGGGAAACGAGCTTAGAGGGAAAATGCATTAATTGTTACACCCATTTCATTATTTATTTGACAAAAACAAAGCAAAAAATGCATAAAGTAGTGAATGAAAAACTTGTTGCTCTCAGAAAATGAAGATATAAGTAGCAGTCAGGTGCTGCTAATCAAATACAATGAATTGACTGATAATCCTCAGGATGAGCACCTCTATAAAACCAGAAAGTTTGACACTTTTCTGGTCTGGCTCATTCAGGTGTGTGTTATCACATTGACAAGGAGGAAAGACATCAGCAATGATCACAGAGAAGCAATTGTTGCTGCTCATGAATCCAGAAGGGTTATAGAACTTTTTTTTTTAAAAACCAAAAAACATTGGAGTCCATCAATAAAAAGATTTTTCACAAGTAGAAAACATTTAAGACAGTTGCCAGTCTCGCCGGGAGTGGACACACCAACAACTTCACCCCAAAGGACCTGCACTGCTCAGAGAAACTGCAAAATACACAACAGCTACATTTTAGACTCTACAAGCCTCAGTTAGCATGTTGACAGTACATGACAGTACAGTTAGAGAAAAGACTGAACTAGTATGGTTCTTTTGGTAGATTATCAACCATAATGTCTTCTCTATAAACAACATGGAAGCACAGTTCGGTTTACACATTTGCATCCGAATGTCCCTTGGTCACAATAGTTTCAATTGATATTGACAGTTTTGAAATCGATAGTTTCAATTTCCCTTGGGATCAATAAAGTATCTATCTATCTATCTATCTATCTATCTATCTATCTATCTATCTATCT
>JAOXYM010000018.1:6695346-6722732 GCA_028567055.1 Leptatherina wallacei
CTACCACTTTTTATCTCATTCTGTATTATAGCTTTATCTCTGTCACACAATATCCCCCCCCCCCCCCCGCCTTACACCATGTAATGCAAACTAAGAAAAACGTAAGAGCTACATCTACAGGCCTCAGTCGCCATGTGAAATGTTCATGACAGAACATTTAGAAAATGATGGAACAAGTATGGTCCCAGTTAGTACTTTTGCTTCAAACAAAGAGGGTTACTGGTTTGAGTCCTAATTTGGTCCTTTTGAAACAGATTCAGCAACCACAGAAAACAAATTGGTGGATGAACAGCCTTGCTTACGAGGGCTGCCAAGAAAAGGTATATTCTCTCTAGAAAAAGACATGACAGCACAGGTTAGGTTTTACAAGATGCCCCTGATAAATTGTCCTCTGGACAGACCAGACTAAAGTGGAGTTAGATCATAATGCACAGCACATTTCATAAAAACCAAACAGTATATCACCACCAATACGTCATACCAAATGTCAAGCACGGTGGTGGAGGGTTGATGATTTGTGATTTCTTTGCCGCCTCGGGACCTGGATGCCTTACAGCCAATCATGACCTTCTCTGTATAGCAAATTATGAGTAAAATCTGAGGCCATCTGTCTGACAGCTAATGCTAGACTGAAATTTGGCTATGCAAAAGGACAGTGATACCAAAAATACCAACAAATCCACAACAGAGTGTCTGAAGAAATAAAGCATCAAGGTGGTGCATTGACCAAGAGTCCAGACCTCTACCTGACAGAAGTCTTGTGGCGAAACCTTAAGAGATCTGCGATGAAAATGTTATATGGAAAACTATTACTTTAACTTATCGCTGCTAAAAGGTTATTCTACAAGCTGCTGAATCATGGAGTGTACTTAGTTTTCTACATGCTGCTTCTGCATTTAGCTTAGTTTGGAGGTTTTAATATTAGTTTGCTGGGTTTAAAAGTGCTTGTTTTCATTCATCATGAAACAGGTGTCTTGACAGAGCAGCAAAGTGAGAACCGAATATTGTTGGAAGAAATATTCACACCCATCTCTTAGCTAGCAGATGGAAAATCCCACTGAGGGAGAAATGAATATGTATTAGCAGCAAATTATAGCTAAGATATTATATTACAAGCCCAGTTTTTCCCCGCTGACTGGTGTAACATTACATATGGCATTACATCATTACTGTGTAAGCAGCAAGTTCATGTTGCAGCTACTGGACATGGAGCTAATCAATACAACTTTATATGAGATTTCATCTACAGTACAGACACGACTAGATAAAAATATATCATGGTGACATATTTGATTATTTGAATATTTATTGAAATATAGAGAGAATGGGGCGGGGGGGGAGACAAAATCACCACCTGAAGAACATGCTAATTCATAGACATCTTAACATGTATAAATGTTACCAATGACATCAAAATCCAGATATTTTGCATTAAACCAGTTTAAGTTTTACCAACAAGTTGTTTCAAAAGCTTGTTGTTTAGCATCTTTAATGTAAAGTGCCTTCTAATCGTGTGAAAGGTTGTGTAGGCCTTGTGAAAATATAAGGCAGCGGGAAACAGAAATATTGTAAAAGTATCTTTTAAAAATATTTCAGTAGAGTACATGATTAAATGTGCTTTCAATACAAATTTACTAACTAATGCACAAAGCACTGATTGTGTGGAAATTTAAAGTATCATCAGGCACTTAATATTTGTAAAGTCTAACTATAGCCATCATTAATCCCTCAAAACCATCCACGTTCTTAAAGGTTCTACTTTTCTAAGGACTTGTCACAAGAAAAAAAAAAAACCTTACATCTTCTTACTTATGATGAGATTAAACCAGTTTGATGGGATTAAACCAGTATGATGAGATTAAACCAGTGTGTTGAGATTAAACCAGTATCATGAGATAAATATATGCAAATTTAACCCCATCTCCATCAAGTGGTCCATGCCCACCCACACAACTGGGCTGATAGGACTGTAAAGGTTCTACTTTCTCTCTAGATGTCTTGTAACACACGAAAAAACTCAAAAAAGAAAAAAGAAAAAAATATAATTGAGGAAGACTTTGAATACAGACGTACACTTTTACAACCAATTATTTTTGGATTTATTATTCATTCATTATTGATAATTAAAGCTTTACCGGATTAAAAAAACTAAACAATAAATGTACCGTGCTCCATTTGCAAATGCCATTTTCTCAAGTCCAGGTGAAAATAACTCACTGACAAGTTTGTTGTTTTTATGTCCAGTTTCTGCTCGTCACATTCATTCTTTAATTAACTTCATGTTGAAAACATCTGACTTGCTCTTTCTACTTTACAATAATTCATGGAAGCTGTTCGAGAAATATGCACTCAACAGCGTGAGTCATACGCTTGCTTTTTGACAGCCATATTGGATCCATGGCGGATAAAAACATGAAGAAAGGTAGGCTGTGAAACAGCCTACCTTGGGGTGTGTGTATCCTGTCACATCTTCATTCCTAACATCTGTCATCTCTGTAATTGTCCTTGCGCTTCTGTTTCTCCTCCACAGAGAGCTCATCCTACTCTCTGATGTTTCTGACAGGCTGTTCTACCTCACAGGCCCTACATCCCTTTTTGTTCCCTGACAATCGCATCAGCCTAGTTCTGATTCATTTTCTTGGTACTCGCCTTGAACCTTTCAACATCCAGTCTCGCTCCTTTTACATCTTTCTATCTCCGAACCCAAGTGTTTTCTCTCTGCTTGTCTCAGTGTCTAATGGACTCCGTGCAGCACAGTGTGCCTTTTATGGCGAGGGTCCCTTGATCAAATGCATTTTTCCATGCCTCATATAAGCAACACAGTAGGAGAAACATAAAGGATATGGCAATATTCTATGAGTGCAAGCCATCAGGCATCAATATGTTGCACTCAGAGAGCAGACGCGCACATAAACATTTTCCACAGCTTTTTACGTGGATACCTCTTTAAATGGCTGCGAGCTGAAAGGCTTTCACAGCTGCTTGTCAACAAGGCCATTTCCAGAAATTCCCAACCATCTTATCAAGCTCATCAATGCTGCCAGCTTAGCCCCGTCCAATTCAGAATACATCTAATCATTGAAGCTGTAATGGAAACCGAGATGAAAAAGTTCTGTAAAAAGCAGCATTGCCCATGGCGCTCTGCTCTTGGCGTGATTCTGATGTAGCTAAATCACTGTGACTCAAACAGCAGGGTGCCTGTTCCTCTTTCTTAGAAAGGATTTCTTTTTTAGTTTCTTGCTGACATTTGATGTAAAAAAAAAAAACATCTTTGGATATGACTTAAAGGACAGATGCTCAAAAGTGAGCAGATTGGACCATGAAAACATAAAATAGTGACTCAGAGGAATTTGGTACATGTATTTCTTCTTCAGCACCTACATTGCTCCGTTACTGGAGTAAGCTTGGCACGAAATAACCCTCATGAGGGAAAGAGGAGAACAGTTTGCAGAGTTCAAACAAGAATAAGTGTAACATCTCTGCAGGCAACCCACAGAGATTGAGCTACTTGATGCATCCAAGCCAAAAAGTGGTTAGAAACAGCTGGTAATTGCATAAAAGCCATGTAGTTGAATACTTTTATCAACTCTACAGTATCCCATTACCAGAGAAGAAGATAAACACAGTAAAGAATAAACGTAAGTAATGACTTTAGGGGAATTCATGCTCCCCAGAGGAAGCAACACAGAGACAATGGTGATATTAATTTGTTTACCTTATACACTATGTTCCAGATGTATTTGGAAATTTCTTAAAAGTCTTCATCTGCATACTTTATTTCGCATGACCAGCCAGAAGTGACTCAAATACATATTTTTTCCCCATTGATGTGACTTGTAGCTGATTTTTTTCAGGGCTTTGTGGATACCAAAATCCAGTTAACAATTCCAGTTTAAGTCACTTCAGTATGTGGACCTAGATACTTAGATTCAATTCAGCTTTATTTGTGGGCTATAGCACAAGTTCACATCAAAGTCATCTAAAAGGACTTTTAATTAAATCAAATTGATTTTATATTTTGCACAAGTTCCTAATAATTGCATTCACATAAAAGCAAATTTGTTTATTTAATTTCATTTCAAATAGTTTATTTGTAAGGGACTGTGTACAGTAGAAACATTAAACTCAGACCAGACTGAGTAGAGATTATAGCCGTCTGGTTCATTCCGAAAAAAAAAGAAAACAATAATAAAAAAGGGATTAGAATACATCAAATTTACTAGAAGGAAAAGAAAAGCCTAGCTAAGGAAACCATCAGATTGCACCGAATCTTCTTTTCGTTTCGATCCCCATCCTGGGAAAGTCCAGGTGGGGATACTCATTTCAGTACAAAACTGAAACAGCAAAAGCTATCCATCTATCTGTTCTTGCCCATCTCAAGATTTTCCTCTGTAGCTGGACAAACGTTTGCCATCCTCTAGAACTAAATGTCATCAACAAATCTGACATGAAAGCTCCAGTTTCATAATTCTCTCAATGTAATCTCCTGCGTGGTGTCACAAACATAACATTTTCTGTCACTGATACAAACGATACAAGCAAAAGTTGTGTAAGTGGACGTGTTCAGTTTCATTCACTTTGACAAAAAAGTCAATGCAGGATGCTTGTTAGAAATGTGAAGAGTCAGATCTAACGTGTTGGTAATAGAAATGTTGGGTTTCTTTTTATTTGACGTGTGATCAGATCAGCTGGACAGGTCTGAGATGCTGGAAGGATCATAAAGATAGTCACCGCTCCTTGAACAGGTAGGATGAAGACAGATCTCTATAAAAAATAAAAGTGTGGAAAGTCAAGCCCAGAGGCATGAAAACGGAGGGTAATCGCTCTGTGAAAACATTTGCAATTCAGAGCTCAAATTCTGTAAGAAAAAGGCTAATTAGGGAAAATCAACAGCTGTGAACCTGTTCATCTAAATTATATCAAGTTCTAAGCAGAAGTACAAATTATGTGGCTTCCTCAGGTTCAGTCATCACATAAATGTTACAATCACACATTTTGGCCTTGTATGACTGTTACTGAACGATAGTCTGCATCAAGGCTGAAATTTCTGTTGAAACCCCCCCCCCAAAAAAAAAAAAAAAAATCTGAAGAGAGAATATTAAATCATGCTCTCTGGAGTCTTAATGGAGGATCATCCAGAAGCTGGCAGCTGTGCAGAAACCTGCACTTCAAACACCACTAACCAAAGGTCACAAAGAGAGATGTTAGCAGGAGGCTCAGAAGTACCACTTCATTCATAGATGGTTGAAACCCAGTGGATGGTCCAGAAGGATGTCTGACGGAAAGGAGAAGTTGGCAGAATTACAATCTGAGCTGGGACGCTGAGAGGTGTGATGGCTGGTCCCTTTAGGATCCTCCAGGGTGTCAAAATGACCTCTGCAAGGTATGCACACCTCCTAAATCAACATTCCCCTTCCAAGGAATAGAATGGTAAAGAGGAATCATACCTGTGGAAAGGTATTTATGTCAGTGCTGGACAAAGTTCAGCTGACTCTGGCTGCTTGGGAATTAGAGGAGAGAAAACAATATTCCCTGATTTTCACCTTGTGGTGATCTAGAGGGCATCCTTAAAACAAAAGATTTATGAGGTTGGGTAGCAGTGTACATCAAAACAGCAGTTCTGGGAGGCAAACAGGTATCCTCAAGTGAAAAACAGGCAGTAACTAAAAATGGACTTACAAGTGCAATGGATAAGAAATCAAAAAGTGAAGTCAGAACTCAGAAACAACAAAAGATCATGCTGAATAATTCTTAGTTGATCCAGACCGAAACACATTTTTATGTACAGTAACAGACAGGCAACAGATAAATAAGTAATTGTGCAATAATTTGTGACTTTTTCTTTTGCATACCAAGTCACTTCCCAAGCAGAGAAGCAGAGAGAGAATTTCACTTGTGATGATCTCCTCTATTATTTCATCAGTGAAGCCGGAGGGACTGATAAACACGATGAAACCGCTACATGAAGCGGTGTGGCAGTGGAAGCTGACATGTTTGCTCAGATGTGTCATCAATCACTCCCCCAAAAATACATTTCACTTCAGCAATGAATAGTTGAGCAGAATCAGGTCACAGCTAAAACCCACTGAGATGCAGAATATTTAAATAATGCCAACTGAGGAGGAATTCAACAGTGAAATCAAAGCCAAAATGTAGCTTCACTTACTGGTTCAGCATAGTTGAAAAGACTGAATTTGACAGCTGAGAGGAGATTATCCTACTTCTTGTTGGACCACAAGACAAGGATTGAGTTTTTAAAGGATTTTCAGATGCAGCACATCAGTGTTTCCTCTACCACTTCATGTAGCTAACTATATGGACGTTGATCCACTATTTTCAGCTTATTTCAAGTGTTTCACTTTCATTTTAGTAATTTTTTTTCCTATTTGTAAATCTGTTGTATTTATCAATTAGAGTGAGAAAAAACCATACTATACCCATAACTTGTTTTTCTTTATTTAAAGAAAACTATCTAAACCCCCACCACTGAACTATGGCAGTTTTCTCTAAGACACGTCCCTAATGCTTAATTCAGCATCTGTCTTGCATCCTGTGTCTTCTCTGAGCTTATTCCAGCAAGTAAAAGTCAGTATGATGTAGACTCTTGTCTTATCTCTTGCTTCGATCCTCCAACAATGTCCTCTTGGGTATCTTTACTGAAAGGTGCGCATTCAAAACGGCCGGTGTGTTGACATCCAGTCTGTGCCATAAAGCAAAATGCTGCTCTGAGATGGGAAAAAAAAGTTAAGTGTAGTTTTTCAGGCTCAGGATGCTGCTGGACGACAACGACTCCAGGAATGTATATAATAAATATGAGTGGGCCATAAAATTGAGTCAGAAGGGCGGTGTTGAAGTTGGAAAGTGATGTAGTGTTGCTTTAACCACTCAACCCCCTTTTAGTTATTAGCTTATGGAAAAGAATTCAACGACCTCCTGAGTTAGTTTTTATGTGGGTTTGCCTTATAACATAATAAACTGAATTTCAGAAGCCTCTAGACTACACAGAGATCCAGGCTGAGAGAGTATGTCACAACTGGGAAACATCTGGAACAACAGTCTTCCCAAAGTGACCAATCTTTTAACTTTACTCCAAGAACATGGCTACAATTCAACCAGGAAATCTGAAAACAAGGAACCACACATCCCCCTCCCCCCCAGCAAAACTACAACTGTTACAAACTGCGGAGGCCGTACGGTACACGTACTGATGGCTTGGAAAACCATGCTGCATGTCGCTTTTCATCAAACCATTTTAGCAGAAGTTGTAAAAGGCATGTTAAACATTTATTCTAAATGTTTTAATGCAGACATCCACAACTTGGCTCAGAGGGAAGGAAACGGGCCAACTACCAGGCATCAAGAGGCTCATCCACTTTTTCCGTGCAGCGAATGTAAACATGGTAAGATGAGACTAAATACTTCCCCACAAGGATGAATAAAAATATATATATCCTTAATTCAAATCCAGATCACCAGCAAGACCCTAACCTAGCCCTCAAGTACAGTCACTGGGATTAAATCCAAGTTTTGGGTAGGGATTTTTCTTGGCTAAGATAACAGCTGGAGACGGATCCCCGCACCCTGAACATATTCAAGCTCTCCTGTGTGGTGTGGTACAGTAGGCTGCAGGCTGCCTGCTTTAATGGCAGCCTCCTTTGAGGCAGGAGTATCTGAGGGATGCTGCAGACAGGCACTGCTCAATGAGCAATTTATATGTTCTCCACAAAGCCTCTGCTTCAGACCCTGAAGGCAGGTCTTAATTGTTAGACGTGATATCTCCACTCTCCCTCTCCTCTCTTTCTTTGACTGTTTTCTTCGCCCTCCTCCCTCCCTCCCTCCTTCCCTCCCTCCCTCCAGCCATTAGGAATTGGATTTGGAGCAGAACGATCCATTTAGTCTCTCTCCTCCATCGCTATCCCTCTCTCCTTGCTTCCACACCTTCTCTGTAGGTTTCTCTCATCAAAGCCCAGGCTTAATCTGTCTATTTTTACCTGAAGGAATGAAAGGAAGGGATGAGGTAATGCTTTTCTCCCGTCCATCAGGTGGGCAGTGGTGCATGGGGCTCTCTGGTGTGGTTAGCATGGGGAGTTAGCACCACCATCTGGACTGTGAAGAGAGGAGTCATGAACGCAACGAGAGGACGAGAAGAAGTGATGACAGAAAATTGAAAAGAATTGGATTTAATGTTATAGTGACAACTTAAAAAGAGGGTTGAAACACAAATTGCACCAAAATCCACCAGTAACTTTAAATAAAAATTAAAGCTTTCTGACTTGATTCTTACAGTAACAACATTTCAGAGTAAGTCAAAGCATGTGGAGGCGTTAATGTATGAAAGCAAAGCTCCACCTAGTGGATAAAAACAGAACACAAAGACAAAAATTTAATGTATTTTAATTGTACAATGAACTGCTCTCAATGACAGTGAAATGTAACAGAAAAACCAGTCAAAAAAAAATGTGTCAGTCCAGAATAAACCATCTGACATCAATCCTTTAACCAGCAGGAAAATGAAAGGGAAGACACGCTCTCCATTCATCAGTTTTAAAGGAGATTCTGTAATCAGAAAGGCCGAAAAGTTGTCCAATTATTGATTTCTATTCAAATGAAATATTAAAAAAAGAAAATAAAACATATGAAAAACTTAAATAACAAGACAATCTCTAGATTATCTGTCAAACCTGAAAGAAAGGCCCCTCAGAGCAGGAAATTAGTCATCGGTCATCAGAATAATCCATCTGTGCTCAAACTTTTTGGGATTAGGAGTGAAAACACTTCATCAGCTGTTTTTATTTGAGAGATGATCCCTAATGAGGAAAGCATTGAAGAATGCTGCAGCAGTTTTACAACCTGGTAAAGACTTATGTTGGACACACAATAGCTTTGACACAAAAACTGAGCCAAAACAAATATATGGCCGATTATAACTCATTTTGGGATAATATATATTCAGATTTATAGATTTATTCATAATGGATGAAGCATGTAATACAATTTCACTTTTATCAGGAAAGTAGTGTTTTATACAGAATTTGTGGTTCAGAATATTTGAGAAAAAACATGGTTTATACACTCAGTGCTTCCTCTGTTATTCTGAATCTGGAGCCATTTCGCTCTTTAGCGACCTTGCAGCACCGTTCCTCAGAGTCTGAGACATTTGATAAATATGAGCCCAATCATCACTGAACACGGATTCTTTTTTTGCTTTCATCGGTGAGCTTATTTTTTCCTCTGCACGGACCATCTCATGTTACAGATTTGGTGTCGTGTCATTTCAGACTCATTACATAACAGCCTTATAAGAATGACGAGCTACAGAAACCGGAAATGTGCCGGTGTCAATTTGCCTGAGAAAACAACTTTTAATATATATTACTCATCCATAACAATAAACTCAACCTCAAACATGAGAAGGTTAAAATAAATTACATGTTTGCAGGGCATGAAAAAAATTTGCTTTTTCTTTTATAACAAAATAGGAACTAAAATAAAAAAATTTAAAGGGGGGAAAAAAAAGAAGAGAACTGATGGAAGAGACGGAGGAGAGGTTTTTATCCATCTAACAGCTTTGCTCTGTGTTTACTTGCACTTAAAGGCACAGAGGTGGCAGGCAGGCAGGCAGATAAGATAAACAGTTTGACGTTCAGTTATCTTTGTCATGACTGTGGCCGTTGCAGCTCTTGGGTTGACTGACGCAGGATCTGTGCGGATGATCTCTAAAATGAAGGCCATCCAGGGCGAAGTGTGGATGCTGCTGTAAGAGACGCTGAAGCTCGTCTGGAACGAGAGGTAAGAAACGGACAAACATTTAAACAGATTTTGTCTGATCCTTTTATGGTGAAGAAATTCATCTTGAGCTTTAAATATCACATCAACATTTCTGAGATTAATCTCCTTCATCTAGAGAAATTAGTAGAATCACTCTGATCATTTCAGATCATTACAGATGAGACTAAAAAAAAGCCTCCATCTGTCCGTATATTACATTTAACATTATGTGTCGATGAGAAATCTGCGGGATTGTTTTAAGGTAAAAGAAGAAATGGATTCATAGGACAGCAGAGAAAGAAAAGAGTAAAAAAAAAACAAAAAGAGCTTTGACAGGTTCTAGAAAAAGCAGATGGTGCACATAAAATCTCTAACAGATGGCATTTATCTTCTCCAGTAAAGCCAAGGAGAAATCAAAAAGTGATTGTGATAGATGAAGTGGAGCACATGCTGACAGATGCTGTCAATCATATCTCACATGGTCTCAGTTGTATGATAGTGCTATGAACAGTACAAATCCTTAAAAAAGAACATTAAAAAAACTAAAACAGTGTCTTACTATAAGAGATCTTCCCTGTTTGAGATCCTTCAAGCAGATCTGAGAGCTCCACTTTCTTCACCCCCAACATTATTTCCAAGACGACAACCAGCTCCTCCTCCAGGATTTCTCCGCTCTCCTCGCTTTCATACATCTGAACACCGAAGCGGCATTTTAGTGAAATGGAATTAAATCTACAAACCGAAATTTGGTGGGAAATGTGCTCACCTTGAATGCCAGTTTTAGAGTCTCCATTGATTTAGAAGGTCGATGTGTGGTAGACAGAGCGACAACAAAGTGTCTGACGTCTATCTGGCCATCGCCCTGCTGAGGTCAAAACAATCTCAGTGAGAGAACGGAAGCAAAGGAAGCCACCTGAACTTGTAGGAAAATGGCTTGACATAACAGCGTCACTAAACACCGAGCACGTGCTTGAAAAACACAAATTACGCTCAAATCAACGTTTCATCATAAATGGAAAGAGGTGGAACATCTTTACTTCATTAAGATCGTCTCAGTGATGTGTGCTGTACAACATTTCTGCGGTTTTCTTCTCCAGTAACAGCACAGTAAAATCATTTTAACCGACGTAAACTATCCATTTTATTTTCTATTGGCAGATGTTCAGCATTTACAGCAGCTCCTGGTTTATCAGTGTTAGTTATCATGTTTAACATGGAAATGATGATTAAAAATCTCTCTCTTCTAATAAAATGATTAGCCAATCTATAAAGCAAGTCGTTTCAAACACATGAAAAATGTTACCAAAAATTTTCAGTTTGAATTATTTATTTTTACTAGACCTGCACAATTACTATTACAGACTGAAGCTGCAAACAGCTGCACCAGTTCAAATACTTTGAAATAACTGGGACTGGTTAAATAAATGTAAGCCTCACTAATTTTAATTCTCATATACTGAAAGTCATCCTTGAATATTTCTATAAAAAATTAACTTCTCAGATGAAGATCATGCGTGTGGGATTTCCTTTTTTCCAATACAGTGTAAGTGGATCGATGCCATTTTCCCCCCACAATATCATAATAAATATTTTAACCAGTTATGCTATGCTCGAGCGGACGGCTCAACTTTATATCGATCTTTCAAAGCGGAAGTATCGTTGCAGACAACTCGGTGCCTCGCTTGGCCGTGCAACAAGTCACGTGACTTTCCAGACGAAGCTTCATGACGTCGCACCCGCGTATCACCCATCGCAAACCATGCGCACCACTGTTGAATTCAGGGTGGTGTTATCAATAAGTCAGTGCTTGTGAACGGATACAATCCCTCCAAACTTTGTGGGTTTATGAGAGCAGGAGTTTCTATGTTCACATTGTTATTGATTCATTGATTAACAAACGGGGAAACAGTTTCATTACATCTACTGATATACATTCATACCCTTACATTGGCGCATAGACATTCAAGCATATCAAGTTACATACTTACATATATCTTACATACACACACAAACACATATAAAGCTTCTTAAATAGTAATGTATGAACACCCAACATGTCCGTCTCAGATTCACAAATTCAAAAGCACAACTGTTTTTGAATTTGTTGAAGTGTTTTTTGATTTGTTGTAGTGTTTAGTGATTTGTTGATGTAGTTTGCACTTCAGGGCCACCATTGAAAACCACTCGGGTTTCAAGATTCACATAGAACTTGCATTGCCATACATAACTGTGCCTTACTGTTTCTTGACATGTTGCCCTTTATTTTCCATGCAGATGCCATGTTGGTAGTTGGCGAGCATATGTCACCATATTTTATTGTCTTAAATGCTTCATAACACTGAAGCATTTCAAGACAATTGCTTCATGTTGATTCAGTGGTTTAGAAAGCTTCAGTTTCCCCATCTCTAATTTCAACCCTTATAATTTCATACATACAGTTTCTGTGACCTATTGCATCACTCTATGGTAAAAACTTTGCTCAAAAATACACCATTTATTACTGGTCTTCCGCCCCCTGGTGGACACCTTTTGGACTACAATAAATCTGACTTACAGTTGTCTGCAAAATTATTCATCCCCTTCCATTAAAGAAAAGGCAAAATTCTTAATAGTGATTCAAATAACAAGAGACTGAAAAAAGTAATAAATATAAATTTGCTCAATTATAATTTAGTGAAATAAGACAGTTTTTTTTTACTTTGAGTTAAAAAAATAATAAAAAACAAACAAAAACAATACGGTCCTGGACCAAAAAGATCACTTTGCTGATGAGCAGTGGGTCAAAACACCTGTCGACATGTACAGAAGTCTGATTGGGAGTTACAGAAAATACCTGATTGCAATGATTGCCTAAAAAGATTGCGCAACAAAATATTAGCTTATGAGTGACGTAACACAGCTATCAATTTTTCATATTTGTTGCTTGTTTTTTAAAAAATATTTCTTTAGAACTACAATTCAAAAACAATGTCATGATTTTCGTAGAATTTTTATATTTCATTACTTTCAGTGAAATCCGTTTTTTTTTTTCTTTAATGGAAGGGTATGAATAATTTTGCAGATAACTGTATATATGTAAATGACATTCATTAATTTTTCTATTTTTTACATTTTGTTAAGGGCCCCAAAAAAAGAGACTTTGAATAAAAATAAAAATAAATGGAATTGAATCCTATTATTTTCAGGTCAGGAGTTAAAGGATTAACATATATTACATTAAACTGAGGATCATCTAAAGCCGTCGAGGCCATCGAGGACCAACATTTGAGATCCCTGCATTGAACAGAAAAAGTATAAAAGACGTTCCTGTTTTTATTTATACATGATAATGCAGAGTAGACAGCAGGATTTACATGAGAGCAGAAAGAGGAAAATAAATACAAGGTTTTTAATCTCAGTATGGTGATGTTTACAAAAAAATTATAAAATAGGAAATCATTCAATCTATTTTAACTAAAGCCTTCAAGTAACTAATGAAGGACATCCATATGCTCACAAATGCTTCCCGTTTACCCTTTCAAATACAAGAAATCCGATCTAACCCCCCCCCCCCTCAACAAATCTGTCTGCAATATTATTCCATTGTATTCAGTTCCATCGGTTTTACATAGATCAACAGTAAGTGCTGGTTTATTTACAACATATATTAACAGATTTACTGAGTTTCAATACAGTCTTTTCTTTCACAGAGTTCAATTTATTTCACTTTAAGTTTCCTGAAGAATGAGCTGTCAGAAACTCTTTCCTCACCATTTCTTCCAGAAAAGAAGGAAAAAATTTGTAATATAGGCTATTTTGATTTGTAATAAAACAGCTTCTAAACTGTGGATAGTTGAAGAAATGTTTCCCAAGGAGGGTAAACGTAGACATCATTTATTATAATGTTAATTCTAATTTTTCATTTAATGCATTCCTCTTTTACCATCATAATGCTTACTTGCATTTATTTACTAAATAAAACACGTATTTATTGTGTGTGTTTTTTGCTTACCTGATCAAAGAGGCTGTGGACTTGTTTCAGTGTGTCTGTAACTGGTAAATCGAGAAACTGGGACAAATCCTCCAAACCCAGTCTGCCTCCCTGCAGCTTCCTGGATCTCCTGGCCAGATCCTCAAGCAGCTGCTCTGTCATTCCTGTTTTTAACCTAATTATATGCAAACAATGTCGGTTTATTTAATGTTGCTTAGGCTGTAATTATAGAAAATTTAAGTGCTGTGGCCTTTCAGGGAGAACAAAACTCAGGTGGGTATTTACAGATGCTCTGATACACAACATCTGCAGGTTTCATACAGACACTCCAGTTTCCTCTACATGCTTCTTATGCAGGCAGGTAACCAGTGGTTACCAAAGAACAACAAAAACACAAACAACCAACATCACCGTCTTGAAAAGAGGACATTTATAATCATGCAGGTAAATGTTGGTAACTGTAAATGAACACAAACCCATCAAGGCAGCAGAAATAACACTAACTATGGTTTTTGCTAATTGGACACTCGCGCTTTATGTGGAAGCTTCATGTTTTGTGACTCACAGGCACAACTCACTGCACTACATAATCATAAATCAATACACAATTGGGATTTCCCACTTTATTTATAATACCAATAACTTGTTTATCCAATGACGTCACACAAATGTACAATGACTAAACATGATGACAGATGCGAGGCAGGACAAACACTAAAGTAGAAACACAGTTACCATGTTGATCTGGTTCTAAATAAAATGGCTGAAGGTGTTTGTGAGTTTGTGTGTGTATATTCTTTTTCTCCTCCCCCCTCCACCATCACTGCCTCACTCCTGTCCCGGCCTACTGGTGCCACCCAGGAGGGACTTGGGTACACCAGAATTTAATTTCTAAATTCTAACAATAATAATCTCTGTTTTAATGTTTACTATGTTTTTAAGTGGTTTGTTTTTTAGTTAACCAATGTTGGTTCCTGACTGGTGTTAACTCCCAAACTTGAGCTGCCTGCAGAGCCTTGTAGGTAGGTACTAACCCAGTGTGGGTTTAGTCTCATCGGTTTAAAAAAAGAAAAAAAAGAATCTAGATTCACTCACAAAAA
This sequence comes from Leptatherina wallacei, assembly GCA_028567055.1. Classification (NCBI taxonomy): domain Eukaryota; kingdom Metazoa; phylum Chordata; class Actinopteri; order Atheriniformes; family Atherinidae; genus Leptatherina; species Leptatherina wallacei. The sequence continues at coordinate 6,710,185 of JAOXYM010000018.1, forward strand.
AGTAGCAGCCCGACTAGTTTAACTTTACCGGTATCGTTATTGTAACACTAACAATGAATAATAATTGTAGAAAACCAAATTGAAAACTAAGATCATACCTCCGGTTTAGACAATCATAATGGCAATAAATGAATAGAATTTATTTTTCTATTTTTAGAAAACTAAACCTAAATAAAAGTCATTTAAGTTTGACATAGTAGCCGAGTATTTTTAACAATATGGTTGAATATATATCATCATAATGCTGCAGCATGAAAGGAAGAGTACTAAACTGTCCATGATACAGATTTGTGCAATTTGAGGACTCATTATATGTTCACTTTGTTCAATTCAAAAAACTTTATCTGTCCCTGAGGGGCAACAATTTTATCATTGTTGTACAAAACACACATAAGACTCAAGTTAATCAAATCTAAACTATCAATCTGTGCATTGTATCAGCAAAGACAGAGACCCGTTCCCTACAACATGATTACGCAGCAGATTTTCCCGAGTGTGTTTCTGCTCTGTGACCACCAGATGTCGGTGTACACACACCTCAAATCAGCCCTGTTAAACAAGTAAATCCAGTCTCCACTCACCCCAAACGGGATAGTAGCTGCTTGAACTGCAGCAGGCTGCTGTAGTCACGAATATGCAGCGGACCCTGTGACAGGATGATGTCCCGGTCTTCGAAGGACAGGTCTACGAGTGGCACCTCCAGCGCCCTTCACAGGACAAATGGGTACAATATATGCTTAGAGACATCCCAAATCAAAAAATGAGCGGATGATTCAAAGCTGATAAAACCTCTTACATACCAGAACCAAAACTTACTTTGCCATCAGCTTTCTGACATTGTTGGCAAACAGAGAGGGATTTTCTTTTTCCTTCTCTGACGGTGTGTATATCGGTAAGTACTGCGGTGATGGAGAGAGCATGTCAGGTCATTTCTGCCGTCCTGTCACAGTACTGTACACTGAACCACAATATATGATTTAAGAAAACAGAAAATACTAAGAGATAAAAAACAATCGCCTTACTTCTGATAAACTTAATCACTCACCTCAATCTCCATAAAGTTATGAGGTTGGCACAGAGTAAGCCAAATAATCTTAAACCTGGATGGCAGAAGAGTCAGTTTTGAGTGGAGGTAAGACTTTATATATATATATGTGGCTGTATGTTTCCTTACAGCATCATGCTTCCTTCTAATGCACAGCATATAATAGTATATACAGTACATGTGTGCATGTGCTGTGTATGTGTCAGTTTGTTGTCTGAAGGAAAACTCACGCTCCAGGGCCTCGCCACGTCCATGTAACGGTGTCCTGCACAGATGGAAGAGATGACTTAGAAAAAGCAAATAAACACATCATACAGCTGGAGAAAGTTTGAAAATTGAGATTTGATCTGGTTATAGGCCAACAAGAAAGATTCAACTTTAACCACTGTCATTTTACATAAGTTTAAGTCGATGTCCATCCAAATAAACGGCTTCTCATCCCATCTTCTCAACTTGTATTTGGAGTCTCATCAGAAAAGTAACACCCAGAACGCTATTTATTTATCTCATTCATTTAATTAATATCTTTTATTTACTCTCATTTGCAAAGACGACCTGGCCAAGAGACAGCAGAAAGTGGCAATTTTTTTTATAAATAATACGTTTACGTTGAATAATAATAATGACAATTTATAAAAATAACCACTCGGAAAACAAATATATTAGATTCAACAAGGAAATACCCCACAAAAAATTTGAAAACAGGTACGCCGATCAGAAACTAATGTTTGTAATAGATTAAACAGATTCCAGTTGTTGGACTAAAATGGAAACAGCCAAGGCAGGTTTTAATGCTCTACCATCTAATGAGGAAATGTTAGGATGAGAGGTGGTTTGAGGAAAGTTATGGTTAAAAATCATGAATTTAGTTATATTTGTGTTTAATAGAAGGTGTGGGTTAAACATGCAAGAGCTAAAAAAGCTATGATTGACTTAAGCTCTGGTTGTTTTGCATTTCTACTGAGGTCTACGATAAAAAGAAGATCAGGCAAGTTAAGTCTAAACTAAACATTGTCCGTTGCTGGACAAGCAAAGACGCTGAACTTGTCAGCTTCCAACATACACTCAAAATAATAAGTGTGCTTCAGCTGTATCAAATCAAAATCTGTTCCTCTTAGACTTTAAAGCTTTGAGTGCATTTATAAAAAAGTTCATCTCCGATTGTTTCACAGCAGTTGTTTTGCAAACATTAAGATCTGATCCTGCAAAACGGAAAGAAAATCCTGGGAATGCTCGACTAATCAGAAATGTTCAGCGCTGTCATTCCCAATCTGATGGTTCACGGAAATCTCTAGAGTGGTCCCTCTGGAGCTGTTTTTCTTCCAGTAAAATGGGGAAACTTGAGGAAAAGAGGCCTTTAAAAGAAATCCGCTTTAATCACAACTCGAATAAACATGATGTGGAAACTACAAATCTGAACTTTTATGAGCTGAAAATGGATCTCACGGTTCATTGTAAGGCTCCTAATGTCAGCTGGATGAAACACCAAATGAATGGAAAATACTTCCGCATGATTATTAAAGAAAAACACCTACCCGCAGCAAAAAGACTTAAATTCTTCATTTTGTCCATAACCCGAACCCAAGTGTTACATCTACAGCTGGTGCCGTCAGCTTCTTTTAACAAAGCGATTTCTTTACCTCAATCTGACATCACCACAGTGTCACCGAAGTCGGCCGCAACTATTCTGAGTACAAAGTGAAACGGAGACGAGGGGCTTTCTAGGAAACGGATGAGGAAAAACTAGGTAAAAACTAATAAATGCATAATTCATGAGAGGGTGAGGTGAGGTGGTGAGGGGGAGACATGACACCTGCGTGCGCAAGGTTGTGTGTGAAGGGGATGAAATATCATCCCCACCAGAACATCAAGTCATTCAACACAAGAGGAAAACACACCCTAGTCCAAGGGGATAGAAACCATTACATCACAGGTGTGTGAGTATGTATAGCTGGAGAGTGTATAACTGCACAAGTATGAACTCTGTTACAAGCATGGAAAGGTAGAAAACGGAAAAAGATTAAAAGAAAGGGACACTAAAAGGAGAAAACAAGTGGGACAGGGGCTTTACCTGTTTGTTAGGGTACCGGAGTATAACTGGCTGCACTGGGAGTCCTGGGATGAAGGCACCTTTGAGCCACATGAGAGAAGGGGCATTGTTAGTCAAAATTTTAGATGTACATATTAGCAGAAGCTAAACCCGAATAACTGGACAGTCTTGGGGTTTGTAACAGATTTTCAGCAGAAAAAGCAGAATGAACGGCTGAACTGAGATGAGATGTGTAGAAAAAACTGAAGCTGCATGGTGGGAGAGGAGCATCCGCTGTTACTCGTGCTTGCGATATTGCCAATTTATTTTTTTAGTTTGCTTTTTTTTAACACCAGACCATGTGTAAAAGTTGAATGATGACACTGTTTACAGACTATATCAGCACATCACATGTGATATATATATATTTAAAAATCATGAAACAAAACAAAATTTTAAAAAAATGGCAATATTTATGTCAGTTGATTTTTTTTTCTCCCACCCCTAATGGATATGGCAAAAATAACTTTTTGAAGTTTCATCCAAGCAAGGATAAGGAAGAAATGGGATTTAAATTACTTTAAACGTGGCATGGTTGTTGGTCCGAGTATTTCAGAAACTGTTGATCTACTGTGATTTTCACACACAACCATTTGGGTTTACAGAGAATGGCCTGAAAAAAGGAAAATATCCAGTGAGCAGTAATTGACTGGATAAAAATTATTTTGTGGATTTCAGAGGTTAGTAGAGAATTGGCAGACTGGCTGGAGATGATAGAAAGGAAACAGTAACTCAAATAACCACTGGTTCCAGCCAAGATATGTAGAGTACCTTCTCTGAATCAAAAACACATTCAACCTTGAAGCAGATGGGCTACAGCAACAAAGGACAACACTGGGTGTCAGCTAAGAACAGGAAACGGAGGCTACAATTTAGAGTCACCAAAATTGGACAATAGAAGATGGAAAAACATTTCCTGGCCTGACGAGTCTCCATTTCAGCTGCAACATTTTGATGGCAGGGTCAGAATTTGGTGGAAAGTATCCTGCCTTGTATTGATAGTTTAAGCTACTGGTGGTAATCTAATGGTGTAGAGAGGATATTTTCTTGACACACTTTAGGCCCCTTAGTACCAACTTAGCATGATTTAAAACACCACAGCCGGACTGAGTATCATCGCTGACCATGTCCATCCCTTTATGACCACAGTGTACCATCTTCTGTTGGCTACTTCCAGCAGGATAATGCACCATGTCACAAAGCTCAGATCATCTCCAACACGACAATGACTTCACTGTACTCCAATGGCCTCCACAGTCACCAGATCTCAACCCAATATTTCACCTTTGGGATGTGGTGGAACGGGAGATTCTCATCATGGATGTGCAGCAACTGTGTGATGCTATCATGTCAATGTGGAGCCAAATCTCTGAGGAATGTTTCCAAAACCTTGTTGAATCAATGCCATGAAGAATTAAGACAGATCTGAAGGCAAGAGCGAGACAAACTTGGTACTAGCAAGATGGACCTACTAAAGTGTGCAGGGAGTATAGCTCCACACCATGAACTAATTTAAGGGGCTTGTGCAAGTTCACTCTTCTTCTTGGACATTTTAAAATGCATGTTTTGGGTGAGCGGGTGCACTCAAACCCAACCAAGTTCATGAGCAGTTGGCCAACTGCTGAATGCAACATTCTGGTGTCCAGTCCAATTCAAACTTACTGGAGAATTTGACGCTCATCCTTTGGTTGAGTTGCAAATGATTGTTTTGGTTTTAATTTGGGGATCCAGTATATCAAACGGACCACATGTTTGATCTTACAACATGTGCATAAGAACAGTCCCTGCAGCATCCCTGCATACAAAAGACATTCACACAACATGGTGTGTAAACAAAACACTGACCTCTAATCACCCAAAATTCAACATGGCGTGACGTCAGCTTCAAATTCTCTACACTGGCCCTGCTGAGCGACAGCCTCAGGATAACCTGCAGTCCCAGCAAATAGAATCTCCATTGAGACTGTATTATATCCTGTTGATGACGGACAAGCTGAGAAGCTACATGCAGTATTAATCACTGGACAAAGACCCATTCAAGCCCGGCGGCCTTTAAAAGAACTAGATCCTGTAAAGAATATTACAGATGTGAAAAGGGTCAACCCCCCCCCCCAAAAAAAAAGAGTTTTATCTTTACTTGTGGCCAGTATACGAGTACACCAACAGAGTCTTCATGCACAGGTGGAAAATGCACAGTAACTCAGAAACTCTCACGCACACAGCTGATGTGTTGTCCTAGGAGGCAGTGATGAGACATAACTAGAGGAGACACATCCCTAGAGGATTGGCAACAGACAGCAGAATGATCAAGCAAGTCAAACACACACACACACTCACACTCACACGGCACAGAAAGCAGCACAGAGAGTGACCAACAGGGCTTACTGGGAATGACAGAATTACAGACTGGAATAAAAAGGGATTAGAGAAAGCAGCCAGTAGACAATGGCTGATGACATAACGCACACACACACACAGGATGTGAGCTGAATAACAAGTTCTGAAAGAGATGAGTCCACCTGAACCCCGCAGCATCCTGAAGCAAGACACCGAACCTCCAAACCTGCTGGGCCGACATCAGATCGATGTGCCCGGAGGTCTGGAAGTATGTGCACAACAGTCAGCTCCATTTACAGGTAAGCTTTTACAAGTCCAGGCAGACTAAAGGAAATAAATACAGAAGCTTTCTATTGACACAGACACACCCACGTTTGGGAATCACGACAATCCCAAACAAAACATTGCTTTGCGCCGTTAATGTATCGCCGACAACGACGCTCACTGGGACTGAAGGAAACGTTGGTTGGCAAAACTTAACATAGGAACAGAAAGTAAATGACAGTTACTGTAATATCAATATCATCATTTATTTGTAATCCTTCCGATTATTGAAACTGGCCTGAATTACAGCATCAACCGTTTTATGTTTTTACTTGTTATCCCAGAAGCATCTCAGCTCATCAAAGTCTGTGTAAAGCTGATTTAGAGATTAGCAACAAAACACAATACACGTGTGAGGAAACGACTTGGAAACATTTAGATTTAACATTGAACTTTCTGTTTTAGATTTTAGGATTCTTAAAGCCGGCCAGAGATTCTTGCTCAGTAACACACTGGAGCCATTAGAGACTACTCCTCACACTATAATGCTTCAAATATTAGAAGCATCCACATCTCACTAGCCTATTATCCAACAGGCATCTAGCTAGCTAACAATGCCTTCGTCACACAAGTGCATCTTCTAGAAAAGCACATGCAGAATCTATGACCCAAAAGAAAAAAAAAAAGAGCAGAGGATCATCACCAACATCAGTCTCTGCTGTTGCTACCTGGTAGTTTTACTGCTTTTACAGTGAGGATTTACAGATAAACTGCAGATGAACATGCCAGTAGTTGAACAGTTTTACGTTTCATTCCATTTTTCTACCAAGCAGCCAGACTTTCCAATAACCGACCAATAAATCAAAGGTCAAGGTCAAATATATTCATGTGGCACCTTGGTTGTTTCAAAGCATCTAAGGTTGGCCAAAGAGCTTTACCTGTAAATGAAGAGTCCAAATAATGCACATCAAACAAGCAGTAAGAACCGGTGCTTTACGTACGCAGTGCTTTATTACCAAGCAAATCACATATTTCAAATCGTTTCTTGCACTTGATTACCAGAAGCCTGTCTCAATCACACATAAATTAGAGACAACACAGTCTGACAGGATTAAAAAAAGTCTTTTTCACCACCAAGATGATTCCTAAAGAGCTATTCGCTGAAAACGTGGCACAACTAAGCATCATTTGCAGTGTCTTTACAACTTTGAAGAAAACTGGTCAAGACTAGAGGATAAAACAAGTGTATTTTTGATGAACAGCATCTTTTATGTAAAGCACTTTGAATTGTTTGTACAGGAAAGTGCTATGCAAATAAACTCGCCTTGCCAACTGTATCTGAAACTGGCATCCTTAAAAAAAAAAAAAAATACATTAAAGATGTTGCAGAAGCTGATCTGGACCCTTCAGCTAATCCATCTATTCCTCACTTTAGCCTCATTACAAATGTCAAGAAGCCGTTCTTAAGGAAGGAAAACAGGGAGAAAAGGACTGGACGGAAAATCAGTAGCAGCAGGTCTGATTGAGGGATGAGTACTTTCCAGAGCCTGGAGCTCAACGTTATCGAAGCAAAGTGGGATCATCTTCACAGAGAACAGAACAAAAAAGGCAGCCGACATCCAAAGAAGAGCTTTTGGAAAGTCGTTTAAGTCAAGAAGCCTGGTGAACTAATCCTAAAGACTACTTAGAAATACTACAAGAAAACGTGTTAAGAGGATTCAGACTGTGTTGAAGAACAAAGGTGCTTCTTACAACTGACTTTCAATCTCATTAGAATTGTACAAACTCTGCTTTTGCCTCATTTACTGCATTTCTATTGCGGTTTGCATTTGTTTCACTAAATCACATCACCTGTATCCCGTTATTGTGGCAATGTATAAAGAAATGAGGATTGGAAAGTACAATGATCAAACAAATGAAGGATTTTTGGTTTGAATTCAAATTATTCACAAAATATTCAGTTCACATGGAATGAATAAACATATTTATATTATTTTATTTTTAATTTAATCTTATATTGTTGCTAAGTGGACAAACACAAAACAAGCCTCCCCTCCATCTGGTTACAGTAACAGGCTGATGCAGTGAGGGCACCATACACATACCAGCTTTGAATAAGACCAGACCAGACCTGTTGGTGCACGTCCCCTCGGGGAATATCATGATCTGAAACAGAAAAGTACATTTTAAGGAGGAAGCGCGCGCAAGCACACACACACACACACACACGTGGCTTTCATTGCTTGTTTCTTTTTTGTGTTGATGCAAGTGTGCAGCTCACTCCTTTACTCATGAAATTATCTTCTAATCAACATGTGTGTGTGTGTGTGTGTGTGTGTGTGTGTGTGTGTGTATGAGCAGCTCTATGTGCAAACTACCATGTTTTACCTGAGGCCACTCCCCTCCCGACAAGGCCCTCCGCTTTATCTCTTCCACGGTTTTTCTTCTTGAGTCCTGGTCGGACCGAAACACAAACACCGGCCTGATGTAGCTGATCAAAGCTGGGGGAAGAGACGAAAGATATTTTGGAAGCCAATACGAGATTTAAAAAAAAAAAAAAAAAAAAGCATGATAAATACAATTAGGCTTCAAAAAAGATAAAAAAAATATAAATGTACACCTAAATCAGTTAATTGTATGTAATTTGGGGAACTATTAGATCTAAAACTACAATGACTATGTGACAGTTGTGTTGTATGCATCCACCAACCACTGCTGTTTCTATGATGCAAAAAAAATTCTGATTTGTAAGAAAAGTCCCAAAATATTGTGGTACTGCAAGTAGTCAGCAAATCAGAATGCATTAACCTGTTAAATTATTTAAAGCTTCATTTTAATTCATTAAAGACAACTTACTAAATACTATACATGCACAGTCAAACCCTCGTTTCTACTTCTGAGTTATGGCATTTAATAATGAAACAACATCATGCTGTGAGGAGATGACCTTCATCGCTTCATCATCTTTTTTCTATTACTGCCTCATGTAATTTGAGAAGACCAGATCTAATTGGCACAGATCTAACCGGGTCGTCCTTGAGACCGAGTGGCTCTTCGTACAAAATTTGAAGATATTCCTTCGAGACATTCCTGAGACACTGAGAAAGTAAAGTGGATAAAAATGTATCCCATCACAGTTGATGATACAGATCTGGATGCAGCAAGATGCTTCTGAGGAAATGTGCAACGCAAACTGTGGAATTTACCATCTTGTACTTTTACTTAGGAATGTTCCTAAATACAAGTCCAGCTTAGACCGTGCGTACCAACAGAATCTAGTAGTAGAACAGGGAAACTACATCATATTTGCAGGTGTTGTAGTGATCTCAGGGTTTAATAGTCATTCTTTCTGGATTCTTTATTTCCACGAAATAATAATTAAACCATTAGTATTCTAATCTGTAGAAAAAAAATTAATAGACGTGGAGCTTAAATGGTTTCAAAAATGACAAAAGACACCTGTGAAACAGGTGAGAACTGAACACGATTGGTTTGGCTTGAGTTTCATCAGACGATCTGATCGCTGACATCATTTCTGATCAGATGTCGCTTCCCGAATGAGATCATGTCAGAGTTTTACCGTGATTTTGGATCTGTTGCAAAGTTCTATCAACTACTATTCCAGTGAATGTCCAAGTGGTTTTGGTCCCCTGCATGAGACAGGAGAAAGGTTGGACGTTCCCTGTCCATCACTGAGCTGCATTACGTCTGGAAGCGTCATTTCTCCGGACCAAAGCACATTTATCTCTCTGGAACTAACGTCAGATGATAGCAGTGCTGCTGTGATGCTGGGAATAATGGTGGAAATAAGTGTGGAAGTTATATGGAAATCAAGCCTCCTTCATTTCTACAAAACATCTAAAACCAACGGGACAACCAAAGAGCTAAAGGAACATTAAGGAGGAAGTTCTCTTGATTCTTGTCGTCCAGCTGCAGGACGGCATTGTGCTGCGTGTTTGAAAAAAAAAAAAGAAAAGAAAAACAATACAGATTTTCTTTCAGTGGTTTGAAATGGGCCGATATAACAATCTCTCTCTTTTTAAAAAACCCGACAAATATCTCCCATTGATTCCGTATCATTTACTGCTCCCATTTCTCTCCGCAGCGTTTATTTATGCTGTTTAACTTTTTTACGCAGCGTATCATTGCAAATGGCTCCTAAATATTCATCTCCTGCACTTAAAACTTTTGCAAGTGAGCTTCAAATGTATCTTTTAAAATAAATGTTTACCGACCTTGAATGAGTGAAATAAACAAAGATCTTTGATTGGCTTCAAACTCAAACCCATTTATCTCTCTCCTCCGCTCCAAGGACAGACGCAAAGGATTTCTGCGTGACTCCTAAAGGGACGTGTTGTCTCTCTAGCTGGTTAATTTAGGGCGTTTCTGAATGCGAATGACCATGTTGGGGCACGAGCAGGCAATGTAGAACTTGTGGGATTTATCAACAGCTGATGACTTACCACCGTGCGTACGACTAGCCTCCACACGGTTGATGAATCCGGATTTTTCTGTACTTTCCTTTAGCGTGAGAAAACTTTAACCTGGATTTGTGGATTGCTCAGCTAACTGTGTTCACATAAAAAAAAACATTTGTAGAAGTGTTCTTGAATCCAGATAGAATGACAGAATCAGGCCTGTTTTTACAGCAGCGCTGCCTCAGAGTTAGAAGACCATGCCCATCTAATATTGATTTTCAGCCGTGTCCTTTTAATGATTCCAGATTCTTGGAATGATGGAAACCTGTTCTTTAGACGTTGAAATATTCAGAGTCATCCCAGCTTTACATTGTGGAACATTATTCTTGAATTGCTCCAATAATTATGATTTGTCAAACTCTGAATGTAGATTTCGTTTTGCTTTACATTTTTAAACATTTTTCCTTCTTTTACCTTTTGTCTTTTCCCTGCCGTAAACAAGTTGTTGGACTTACTGCCCCAGACTGGGATGTTCCTGCTCTCCAGCTTGGTGACCATGGAGCACATGGTCATGGTGACTGGGATGGCGTCAAAGAAAGAAGAATGTGGCGCCACAGTAAGGATTGGAACATCAGAGGATGCAGCCCGCTCCCCCTTCACCTTGATCCAATGAAAACCACCGCAAAACCACATGGCTCTCATGATCAGCCGCAGACAGAGATCTATAAATCTGATAAAAGGACAGTCTTAGCTTTTTTATTGCAATTTTTCCCAGTTAAAATATTGCTTTTCCAGTATAAATTAAATCCTTGTCAGCAGACAAGCCCCCTCACTGACAGGGGGCTTGTCTGTTTCACTATTATAAAACATATAGCCGTTTACAGGATGTTTCTGATTTCTAAACTTTCCATCACACAAGACATTCAACAACACACCTCCTCCACCACGACTGTGGCTCAACGACAAACTCAGAGCGTCCCAGAGAGGCTGTGAAGGCGAAGGGCCACGCCAGCAACATCAGGAAGGAGACGAGCAGCAGCCGCACTGGAAAAACTGTAGCGGACATCAGTCCTATCTGGAAAGAGAAGACGGAGAGTGGCACACACACCGTGGCATTATTGCTATACAACAGCATTTCTGCTACCTGCAATTCACTGTAAGATTCCTGTGTCATTTCAGGAAAAAAGCAATCATTACTCAAACTTTTGCACATCATTCCTATGCAGCAGAGAAATATGCCTGTTTGTCCTTCAGGGTAAAGAGGAGGAGACCCACATTCCAGCTGAGCCTTCAGGAAGGAACAAACAACCATCCATCAACGGTCCGGTTTAATAACACTTTCCAGCTTAGAAATACCTGCTGTGTGCAGGTTTTCGTGTTAAAAACAAACACAGGTTAGCACTATCAACACTAGTAAACTTCAGTCTGGACAAGCGGAGAGACTCTGAGCAGACAAAAAAATCAAAAAGGAAATTAAAAAAAATTCTCAAATACACTTTGTATTCCAGGCAGTGTTGGGATTTTATGATCTTAAAGAATCATTGTGGTTTTCTCACCTTAATGTTTCAGAGCTTTTCTTCTGTAATTTTGTGATAACTACTTAGTTTATCCACACTATGGGCTGTTTCCCTTTTCAATATTTGCTGGCCATTGCAGTTCTGGATTTTGGTTTGCCAAGCTAAGTTGGAGGGGTCCTCAGGAGAATGAGGCCTGCATGTAAATCCAGAGAATATTAGCTTCACTTTCTCAGTGTCCAACCGATGAAAGACGGGTTTTCATTTATTGTAAAGCAGTCAAAGGGAAATCATCTGTTCCTGCAAGCCGAGCCGACTAGCAGCGTGTTTACCAACATAACTGAAAAATCCCTCCCTTTTTACAAAGTTGATGTTGTTTTTCTTGGTCTCAGTATAAAACGCCAACATTAAAAGCCGGATGGTTCGTCATGTGGAACCAACCGAATCATCTGCATGAAACCTTTAAAAAAAAAAAAAAAAAAAAAAACACCTCTCACTGAGAAAAAAAACTATTTTGTTCATTTACTTCTCTTTTAATGAAGAGATAAACTCCAGTACCTGTGATTTGCTGCCAGAATAAACAACAATCTGTTCAGAGAGCCCTAACCCTAATCCCACCTGAAAGATGGCTGACGGAGTACAGCACAAAGCCCTTGCTTAGTGAGACAGATTCTCTGAATGATACGCTGATTACTTTAAATACTCATCTGTCGCATTTGCACCCATTTGAAAAAAAAAAAAAAAACTTTTATCCGTTTTTTTTTTTTGCAATATGCTTTAAATGACCTCTCTGATGGCCCTTATAACTAGGGATCGACCAATTATCGGCCTGGCCGATAATATCGGCCGATATTGGGCAATTTCATGATAATCGGTATCGG
>JAOXYM010000018.1:6722832-6741732 GCA_028567055.1 Leptatherina wallacei
TCCAAAATTTTTATCTTTACTGCAAATGAATATCGGCCCTAAATATCGGTTATCGGTCTCCTTAAGCACCAATAATCAGTATCAGTATCGGCCCCAAAAAACTAATATCGGTCGATCCCTACTTATAACCATGCTGGGTGAGGAAAATGAACACTTTGCAGGTTGATCAGCCATTTGTTGCTATTGCTTCTCTTTGCACTTTGAACAATGGGCTCATTTGTTTGCATGCAGACAAAAACATGACAGTCTTAGTTTCTAAATATCGAAGCAGTGGAATAACATGCAAAGACCTACATGACTCATTTAACAGTAACACAATTAAAATGAAGAAAATGTGAAGGTTTTGTGGTGGACTAAAAACGTTTTAAGCGTCTGAATTTGTCTTTTTTTCCTCGTCTGTGGTATAAATTATTTTCCTGGGTATCAACATCAAGTTTAAAATTCTAGTGTCCTGACAAACCATAGTAACAATTACTGATATCTAGCTGTTAAGTTAGAGAGTTCAACCATCTCAAATGTTATCCCCAATCACTTTAAAAAAACGAAAACAAATTGCATCTGATTTATATCTGAAGGCCGGCTAAACTGTCAGGACAAAACAAGCGACTCCGGTGCCATTTCCAGGGACTTCTATCTGGGAAAAAGCCTCATTAATGTTTAATCTTGTGTTCTGCCTTTGCCTATCCATAGTTTTGCTTCTTTGGCGAGGTCAGCTCACTTACAGTTTTTTTGTTCTTGTATCATATAATAAAAATCATCCTCCATTTTTCAACTGTTTCAACAATCTACGCACATTTTCGGTCATCCCAAACGAAGCAACATGGCAGCGCAAAATCAGTCCGTTCTTCCATGAAGACCCATGACTGAGACTGATAAAAAATGGTTCTTTCTCAGGTAATTAAACAGTACAATTCATTTGGCATGGATTTCAAAACACAGTTATTCCAGCTTTTATTTCTCAGCTCTGCATTTCAGGTTTATTATCAGCTTATTTTCTGACAAATTTAAAAGCATGGTTCGTGTTCTTTATGTCTTTTAACTCTAACCTACAAGCTAAACAAAATAACAGTAAATAAGTTAACAGCTCAGACCCTCCAGCAGGGGCTGGGCTGCATGGTATTGTTACAGCAGCATCATTAAGTATGCTTCTCTTCTTTTTTTTTTTTTACTCTATAAAAACAGAACAACTTCTAGATCTACTCCTGAGGCTGTGTAATAGGGCATAAATTATTCTGATTTAAGGGTTTGTGGATACATTTTCTTTTTTTGCCTCTTTATTTCCAAACCATAAAGTTTGCAAATCACTTGTTTTGCCTATGAGTGACATGGAGACTTTGCATATGTATAGTGAAATAAGCAATAATCAGGTTTAAAAAGATAAATAAAAAAAACACAGAGTAAATCCCTCTCACACTCCTCCAGCAAGACAGAAACACTTCCAATAAGCAGCAGCCTTAACAGCGACTTCAATGACAAAACTTCAATTGTAAAGCTTGCAGAGTCGCCTGAATGGAGATAAAGTACACTGAAGCCCAACAGGAGGGATGAGAAGTCAGCTGGCTGGCCAGTCATGCTTTTTCTCTCACTGTGTAATAAGTGAGATGTGCTTGTATATACCAACAGGGTCACGGTGTAAATCCAGACTGTGTGACATAGCTCCTTCCTCCTGCTTGTGTGACCTCTTTTCAATCAGTTCATTTTCTCCTTCATCCCCTTCTCATCAGGCTCTTGGTTTTCACATTATATTAATCTCTAAACCCAAGGGGATTCCTCTCCTCTCCTCACCCATCCATCCATCAGTCCCTCACTCTCTCTATCTAACAACTCAGCTGCTCATTCATCTACCATGCTGCTCTCCCTTCAACTGTGTTCCTCCTACTTTGCAATGACGTGCTTTTTGTCACCACTCTGGGGACTCATATCCAAGCTTCTCTCCTTTCCTCTGCCCTTTTTCCATTCTTCTCGATGTATGGCTCTAGTTGGAGGACCCAGGTGCAAGCTTCAGGGCCGTATTAATAAATAAACAGCAATGAGAGTGATTTATGATGCTCAAAACCACTCTCGAACCAGTCACCCCCAGTGACTGTGCGTCATCATCAGAGCTTAACAAATTCATCCGGGAGGATCTGCTGACATTTTTCTCAAGAGGCGGAATAAGAATGAGCCGAGGCGAGGCAGAGCTGAGCAATTTCAGATGTTTTATGGGAACCGTAGCGATCAACAGCTTCGGATTTATTATTTCCAATAGACATAAACTTCAGCACGGCTGAGCTCTCTTATAAATCTACGGTCCATTACAAAAGCACCAAACAAGGTTTAGTTTGTCTAATTATTTCCTACTATACTCCTCATATCCTACTACAGATCCAAACATTGAGGAGTCCTCTCTCAAATGTCCACTACAAGTCCCTTCCCGATATGTCCCGCCCCTAACATGTGACAAAGAAAGAAAGAAAATAAAACAGAAAGCATCCATGACTACCAGGGATAAAATGAACACGGTAAACAAATTACAGATGCATCTGTTCCGTCGTGCAGAGCTGCATTTTCTCCAACTACCACCTGCTACAGGTACACGTGCAGGAGATGAGCCGTTAAGAGTCTTTTGGGACGATTCACCTGTCAGTATAAATCAGAGAATCTTTCCATCTTTCTGACCTTAAAAATATGTGTATGTGACACATTTTGACGGCACGGTGACATTTATCATGTACATTTCTGAAGCCGTCGTTGGCCAAGGTGGAGAAACCGCACTTTGCAACTTTTTTTGTTGTCACAGCCTGGAACATCAAGTTACAGCTGAGGCTTCGCTTTACACACTGCGTCACACACACCAACAACACTCACCACATATATATTAAAAACACTGGTTGTTTTGAAAGCACACCGAGGCTGATTTGTTAAAGAAACACAGGAGGAAATGATCGTAGGAAGTGAGCAAAAGCAAGAGGGAAAGGGACGGAGCAAGAGATAAGACAAGAGTCAACACCGGATTGATTTTTAGTGACTGGAGACAGCTGAGAGTGCAGCTAGGATGAAAGATGAATGATGAATTAACCATCGTTAGGGGGGGGTGTCTCTGAGAAAATCTCTCAAAGTTCTGTTGTGCTTTTTTAAGAAAACACTGTTGAATATTGGCATATTTCCCTGATGATTTCCAGTTTGGAGCTCTTTATTTGCCCCCAGTCCATTATTTATCTGAATGATATTCACATCCCTCATTAACTTGGCAAATACAGCATGGATGTCCTCCCATGTCAGAACAAATTCTTTTTTTCTTTAAATCGCACTTTGTTTTTTCTGGCAGTTGTCTGTACAGTATTGATGCGCAGCTCACAGACAACCAAAACGTTGGACGAAGCGGAAGGAAGAACTGTCAGGAATCCCATACGTAATAATCACATCTGATTAAACAGTGTCAAATAAAGACAGAACATATTTGTTTTAATGGAGTCTTTTTTTTCTGTAGGCTATATTACTTTATTTGCATTAACTTTAGGACTATTTTCTGACAGGCTACGAATATAAACCCCATCATCCTGTCTATACACTCTTGTAGCCAGAGACATTTTCCTTCAAGATCAGATCCTTCATTAACAGCTACTTCTGCAGACAATGAAGAATCTTTCAGAGGTTAGCTGTGCTGTGGATGCAGTTTGTTCATTGTGGCATTTATCTGCATTGACTTGTGAAAGAAATGGTAAAGAATCAACTTATGGTAGGCTACTAACATTTGGTGCTTGTTGCTGTCTGTTCCAAAAGACAGATCACCCCATAATTAATTTCAAAGTTAAATTTTAGTTTATTTTAGGGTCATGCCCATTTTAATTATTAAAATTCAGAACAAAGGCTTTCAAATAATCTTTTAATCCTCATATATGTAGGCCTACATGAGGTAAAGTATTAGAGGTTAAACTTTATAATTATATATTACATTTCTTTATTAAATCATAATCAGATCATTTAGTTGGTCAGCAGTTTTTTTTGCCACACTTGTGTGGCGGGGTTAAAGGATGACTCAGACAGGGCTTGAACTCCTAGTCTACTGTGCGAGTGTCTAAAACTTGTTTGGTAAATACGTGCTGACCATTGAGCCAAAGGCCTATCTGTGAGACTGAGTAGCCAGGGCGCATCATCAATCAGGGGCAAAGTGGCAGGACCTCAACTGTCATACGCGTTCTTTAGCAGCCGTTACCCGTTTTTTGTCAGTAGCCTATTTGTTCATCCTCACTATCTGCAATCATTAATAGTTCTCATTCCATGGTGGGAAACTGTATGAGACCTTTTTACTTTTTACACGAGAAATGCACTATCCAGCTCCTCATATCTGAGTTCGATTGATGAAGTCTTTGCATCTCCTCCTCAGTGTGCTCGACTCAGAGTTAACTAAACTAAGTCTTACCACCTTGAAGAAGCCAAAAACTCAAAGTTGAGACATTGAGATCTCAACTCAGAGTTCAGATTTCAACTCAGAGTTTGTTAAACCTCCTTTCTGAATACGGCCCCTGATTTCCACCAGGTTGAGAAAGGAGTAAAGCCTGGCGGCGAAAACTAAAACCACATCAGGGCCAAAAGCTGCACTACCTGTTACACACAACAGAGTATATTGTAAACATTTTGTCTTGCTCAGGAAGCTCCTGCACAGTCCCTGAACATAGCAGCTCTGCTGAATGCCACAGAAGTTTTGTTTGTGAGCTGGAGAGTTGGCAGCCATGACTGTTATGTTCAGCAATGTGTGACTCAGCTTCTGTTTATCTGTCCCTTATAACATGGGGAGGGGAAATGTGCTCATATATCAGCTGTGATCTCTTTGTGACAAACATACATATCCTAAGGTTTGAACAATAGCTCACAGATCTAAAGGCAGATCTTAGAAAAACCCAAAGCAGAGCTTTTGTTACGTTTGTTTTTGTTTAGGCAGAGCTCATGTGTGTTTACATGAGCGTGTGTAACCGACTCCACGCAAGTGGAAAAACACACCTCACTGCTACATTAGAGCCGGGCAGCAGGAGGTGTGAAGCAGACACGGAGACACACATGGTCCAGCTTACATCCACTGACCTGCTGCTGTTATCTGGCACGCGCTGGCAACTGTTAATGATCGACTGCAAACCCCGATGGGAAAACTGACAAACAACACAAACTAATGAGGACGCTCAAAGCAAATCCGGGAAAAATAAAAAAAAGTCGTGTCAAAGCATTCAGTGAGTGTCCAAGCCTTGAAGTGTGGTTTACTGCTGAGGAAATGGTAAAAACCCAACAGGCTGAAGGCCATGGTTTGCTGCTTATCTCAGTGATTGTCAGGAATCGGTCGTACTGGCATCAAGGTCAATTTGCTGAGGTTTTGTTTCGCTCTGACTGACAGCAGGCCTCTCTGCGACCTGGGGCTGTTTGAAGACAGATAAAGTTGAAAAGATATGCATAGTCCACACAAATTCCTGACAAATTTACAAGGGCGCTGCAACTTTTTTCAGGGACTGCTTTGCACATGATTTTAAAGAAGTTCAGAATGACCTAAGCTATTAAAAAACACTGATTAAATGTCCATGTTTCCCTCATTCAGTGGATAAAAGTAGATATCCATATCTTTTCAGGGCATTGACATGCCATCAGGAAATTCTATTAATCAGCTAACATGTGAATCCACTGACTGATTAGGAGACATTTCATCCATGCTGAACTACTCCAGCACAGTCTTTTGATTTTAGATTGCCGGGTCAGGGATGCAGCCACATCCGGTCTGAGTGTAGCAGAACCAGCAGAGGATCTCAAGTTCTGGGATTAAGGGTATTGGACTGGTTTAAGCCTGTCTTTTTTTTTTTATTACCCCACCATGTACAGTATATGTTAATGAGGTGTCCTCCACATGTATCAGAGTTTGGTACGATGATCCACAGAGTTCTGGACTTGGACCACTTTTATTCTCCCTATACATGCCATGTTAGGGAAATATCATCAGTAAACAAATATTCATTAAAGACTTGTAAACATGAGCCCTATTTCCACCACTTACTTGACGACTTACTTGAAAATAAACCAAACAAACTCTTGAAAGGTAGATGCTGGAGTAGTACTTTGTCACTAGGGTTGCTGATCCCCGTTTAAAAAAAAAAAAAAAAAAGTAACACCCCTCCCTCCCCAGGGGAGCACCGCTGTGAGCAGCCTGCTGCATGCCCAGAATGAGCTCCGTCGGCCGGGCAGAGCTCCTCATCTGCTCCGCTGAAAGCCTGAACTTTTTTCCTGGGGGGGATATTTTAACGATTCCAACTACAGGGGCTTTACAGTGTCCCACATAAAGTGTCAAATGTGGTTAGACGTGGTTCCCGTTCCACCCTGCATGGCAGCAGCTCAACTTTCCCCGACAGCGTTCTTTGGCTGAGAGGCGTCAAAACCGGCTTTTCTACACTGTCCCTGTATGTGGACACCTGACGGTAGATAAAAACGGCTGCAGGTTAAAACTATTACCGTCCGATTTCATGTCATTCATTTATCGTTGACAATTTTTTTTTCATTATTGCGGAAATACGTGACAAATCACATTCCTCTTCAGCTCAATACTGACGTTAACATTTTTCTAAATACGGGATTATTCCGTTATTTACAGGATGACTACGAACATTATTTATAACCCAAGGGTAATAAAGTCCGCAGAGTGTGTGGATGGCGTGCAGCGGTGGCCTCAGGTGTTGTATGACCACATTTTTAGACATTTTCTTTATCCAAACATTTTGTTAATAAATTATTATTAAATCCAGTTGCAGTGACACCCTCGACCGGTACAAATAACTCTCGTCATTGTTATAGAACTGTTTGATATCAGTGACATGCTGGTGGAAATAACTGAATTGAAAATCTGGCAAAACTGAGGTCACTTTGGCCTTAAAACCATAGAGACTCAATCTGCAGAAAACCTGGACCATACACTTGTCAAGTATAGGCTGAACTACTGCAATGCCATTTTAGCTTGATTTAAAGTAATGCCTTGGTGCTCTTCAGTTGATCCAAAATGCTGCAGCCAGAGTACTGACCTGTACCCCAAGAGAGATTTCAACATTTTTGGACCTCTTGCAAAGTTTGGATAGAATTTAAAATCCTTCTCATGACATACGCAACATGATGGCACTCCAACTTGTCTGGAAAATGTTATTATTCCCCCATCACTACATCAGAACATTTACATATCACATACTGAATAAAAACCAAACCAAACATACGTAAACATTAATCAGCAAATAAATTATTTTTTATTAAAGATTAACTTTTGTCTTATATTGACAACTAAATTGTTTTTACATTCTTAATGTATAAATTTTAATTCTCATCTTTTTTGCCTCGACTGTTTTGTTTCCATTTGCTTTGACTGTGTAAAATTAGATATGGTTTAAAAGAAACTACACTAATAAAGTTGAGTTATTTGGCCCTGCTACACACACCTAGCCCTGCTACACACACCTAGCCCTGACAAACACGTTCACACCTTTACATGGGCCACCACTGAAGCTTTAACCTCGGCTTCAACCCTCAGGTGTAATCACACCTGTGTGTATACGTGTGTGTGTGTGTGTGTGTGCACGTACAACTAGAGAAGTCAAAGGAAAATGTTTAAAAACAGAGTTGGCTGCCACTGAGGGCGTATGAGAGCACATCGAGTGAACGTTGGGCCAAACAAAAGATGCACTGTTGTGTTTACAGCAGGTATCTAGTTGGAAATCTAATGCAAATGTATGATATTTAAATTTGGTCAATTAAGATTCAACTATGGCTGTATACCTTCATCCAGGAAATGTAGGGAAGTGGCAGATACCCCAATTACACCACAAGTTTCAGATAATACTTATAAAGCTGCACATGGGGCTGAGATGAACAGCTAATATGAGTGAACATGTTAAAAAAAAAGAAACGTTAGCTATCTGTGCAGTTGCACAGGTGAGCTCATTTATCAGCAGCTAAAAGTAGAGATAAGCAACATTAAGTATGTTTAACCCTTTTCATAGTAACAGATAAATAAACTCAACCATTGACGGTTTTATGACAGACTGCGAGCTGTTGTGGTGAGCCGTTAGAAAATATGGAAATCCTCTTTAGCTCCTGATTTTAATCACTTTAAATTGTTGTTCACTTTCAGTCTCTTTAAAACAAACATTGTTTTTGGATTATCCGCAACAACATAAACACTGAGAAGCAACTTTTCCTCGAAAGTGGCTGAGTAACTCCACTCCCTTTCAGTCTGCATGTTTTTTCATGACAATGTTTACATATGATTCCACCGGAGTGTGGAACTCCTGTCAAAAACACACCATGTAGACTAAGTCAGCCCAAACAAGAGAAATGAGCGTGTAGGGACTTCTTTGTACACGTAAAACAAGCAAATGAGACTTTGAAGTAACTTTTAAACCCAGCGACACCATGTCTAACTGCAGTTAAAACAATTCATCCTGATTCTCTCACCTTTATCTTCTCCATCGTAGTGAATTTGAGCTCGTGGATGAAGGGGTTTCTACCCACTCCTGAGGAGCGACTGTTTGACGTCTTCATTACTGACAACCTGACTCTCTAAATACCTCAAGAAAAACTTCTGTCCACTTGTATCACTGCTATTCCGTCACGCTGAGGAGACCTTCCTCCGCGTGTGGTGGCGAAGACTGATGCTGCCTGGGCGGGGAGGAGGGTGGCTTTCTGTGCGCGTGTAAAGTTAGACACATATACGCAGGTAAGGTGGAGTAACTTCCGGTTTAAAAAGTAAATTAAAACTCATCTTATTAGCTGAGACTAAACTAAACCTAATCATTACTGTGCATTAAAACTAATTAGCATTGAAGCGGACACTTTTATAATCTAAACTTGCACAAAAAGTAAGAAAATCTGTGTTTGGTCCTTTATTTCTCCTGTTTATTAATAATACCAATTAATGTTGGCCATTATAAGCTGTTGACAGATTATTTTTGTATTTTAAGATTAAACTTTAGAATCTAAAATTTTAACAAATATGTTTCATGATGTATGTAAGAACATTATTGATTGTGATTATACCACATTTTAAATCTGTGTATCTTCGCTGTGACTTTGTGCCTATTTTTTTGTCCATTATTATGTCTGGACCATACCTTTGAGATGGTTTGTGTTTCTATGTAGTCATGTGGCAGCCTTTTATGTGCGCCTCACTGAGATGTTTTAGGTCATATTGTGTCTCTAAAGCAATTTTGTGGTCATTTTGTGAAATTCACTTTTTGTGGTAATCCTACTGACTTTTTCCAAATGAAAATATTATTCCTTCCTGCTGAATTGAAGGTTGCCAAAGCAGGTAATGAGGCTTTAACCTGTTGTTGGTGGAAATTCACCACAACAAGGAACCCAGTACTTTGCTAGTGGTTTTGGAACATGTTTACAGCTGCAAGCTTTTAGGACAGAAAAGCTGACTGAACCATGATGACAAAGCAGTTTCACCTCAGTTGGCAAGATGCATCTTTTGAATACCATGTGTATTTCTGCAAGGGATCATGTTTCTGCACAGAGAGGTTACACAAGAAAAGCTGGTGTTTCTCTCTACTCACTGTGTATATCTGTGCTAATCACTGCTGTGTATTTACTAACCTCACAATAAAAAGCAACACTTGACATTTGATTAATAAAACAGGCTCCTCCTCCAACATTTGATCTGCCCACTGATTTCTGATAGCTCATGTTTTCTACATGCCAGCGACAGTCCGTATAAACATGGCCTGCCTCAAACCTACAGAGGACTGATATACTCTGATTCCTGTAGCCGACTGCTTTATCAGCCAGTATTTCAGATGTACTTATACCAGCTAATTTCACAACTCAGGAAACTTCTGATATGTTTGTACTTGTATGAAAGTGCGCTGCAGTGAAATAAATGCTTGCAGATGCTGGACCAATACTCCGCTGTGCTCTCTGAAAGGCTGACTAGCTCATGAGAAATAATGCAAGTGCATTCATGCAGGTGCTCTACTGTTCTTTTTTTAGTCCATTGGTAAATATTAACCTTTAGGGAAGCTGTCTGAGCAGGTCCAGTGTTTGTTGCCAAACATCTTTCAATCAATCTGGTTCCCTTGGCTTAGGAGTTTTCATGATTTCTGGCCAGAGGGGGTTGTCTACATTGTGCTTTCTCCCATTATTGATATGGTGGCGCAGAATGTAGGTTTTTAGGATGAACAACCGGTTTATCTTGAAGTTCAGGAAATACAGTCATACAGATTATGAAAAACAAAAATGGTTGAGCAAAGCTGTTGCACCCTAATAGTAAAAACTTTGGCTCCCTCTTGTGGTGGAACAGTGGAATACAATCTGTCTTTATAAAAAGCTTTGCGAGATTTTTTTTCTATAACGTCAATAACAACAACATAATAATAATAATAATAATGACATGTGTTTTTATATTCCAAACCATAGCTTTTAAATATGAATGAATGCTTTTAAATAGCCTAAATAAAGGGATATAAAGTATGAAGACTCTTCAGCAATTTATTATGATAGCACAGGGTATTTTTTTTGTAAATATCCACAGCCTCAAAGCAATTTCCCCCACCACTCCAACAACTTATCCCTGCCTCTGCTTATGTCTTGGATGTGTCTTGCAGAACACAAACAAGTGTCCCCTCCTGCGAACAAAGAAACAGTCTTTGCAGCGCCTCTTCAAGGCGGACTTGGTTTTCATCCCGGCAGAGGGCTGGATGCAGGGAAGATGCTGACACTGTCCAAACAGGGATGGTCCACACTGAGAAGAGAGGCCAGATGAGGGGAGCTGGAAGGAGCTGACTCTGGCTGTCAACAGGAGCAGCGAGCGAGGGGCGGCAGCAAATGTGCCAAGACATCTGCAGGCACTGGCTGCTGATGAGGAGAAGCCTGCATTCAAACGGCTTATCTGGGCCACTTGTCTTGATAGGGAGGTAGCCAGGTGCTTCAGCAGGAGAGGTGCCATGGTGGAAAAGTCTACAGAGGAAGTAGGCCAAGACATATGTTTAGTACACACATATATGACGATGCAGGTTAGTTATGTACAGGTTAGAGGAGGAGTGTTGGTAATTACAATGACGTGAAAAAGAAAAGAAAAAAACCCACAACACTGAATTAGTACATCAGTGCCCAAACAGTGACCTCACAATGAAACAATATAACAAAGGTACAGTGGGATGGCTATGCAACATGCCCCAAGGAGACGAGCATGTCACCATTTGACCTGCTCAAGCTAAAACACGACATTAAAACGGCCCAAACATTCGCCACAGACAATAACAACGTCCTGTCGCGAAAAAGAACGAGCACAAACCTTTTATTAATCCCCAAAAGGTTTAAATCTGGAGTAATACCGCTGAATCTTGCCTTTTGATCGGCACAAGACAGCGATGCTACACTTGGCTTTTGCAGTTTAGTGAACAACTTCCGGTTTAAAAAAGTAATTTTACCCACAGTTTTATCTTGCGGACAAACCTACCCCTCTGTTTTTTTTAAATAAAGCAGTTATTTTTAGATAAGTAGGCTTATAATTACTGGTTAGATACATTTATTATATTTTTGATATTTTAAAATAATGTCAAAGGATTGTAAACAGTTATAGTTTCTGTGAACCTGATAGACAAAGTTCAGGGAATTTACATTCGCACACGCTTTCTTCGCAAAGCAGCTTGGGAAAAGACTGTTGTAAACATGGCGACCGCTATAGGCAGAGTTCTGTCCTTCAGTAGAAATGCAAAGGTGCTCGTTTCACCTTTGAGGTTAACTGCTGTACCTGCCCACCGTTACAGTTTGGAGGTTTCCAGCACCGGTGAGGCCATTACTCACACCGGCCAGGTAGGTTTAAAATCGTTCCTCTGTTGTCGCACTATATGATTTCACCTAACCGTACTCAGGTGGTAATGTTGCTAACAGTTCCATTATCGGACTATCCTTTTTGACGTGAACTCTTGCATATAAATCAATACACATCCAAATAGAATAAATGTGCTCTGTTTGCAAGGTAGCTTATGCATTTATTTTTGTTTTATGCCTGACGGCAAATGATTCTTCAAAAAGGACCCTTTCTTTAAAACAAGAAGGGATGTTGCGCTCATTATCTTAAATAATCAAAAAGGACGGAAGCCCGCACACCAGCTTATTATCTTAACGTATCTTTTTTCTTCTTCTTCTTTAACAGGTGTTTGATGAAAACGATCCCAGGAGAGCCAGATTTGTTGGCAGACAGAAAGAGGTAAGAACTAAACGACGAATAAGCTTGAAGGAAAACATTGGTTGTCACTACCGTCATTGGCACTAAGCAGATTTACTCGGGATACATTTCTTACTTTCCAAATCAAATTTCTGATTGGCTTTCAAAAGCCACGTGAGCGTAGTTAATCAATTGATATGGATTTAATGCATAGAAAGGACTGAAACAAGCTGCATGGGTAAAACCTGAGGACATCACATAAAGAGAAATGCATTTTCTTTTAACAGTTTACAGAAATACTGGATACGAGTTAGGCTGATATTTCTATAACATCAGTGTAACTACCAAAAACATGACATTACAAAGTTTTGTTTTGTGACACATAGCAAATGGGTTCCTATTAATTCCAACCAGGAGCAGGCCATCAGGAAACACTGCAATCGACTGCTCAACAATAAAATTAAAACACTAAATATTCCCAGGAATTGAGACAATTTTGATCATCACAATTAAATGCCAGCATTCACTGTACATGTGCTAGGTTTCTACATATGAGCTACATTATAAATCAAAGAGCCCCTCGTGAAATCTTTCAGCATTAAAACAAATGTAACATACTGTTGAATAAAGTGGATCTGTTGTTGAACGCAGTACATCAGCTTGTTTACAGATGTTAAAATGAGGCCAGCAAGCAAAAGCATATCCTGCCTTCAGTAAAACATGGTGGAGGTTCTTTCATGCTTTGTTGTTGTTTTGGTTCTGTGGGCAGTCAATGACACACATGAATGATTAAACCTGTAGAGTACATCTGAATTTTAGAGGGGCTAGAAAATCTATTGAAAATATAGCCGCACATATCCAACATCTAAAGAAAATGGTTAAAAATTATTATTTTTGAACTGGCAATGAATGAATCTCAGCGTATATTGTCTTGTTATCTTCCCTTTGATAGAAACTTAAGTGGTTGTATGCACAGCAATTAGCTGCAGACTGTAAAAGAAGATTGTAGATCAGTGGTGGGGAAACCCTGGTCCTCCAGGGCTGCAGTCCTGCAGGTTTTAGATGTTTGCCTGCTCCAACACACCTCATTTAAATGACTGAGTCATTGCAGAGCTTGATAAGCTGTTGGATCTGGAAAAAGACCTGCAGGACTGCAGCCTTCGAGGACCAGGGTTCCCTACCCCTGGTGTAGATGGCCATAGAGAAGTATTCACCAACTCTTCTCCTCGAGATCTACCATTCTGCAGGTTTTAGTGTTTCGCTTCTGCAGCATACCTGACTCATTAACAGGCTGTTGCAGAAGTTGACAACAAATAGTTGGAGAACCTTTTCATTTGAATCAGGTTTGTTGTAGCACGTTAACAAAAACCTGCAGGATGGTAGATCTTTAGGACCAGAGTTGGTGACTTCTGTCATAGAGACTGTCATCCTTGCCAAATATTCCACTTTGAAGTTTTCATGAATAGTTAAATTTGTTCCATCTAAGCTATTTTTTCTTTATTTTATTGCAAGACATCTTTGTTAAAAAATGCAAATGTTGTTGGATATCATTATTATTTGTTATCAATTAACATTGTTACAATTCTTGAATTGGAACAATTTATTGTTTGTTTGTGTTAAGGTGAACAAGAACTTTGCCATCAACCTGGTGGCAGAGGAGCCGGTGACAGACGTTGAGGTCAGAGTCGTGTCTTGTGATGGAGGCGGAGGGGCTCTTGGACACCCCAAAGTGTACATCAACTTGGTAAGAACCAGCATGCATGATATATTTAGAATAATTTAAAAAGGTCCATATGTTTGTGTCCCGTAGTGAAAGTAGGGTGAAGAAATGAATATCATGCACATGCACAAACCCCTTAAACCAGGGATGTCCAAAGTTGGTCCTCGATGTATACCTGACTCGGATTAAATGGATCCGAGTCAGCCTATGAAGTTCTGCACAATAACTAATTAGTTTAGATTCAGCTGTGTTGAAGCAGGGAAACCTGGAAAACCTGGAGGACTGGAGCTGGACACACCTGCCATGAACCAATTTTGTTTTATTTAGGGCTTTCTTATATAAACAAAGTGTTAATATTAATCATACTGACTTAAAACTGCATTTATGATACACTTAGTATTTCACTTAAAGTGTAACTCCACCCACTGCCAAACTGCGAGGTCTGGGGATGTGGGATTCAGCGGGCGGGTGTGTCATCAGGGGGCGTACTGTCACTGATGCATGTCACATGATAAACCATATCATAATGAGGAAGAATGCGTCAGCACAAATCACAGATAAACTATAATAAATGGAGTATTGAGGAAAAACACGAGATATAGTGAATAAAATGTCATGACATAAATGAGTACAATGACATTTCCACCACAATCATGAAAACCAAAACGTGGTTTTATAATGTAGGGGTCGTTTAAAGATATTTTTTATAAAAAAAAAAGCAAATTTTAGGATCAGTATTGGTGGTTTTCATTACAGGTAAGTAATACTATGTTGTTTACAGCTCAAAAAACACATTTTAGGGTGCACTACCCCTCTAAAGTTGTTGGACAAGCTGCACCTTGAATTGACTGCTCATCTATCAAAAGCCTATTGGATAGATTCCAGTTGGTTGAGATGGCAGAAGTGGTGCCTTCCTGGCATTAACACAATTTAGAGTACAAAGGTTTTCCCTGAGGTTAATGTCAAGATTTTTACCACAACATCTTTCTCAAAAGCTTCTTATTATACTGCGTACTGTATAATTGTATATACTGTATATATACAAGCGGCTGTAATGATTTGAACTGTTCTGACTGCCTGCTGGATTTTAGGTTGTGCTGGAGAAAGGTGAGATTATGAAAGGATTATTTCACCCATCAGTCCCATTAGCAGCAAAACAGCCCCCAGAGCATGATGTTACCACTGCCGTGCTGAACAGTTGGAGCCATTTTCTTGCTGTTGAATGCTTTTGTTTTACTTCCAAGCATATAGTATCATTGGGGATTAGGGATGGGAAACTCACCTTTCAATTTGATTCCGATTCTTAGGATGACGATTCGATTCTTTATTGATTCTCGATTCAAACCGATGTCAATCAATCACAATCATCTCTTAGTAACAAAGGATGCCAATTAACTACGTTTCTCTATAGGCCAGAAATAGTTGAGTTGTTTTATTAGTTAAAAGAAAACTGGTTGTGTTTATGAAAAAAAAGGAGATTTCAAGGTTAATAAAAAATCTGAAAATGCACAGAGGCAGTCTTTTTGATAAAGAAATGACAATTATTTTTGCTTCCCTTGCAAACTTTAACATTTCTTTGTCACTTAACTGTAGCTTTGAAAGTGGTCAAGCAGTTTTAAGTCTTTTAAAATATCGATTCTTGAAAATTTTGATTTCTTTTCTGCACCCTATTGGGGACTGTGATCAAACAACTTTGTCTTTGTCTCTGACTAAATTAAAAAAAAACGCACTCATGTTGGTTTGAGTATCGTCAGTTTTATTGTGGGATGAAACTGTTGGAAATAAGTGAAATATTTTAGTGCGGATTTCTTTGCTTTGAGAATTGAACTCTGGTCCGTTTGAAAACCGACTTCCTAGGCCTGCTTGCAAGTGAACTCTGGTCCAGTGCGCTGGAAGTGACGTACCGCATCATGTCAGCTATCTCGCTGCCTCTCCTGCTAGACAGATTCTGATGAAGGCCACATTAGGATTAAACACCAAAGTAAAAACAGAAACCCCAAGACCTGAATAAATTTGTTGTTGCCTCAATGAGCCGTTTTCGGGTCTAGCCGCTCAGTGGGTCTGATTTTCTTCTTCTTTCTTCTTGGTCAGTGGTCATTTTGAATAAAACTGTACTGCCCCCCGGCTGTTGTAACTGTGTGACGTGGCAAAGGCGGTTTGGTCCTTTTGAGGGAAGTGCAGCATGAAAGCACACAAAGATGCAAACATTTTCGGAATCCCCCGCCCAATCCCTGGACTATCCTGGTGTGAATGCACCCTTATTTTTTGGGTTATTCCTGACCACTTAAACCATTTTCCTCTCAGCTTATGACAGTTTAGGCCTAGTCAAAGTAGCTACACTTCCTAAACTTGTATTTATGTAAATTCAAGATGTACATTTCTAAACTTCTGACCTCATCTGTGTGTAACTATAGATTTCCTGTGCTTATATGTACAGTTTTCTCTGATTTTAAATTGACTTAAAATAAAAATAAAAAGTCCCAAATTGTGAACACTAACCAAATGATCTTTATTTTGTCTCTGCTTGCAGGATAAAGACACAAAAGTGGGCACATGTGGCTACTGTGGACTGCAGTTCAAGCAGAAGCATCATCACTGAAACATTAACTTTGTCTTTGCTTCTCTGTAGAAATTGCCATATTGGTGAATAAATTATATAATGTCTGTCTATGTGGTGCACTTTTTCTTAACAAAGCCTGCTGGAATAAACTCAGTTACCAACCAGATTGTTCTATAAATGGTCACAAACCTGAGTGACAAAATAAATATTTAAAGTTTTTTTTGTGAGTTGCTTGCTATTGGCTGCAGTTCCAGCCTGTGACGGAGAGAGGTCAGCACTGCCCTGCAGATGGTTTTGCTGGAAAACAACAATAATGACAGGTTCTTTTTCCCTCAGTGATAAAGACAAATGATTTCTATGAGAACACTTGGATCTTAAAAATTCAACTGCTGGAAGTTATTTGCAAATTTTATTTTCTGTATGAATAGCTGATCCGGGAGTCTGCATGGTCTGAGCAGTATGAGCCTTATCTGACTGTTTACTGAAAGGAGAGAGCCTCGGCGTTCCTGGCGCATCGGCTCAACACAATCTGGCAGGAAAGTCTTGCTCTACCAAGCCTGGAATATACCAGGAGAGACAGAGCCGGCCTGATAAGACACAGCAGCGCAGAACAATACACGTTTGAAGAAGATCATATATATATTTCATCAGGCTTACTCTCCATAGACCTCTGCATGCCAAATTGGCTCAGGCTTGGCTCCGGCTCCAGACACCACTACCCTGTTCTGTCCCCAGTGATGCAGCCAGTGGAACTGCATTTTCCACTCCGTAGGGTTCAGGTTGGGAAGAGTTGTCAGGCTGATATAATTGGCCCCGGTGACTTCTGGAAGTAGGGCTTACGCTGTAGTTAACCTCATCTATAGTCAGACCACAGAGGATGATTGAAGGGGAAGAGAGGTGCATTGTTAAAACGAGCCATGTGAGTCGGGTCAGTGTCAGAGAGATGGCTGGTTAGGCTTGCGGTCGGTAAGTCTGGGTGGTTCAGAGGCTGCGGTTTGGTTGAGTTGCAGGCATTGCCACGGGCAAAATCTTCAGATGAAACTGAGCATATGAATTGTGTTGAATTAAACAGTACGGTGCTTTTGTGCTGGGTTTGACTGCACTTTTTAATTATTCACTGCCCTTAAACGCATCACCAAGAATAATACAGTATCCTTCAACATCATATATGTCGAGTAACTCCAGGTTCTAAAGGTTCATTTTTTTTGAACAGTCAGATCAGTCCGCTGCATCCAGTTATCCATTTTCTCTCTGCATAATATTAGATAGTAATTGCAAATACAGCTCTAAAGCATAGCATGACCTGCCCCAGTGGGTCAGACCTCTCAAAGATGAGCTCAAATGAGACTAATCACATTAAAATGTCCTCAACACTAAGCCCCTCAATAGATAATGGCACTAAATGCCACTGAATTCCTTAATACAATGTCCCTCCACAACAATCACTCAAACTACACAAAACACCCTCCTCTTCCCTGTAATTGCCCTATTAAAATATTTCTCTTTTAAGATGTGTCATATTACAGACCCTGAGGCTCATTATGGAGCTCCCTGCAGCCAATTATCTGAGCCTCCACGTCTGGAAGCAACTGTGACAAAAAAGAGGCTCAAAGGCAGATCTGGGAGCAGTCCGTCCTCCTCAAATCTAGTCTCACTGCATGAGAGGCAAATCAGAAAACTGACCTTTGGTCATTGTCTCGAGGCGACTCCACTCAGCTCCACTTTGGTCAGGTGACAGAGCCTCTGACCTTTACCATGGAAATAATGACTTGTTCTTGTGCCAGGAGCTCAGAGGGTTACCGCGGGGAGCGAGACACCTCTGGCGACATGTGACAGTATTTGGAGGACAGAGTTTGCACTCAGCACTTTGATAGCTCCGGAAAACCAAAGTGTGTGTGACAAGACACAAGAGACTTCGAACTGTGAGTATATGTATGCCAGTGAGTGCGCGCGTGTTTGTGTGTTTGAGTATGCAACAGAGACTCAGACAGTGTTGAAAGGAAATAGGTGTCAGACGGAAGGTGAAGAGTGGAGTAATTTGAAGTTGTCAATACTTCTTGAGCGTGCAGACATTCCAGGTGAAATTTCAAAAGTTGAAGAGATTCAGAGAACAGGCCACACTGTGTAGAAAATATAATCAATGCAATCGATAAAAGGACATACCCTTGCTGATTCAAAGTTAACACCCTTTCACTTTTTTGTAAAAGACACAAATTCCACCTGCTGTGAATTAGATAAGTAGGCCTGAACATTTAAGTCTAACATTCTCCGACTTGTGCAGCAACACACAGTCTTAAAGACATCATATGGCCCAGAGAGCAAGGCCTTCCTATCAGACTGGCTGTTCAGTGGTTCTCTTCCAGAGCAGATGGAGGCGAGCAGCCAGAAAAGATGGATGTGGAGTTAAGGAGGGAAATTTAGAGATGGCTAGAGATTTTAAAAGAGGTCTGACAGGTC
>JAOXYM010000018.1:6760302-6770377 GCA_028567055.1 Leptatherina wallacei
GGATGTGGTGGAACGGGAGATTCTCATCATGGATGTGCAGCAACTGTGTGATGCTATCATGTCAATATGAAGCAAAATGTCTGAGGAATGTTTCCAACACCTTGTTGAATCTATGACACCAAGGCAAAAAGGGGTCTAACATTATGTCTAAGGGTTCTAAGCCCTAAAGTGATCAGAAATTAAGGATGTGTCTTAAATAAAATAACCAGTCCAAGGCTTAAATTAACAGTTTCTTCCTTCTGGCTGCTTGTAGTTACATTTTAATGTGACACAACTTGCATATTACACATGTTATTTTATGGCTTGGAATAATAACTTTGTGAAGTATTTTCTGCAAGAATGGCAACTTCAGCATTCCAGACTCGTAAAGTGATATCATGGTATGTACATTCATACCATATTACCAGGAGCATTTTTCACATGTCATTTATTTCTTTCTGTGCTTTCAAAGCTTTAAAAATATGGTAAATGGTTAAGGCTGGGGAAAAAATTCAGGTCATGGTGTCAGACCCAAGAGCCCATCATAAAATGACAATTAGTCTACATGACTTGGCATGTTACTCGTGTGCTACACTGAACGCCAAGAAGTTCTAACACTGTTCAGTACTGATCTTAAGGAAAGTCACAGGGCTGAGACATCAATAAAAAACTTAAAATTAAACATATTTTTCTTTTTTCTTTCATCTTTAAGAATTTAATTTGGTGGACAATATTTTTCTGTTGTGTAACCTAAATAGAAAAACTGAGATATAAAATGTGGACAACCTGGTTTTCAGTAGCTTTAGGTTCATGGAGTGACAGAGTGAGGCTCTCCACCCTGTTTTTTAGTTTGTGCATTACAGGCTTACAAGCTGACCGAGAAAAATCCCTCGTATGCTATTCATACGAAACAGGAATGTTCTTTTTCATTCAACATGAAATCTAACTGTCGTTTTTATGCCCTGGTGCTGTCACATCGTGTTGAAAAGTGGTCAGGAGATAGTATAATGGTTTGTACTAGTTTCGCTACATCTTGGCCCTAAAAAAAACTGGTCTGAGTGGTAATATAACCAACTATGAACATTTATAAACCCTCTTTGTTGGAAGTTGGGAGGAAGGTAAAGAAAGAGTTAATAGAATGCATAAGTAAGATGGTTTTTGTAAGATGAAATAATCAGTAGATTATCTGGTGGCAGGTGAGGGTGTCTGTATTGGGTATAAAAGTAGTATTTGCCAAATGCTTAGTCTTTCCATGCAAACGTGGGTCATTCCTCACCACTTTGTGCCAAACTCCAACAGAAAATTATTAATTAATTGAGAAAAAAGAATGTATCAAATATAAGAAAGAAAATTCAAACAAACCAGAAACAAACTAAAGGTGCAAAAATAAGACTGACAGATAGAATGGAGTTGAAATGACAAACTGAGACGATCTGGCATCAACAAAGGAAACTGCAGAGTATTCATGGATGCTTCCTCTATGCATGCAGAGTACTGCTGCACATGTATGCTTGCCTGCACATGGTTTTTTCTGACTGTGAATCAGATTTCATGATCCTAGATACAGACATTTGTAGACGTTTCCACCTGGTGCAGACTAAGAAAATCCAAAGAACCGTCTGAAGTAATACACATTATTAGATGAAAAGGGAACTCAACATGGAGGGAAAGTCTTGCACAGAAATCTTGGAAACCCACAAACTACATCTGGGGAAATGTCAGCATGTACTGGTACAGGCCATACTGGATGCTTAGATGGACTTACGCTCAGGAGAAACTATTGTCACTCACAATAAAGAAAGGCAATCCGAAACAGTACAAGAAGGAAGCCTCATATAAACTGTGTAGAGAGGCCACTAAGTTCTTGTAAGGACAGAAAAGCAGTGGACACTTGGTCTGTGACCAGATGATTTAACATTTCAGCTGCTTTTGGGAAAAAAAGACTGCATGCAAAATAATTTTAAAAAGCCAGCAACTGTATTGGTGTGGAGGTGCTTCACTGTTTGTGGCATGAATGACTTACATATGCGTGAGGGTGTCACTGATGCTGAGGTGTTACTGGGATTTTAGTGACAATGCTATTATAAAGGTGATGCCTTTTCCTGGAAAGTATGTAGTTATTAGCAAAACAATTCCAGTCTTCATTCTGCATGACTTGACATTATGTCTACCTGGCTTTGCTGCCTTTGTTATTTTTTGTTGTTTTTACGAATTTAAAAAAATATTCTGAATCAACGAAAACAATTAATAGTTCTGCCACTTAATGGGTTACCAGGCCTTTGAGTTTATTTAAAGGAATTTGGCTACTTAAGTGTTATAAAACTATATTTTCAGTACACTGGTTGGGTGGATCTACTTCACATGTAATTTGCAAAAATAATATCTTAAGGCTAAACTTTCATTTGCTATACAGTTGTTAGTCCTGGGCCTTGGAGACAGGGGTTTCTGGGTTTAACTGCTGTCTTGATGGTTCATTAAGATTGTTATATGTGGTGTTTGAATGTTCTCTTGATTTTTTACAGTTTTTTCAAACAGTCCAAAAGACATATATATTCAATTTTTTTACATGTTGAAATATATGCAACCTTATACTCCATCCAAGCACTGATTCAGTTCCTCTTGGGCATTCTTGGATCCGGGCTAAAGCTAGATTTATACTTGTGTGGCGTCAGAATACGGTTGCTAACGGCGCCACTGCCGTAGTGTCTGCATAGGTCCACGGAGGCTTGACATGTACCTTTTCAAGACCTGACGTGCGCCGCTCCTACACAGCATGGTTACGCGGAAGTACTTCCTTGTGATTGGTCAGTTTGTGTTACGTGTTTCCAGATTTCTTCATCTTTACACTGAATATGTATTGTAATCACCATTTAAAAAACAACACAATTCTCATTTGTTTGCACTGTAAAAAAAAATTAAGAGAAGAATTTTTTTGACACTAAAACAATGTTGTTTCAAAACAGGAAATACCTGGCGTAACTGAAGAACTCCACCCTGTGGCCTTTACTAGCCCATACCAGCCTGACTGCCACCTTCAGATTCGGAAGAGAAACTGCAACATGACGGCGTAACCCTATGCTCGAGTACAGGAGCCCATTTTACCAGCTTTTCATTTTCATTTTCATTTGTGACTCATATTCTCTGGAACAGACAAACTTTTTACATCAGAGCAGCTCAGACCTTCAATCATTTCAAAAACATTTGAGTGGCATATTCTATTGTTTTGCTTTACTGCTTATTCTAAGTCAAATTGCTTTTGCATCTTGTTCAGCACTTCAGTCAACTGTAGTTGTTTTGAATGTGCTGTAGAAATTAACTTTGACTTGACCTGATTTGGGTGTGAGTGGGAGAGTGTTTCTCTTTGTGTTAATCATGTGATGAATTGTAATTTGTCCAGGATCTACCATGCCTTCACAGCACTTTGCAAGTCAGTGTATTGGGAATCTTAGAAAAAATCTCTCTTTTTTTCCCCAAAAAATTGAAAGACATTCAAGACTTGCTGTATTCAACCATCAGACAAATCGACATAGAAGTAACTTCCACCGTTTCGCCTGCTTTTTGAGTAAAAGGGGAAATGTTGATACAGAAAGAAAATGACAGGGGAGAGCAGGTGATAAATGGATCATGAGGAAAGAAAATAGCCCTCTCTCATCCACCATGAGACATGGCCTGCAAAAGCTGCCTCTTGTTAAGCACAATAGTACCCACCGAGAACAAGTGCGATCTAATCCACAAACAAGGCTGCCAACACCGAGCAACCTGTCTGACCACTGAGCAGCGGCCATGCTATGTATGCCACTACTCTACTCCTGTCTAATAAGAATCTCATGGAAGATCTGGAGCCACTGAACTCTAAGTGGGATACTATAAATGCCTGGGCCTTCCTCATCAATGATGTAAGACACTGGAACAGAGACAAGCTAACCCTCTTAGCCACTGCGCAGCGTGTGTTAGTGAATTTGTGTGTGTGTGCGTGTGTGAAAAGAAACAGATGCGGAAAGCCGAAGAAGCAGAGAGGGAGACAGGTTTAGGCTACAGGCAGCTCTTAAGAGTGTGTACATTTGAGTTGAGCCCTGGGAGGCCAGCTGTATTCCTCCCCATCACTTCCACTTCATTACTCCAGGAGCATACATACATTATTCAGCTCTGCAAGCCTCAGTCCACAGGGACCGATAGAGCCTTTAACAAACACTTTAACCCACCTTAACTCGCTCAATGATCCGCTCTGTTTATCTGTCCATTATCTGCCTTTGTCTCGGTTGATTTCTGTTCACATACATGTCCTCTCTCTCTGCTGTGAAAAAATCTTAACTTTTATTTGCAGTTAATCTAAACCTTTTTATTTAGTAGAGATTTAAATTAAGCGTGTTTTGTTTTTTCAAAAGTTGAGTTTCTTAAATTTTATTTTATGAGTAAACAGCTAAAAAAAAAAAAACTTTAATAAATGCATTTGACCATTTGAAAGAAACTCTGTGAGCTGCAAGAGGATCTGAGATCCTGTGTTTTTACCAAGAATTGAAGTGTACCATGTTATGTCTTAGATTTAAAAGCCAAATAGTCCATAAATCTTTTGTGAAAAATGAAAAAGTCCCAGATAGTCTAGAAAATATTAATCACATTGAAATATATATTCTAAGTTTTAAGCTCACAGACTGGGGGAAGACCATAAAAATAGGGGAATAACTGTTCTACTTCCACCTGTGTTTCAGCTACTCTGATACTGCTAGACCTCAGGTGCCATCCTCTGGTGTGTCAGTGTTACTACAGCTATCGTAGTAGGTGGCAATGATGATGCGTCTGCTTGTGTGTGGTGGTGTTAGCCTGAGGGTGCTTTGGGCTCAGCTTACAGTAGTTATTGACCAGGGTGAAAGGGTCACCCACAATCTGGTGACCGACCACAGGCAACACAGTGGCTCTGCCCGTCCACATGCATAGTTACACTGAAGTGTGGCTGCAGATTTCATGTTACATCTCTGGCTGGACCTCCCAGGAATTAAGGCCACCTACAATTTTTGCCTCAAATGGGTCTACAGACTTTTTTTTCTTTGTGATTTTTGTCTATATTTGCAGCATTTTCAAGACTAAAAAAAAAGAAGAAAGTTGCTCTACTCTAAATGGATCTGTAGGAGTGGACAGACAGAAGATGTAAATCATATCAATCTTCAATCTCCAGCAATTGTCGATTTGTCACTTTCCAGAATATTCTGCTGAGTGTCTAGCCTCCACATCTAGAAAGCGTAGCAGCTTCTTGTTCTGTGTGCCATGACAAATCATTTATCATCAAACACTGCTTCGCAAATTATTAATCCACACCAAATGCCGAAGAACTCATGCTACGCTGTTGACAGAAAAGTTGGATGCGATAGCGGTCAGTTAAGTGCTTCTTTCTTGTGCGCTGACGTTCCCCGGAGAGAAGCTGGGCAATAATTTCCTCAGATAGCCCCTATGGGAACCAGCCTGCTGGTTTTCTATGTCCACTCCAATCACATCACTAATGGAGAGGCGGGTTAGCATCTGTGACAGTGGGAAACCAGATCTCCACTCCCCCAGTGTGTGTGTGTATCTTGCAGATAAACAGTTGGCAGGTTTCCCCTTTCCCTGTGCATGTGCATGGACACACACACAGACACACACACATCTGAGGGAAACGCAAGCTGGACAGGGTTAATACACTCCATTAAGCTCTATTACCCTAAATGACTTGGGCAAATGAATGAGGACTCACATTACTCTGCAACTGTTTGTGTGTGTGCATTAGAATGATAGTGTGTGCATGCACATGCACACATTTCATGTGTAATTACACTGTGAAGATATGTGACCCATGAGTCATATCTCATTATCCACAAAGTGAAAGACAGCAGAGGGAGGGGTTTCCACTCTCTGTTACGACTGTACTTTGCCTTAAATTTAATCTTCTGGGATAATTTCAACCCATTTCTAAAACAAACCATTTTTTTTCAAGTAGTTTTTGGAATGAAAAGTGTTTACATTCAGTATACTGGCAATTATGTTTAACTGCTGCTTTTTGAGGCCATTTATGCAGAGAATTGCTTTGTGGTAGATGCCAACATCAGCATGCCAACATGTAACATGTCCATTAATGCTAGCATGCTTATTTACTATGTTTATCATGTGTTGCACTTTATCATGGTAGTATGCATTTGTGTGTGGGTACAGTCATAGACATATATGATGTTACATTGATCCCTGCTTCATATGTCATATGTCAATATGGCTGCCGTAGTGGTCCTGGCAAGTTATCAGTTTTCAATCGGACTGAACAGAAGACAGATGCCTGCATCTTCTGTAACACACTTTTAACATGATCACAAAGACTTCCTGAAGAACAGTTTGTTTTCATCTATTTTCTAAACTGCTTATTCTAATCACGGAGGAGCTGGAGTATATCCCAACAATTTGCAGACGAGACACACCTTGGACAGGTCGCCAGTCTATTGCAGGGCCAGCACAGAGAGACAAACAACCACTCAGGCACACACTCACTCCCAGGGAGAAATTAGAGAGTCCAATTAACCTAACATACATACCTTTGGACTGTGGGAGGAAGTCGGACTACCTGGAGAGATTCCACGCATACATGGGGAGCAAACTCCACACAAAAAAGACTCGAACCAGTAAGGCCACTGCCTTCTTGCTTCATGCTAACCACGACACCATCGTGCACTTGTTAGACATTTGTAATCCTATTGATCACATGCGAGAACATTTAGTCTTCAGACATAATCTGACAACATCTGAACGATCCTGGAACCAGGATCCAGGTTTTGCTATAATATCATTTACTACTGTTGGGATGGCTTTTTTCACTACTTCTAATGCATTTAGTAAAAACCTTTATGGTCATTTTTGTATGCTTAAAAATGACTTCAGGGTTTCAAAATACTGTGTAATATCTACATTATCAGCCAATTTTATCTAACTATATAATGTAAGTTTTGTATTGCTGTAACACTTGAATTTAAGCAGGGGGGGAAAAAATCAACCACATCTCCTGACTAACACCTGGTTTTACCTTTCCCTTTGACAATGATTTTTCCCACCCATTATGTATTTAACTAGCTATAACCTCAATAAACACCCTATTGATCATCTGTCAGTGATTATTAGCTATTACACTATAGTTTCAAACTTTTTCTTTTCACTATATATCAAATGTAAAAACCCAATAAGCTGAAAAATGTATAAATGTTTAATATCTAATCCAGTTTTAACACAACAGTCATTCACTTGTGTAAAACCAGAGTTCTCTTGCCCCAGCCAATACAGCAGACGCATTGATGCATCGCAGTGACGGGCTGAGACGGTCGATGCGGCGTCTAAGATGCACCTGACTCAGAGTCAGACTTAATTGGCAGACTTGAGCAGAATCTTCTAACTACCAATTGATCCGAGTCAGGTGTGTATAGGAGCAATATGGTATGGTTTACCAAGTGAGAATCTAAGTTATTAGCATGTTCACATCCTAATGACATGTTAACATACTAATGATATATCATGCAGTTTTTGTGTGGGAGCCATATGGCATAGTTTAGCAAGTTACAGTCTTAATTATTAGCATACTAACATCTTAAGAATTCTATTTTTCAAGTAGTCTGACTGAGACAGCCCCTCTCGTTTAAAGATGAAATGGAAGCATAACCTTATTTGCTCTGCTTGTTTAGCCTAGTGACCAGAAAAAAAACTGTCATACCATGGATTCACCTAACTTCAATGTTTCTCAGCCAGAGTCTGTTATCATTTCTTCCTTGTTCCTCATTAATGTTTCCCTGTGAGAATGGTTTTGAAAGGTTGTTCTGTGGCTAATTATGACCATTTCCTAAATATAACCAAGTAGTTTTGTTGTCTAAATCTAACGTCAGAATGAGAATGAAAGGCAATAAAAAAAAGGGGGAGGATTTAAGCGGAGAGTGAATGAAAATCATATTGTTGGACCAGATCTTGAGAAGGCAGGTTCTATAGTCAGCCCCTCACATGTTTCATGTCGTTTTCCCATTTAAGTCTGTCAGTATCCGTATGATTGGCGCCTCAATTGGGGGTCGCAACATTCAGCCAGTCCAAGTTCGCTTTCACACTGCACTTTATCCAAGAAATTAACCTTTTTAATCCTTTTTACCCCTCCTCGCCTGAGGTGGCAATACACCAAAAATTGAAGGAAAAGAAAAGTAACAATGAACAAGATATCTCACTCATCCATTGGTTTACGCAAGGCAACCTCCGTTTCTGCCACATAAGTTGCCGTCCACTTCCTGCATTTGGTTCTCTTAAAGTGAACCTCCCTGTGTTTTTTGGTGGACCAGAGTTAGCTTATTTGATTTGCATAAGACTTTGGTTGAGTAATTCACATCTGCCCAAATGAACCAGACCTTCTAAGCAAATGAACTGGTTTGATGAAGAATGGCTGAACACTGATATGTGAAATGGCTGGAAAAAGTTCAGAAAAGTTGTAATTAAGTAAAAGTATCTTTACTTTGCTTAAATTCTACTCAAGTAAAAAAGTACCCATCTAAAAATCTACTTGAGTAAAAGTAAAAAAGAACTTAATCTAAAATGTAACTTGAGAAAAATTTACTTAGTTACTTTCATAATTGATATTATGAAGGCACATTTTTTTGGTTAATGGAGGAAGGTTTTAACTAAATGAATATAACATTTGGGATACACAGTTAAAAGTACACGTATTGTACTTACTGCCACCTTCTTTCGTGGATTTGAAGTGAAAGTTGTGAAGCTGACAGCTCTGTCTGGCGGGGCAGGCACATTTTGTATTGCATGATGAAGATATTGTCTTGTTTGAACACAAAGCTGGCTGAGACATGGCCAAGGATTTCTTTCGCTTTCTGATTCTTTTCTTCCACGGGAATTCAATGTCTCTGCTTCAATTTTCTTTCAGTGGGCGTTATGCCAACGTCACCGTAGTAGATTTGCAGCTGAGATTGATGGGCCGTGATGTACGTCATAATGCCCGTTCTTGCTTTTTCCCTCCCTGGATTTCATTTTTATTCAGCGTGGGAGGTTTCCAATGCAGCAAAGTAAAATACTTGGGTCAAAATGTACTTGAGTAAAAGTAAAATTACCTATTTCAAAAACTACTTAGAAAATTTCACATTACTCACAAAAACTACTCAATTACAGTAACGTGAGTAAATGTAATTATTTACTTTCCACCTCTGCGCTGTCGTAGTCGGTAGATGCATGGTAATTAGGACACACCGTAATTGCGCCACTGCAAGATGGCAGGAGACACAAAATGACTGCTGGTTTTATCTATAGCTCCTTGTGGTTGCGCTGTAAGTGGTGGCAAAGATTCAACATATTTCCTGGTGCTTGACACTATCTGTCTTGCAGAGTACCTGTGTTTGTGTCATCGCTCTCTTGTTACCAAAATAGGTCCAAATAGCCGACGTGCTGTTTTATTTTAGCCACAAGATTTTCCGCATCCACATTTTCATTGCTTCTTTCGTTACCGTCCACCACCACACTGCTCACTCCATGTGCTCTACTGCTGCCACCATTAGCATCTACATGGAGCAGGCATAAAGGAAGCGTCCATTTGATTCACAATTGACACACACATCACATTGTTCCCTTGAAATATGCAAATTACAGTTTGTTTATTACAGTTTAGGCAGTTGCTGTCATGCTGGCTCTCTGCGAACTTGCAACCCATACATGCTAATGATTTGAACACAAATCTGGGACCTGTTGTGTTTGATATTGTCTTGGTGAACTCAGAAATGCCATTGCAGTTAATGCATTATATGTTGTAACAGGTGGAAAGTAGACCCAAAACTGTTTATTTGAAAGAAGCAGTGATGTCCAGGCATTTGGCTGTGTAGTTCCTTTATGGGAAGAAGGTGGGTCAGCGGCAGGGTGGGGTGGCAGGTGAGCAGCCAGGAATAAACTGGAGCTCCGGAACGGCAGGTCGGCGGCAGGGACTATTGAGCAGAGAGGGAAAGAGCAGATAAATATTCACAAAGGACAATTGAGGAGCCAAATATACTGGGAAGGCATGATGTTACCACAGGAGTGAGAGTAATGATCTGGCAGAGAAATATTGAGGCAGTGATGAGAT
>JAOXYM010000018.1:6772154-6795898 GCA_028567055.1 Leptatherina wallacei
CCTGCCTGCCAGGATCTGCAGAGCCATGACATAATAATCATGTCACTTTGAGTCCAATTAATCCTTGTACTGGAGACAAAGACAGATTGTGAGCTTTCGTGGCTTTACAAATGACATAGAGACAAATATTTTCTGCAGCTTACATGTCACAAAAGTTACTTTTGGCCACTGAAAAAGTCAACCCAGGGGCTAATGATCTTAACGGGATGCACATAAAAAGACTTTGATAAGCACAAACCGAGACACAATTTATAGAAATAACAAAGATTGCGTATTCCTCAATTTTGTGCAGCTTCTCCGCCCAGCTCTAATACACCAGCACGTCTCAATGGATTCTGAACAAAGACGCAGCGAGTCCTCAGCCTCCTCGGGACTCTCACAGCAGCACGCTGAGCTAAGTTGCTATGCTATAACAAACCAGTGGATAAACATTGTTTCAAAATGGCTGAAAAGAGGCAGCGATGCGAACACCCAAGCACAAACCCTCCCTCCATCCTAATCTGCGTCTTCCCTCAGATTATTTCTCATGAATAGGTGCACAGAAGAAAAGACTTATCACTCCCCCCTTTTCATAGCATTTGTTGTGTGTATTTTCCCTGTATATTAAATTTGTCTTCTTTAAAAGGCAGTGACAATGTTTGCTATTTGTCTGTACGGTACTCGCAGCTGCAACACGACAATAAACGCAGGCTAAGCAGCAGCACTCCGTAAACTCTGTATTGTGGAGCTTGTTGAATTACCCATGAGTTTTGATACTTTGCTTTTGTGTAAATGCTTAATTCCACTAATCCCTATGGAGGAACAGTGAATGGCGTAAATTCCCTATGATATCTTGTCTTGGCTAAACATTTGCTCACTTACGTATACACTGAGTACAGAAAATTATTCTTTTGACGACATTACAACAGATTTAACCCAGTGCCCTGCTTATCCTGCAGTGACATGCATTAGCTTCATTGGTTTCACTGCATCAGGAGGTGCATTTTCTGTTCAAATTATAGCTCAGTAGCCAGGACACCCACACAACAAACACACACACACACACACACACACACACATCTCAAACATGATCTCGATCTCCAACAGTAAAGAGTGTTAGGTGCAGAAAATCCATTAGAAATTCAAAAATAATTAACTTGCATTATTATTATTTTTTACTGAAAAGATGATTGTGCGTTTTCTTCCCTAAACCCCTCGAGGTCAGCCTCTATAAAGCCTATTTAGCCATCAAACAGTGTTCCCCTTTACTCCCCTTCTTCTCTAAGCATCTCTATTGCTTTAATTCTTTTTCCTTGACTCTTTTCTCTGCCTCATCTTTCCTTTTTTTTCCTCCTCCCCTGCCCATTTCTCTCTCTGTCCGACTGGCCCTCTCAGTGGGGCTATAGAGTCCTAACTTGTCTACATTTACCCCCTACGTTGGCTGACCAATAGGGCCGTTGAGAAGAGAGTCCCTCCTTTAGCAAGTTGCTATTCTCCCCGAGTCGGCTCATGCTCTCTGTTTTCACGACCTCTGACCCGAGGCCATGGCAACATTGGCAGGAATGTCAGGAGTGATTGGCAGGATAAAGAGTGCAGCTCCTCTCTCCTGCACAAGCGGATTTGAGACACTTTGAGAGGTGAACAATGGCGGATTTGGGCTTGATTGGATCACTGATGAGCTGATGACTGTCAAAAGAGCACGTCGTCTTTACATAAGCCTGATTATCTCTGCATGGCGGAGGAGCGAAGAAGACTAGGAGGGCTGACCGCTGTAGGAGGAGGTAGGGGAGAGTGGGGGACTGTCAGGGAGTTCACCCACATGCAGAGTGCTTCCAAAGGGGAAAGAGTTGCTCACGAGGGCTAGGCTTCAGGGCTTGGACCTCTCTCATCCACTGGGGGCCTTTAACAAATCTATTCAGACGACCAGGGGCGCTCATACATGTGGGCATAATCACAGAAAGATGGCTTAAGGGTGGGAGTGTGAGGGGGATGACACATGGAGGCAATCATTGTTTAATCCCTGACCATCCCATCCAGACGACAGAGGAGCAGAGTGAAACAGAAAGCCATATATATGTGGAGGGTGAGATGCTGGTAGAAAAGAGCTGTGGGACAGGCAAATCAAAGCCAAATCCCTTCCATAATCTGCCTCTTTAATAGGGATTAGATCTCATCAAAGAGCATATATCAGAATACCAAAGTACCAAGGAAGACTGTTCACACTGAGAGTTTAAGGGGCTGATTTCCATTAGATAGGCTCTTGAACTGGTACTGTTGAGAGCCATCAAACATTTTACATTTTTAACAGAATGCCTATATACATAAGCATGAATCACAAACAAATGTGCAAACTACGTCATCAAACTTAAAACCTTCGATATTTTTAGGTCTGGGAAACAATTTTAAGACCTGCAGTTATTTATGATCCAAATACTCAATTTACAATTCAAAACTACAAACACAATCTGTTCTATGCTCGTGACGGGAGAAAAAAGGCAGCCAGGTATAAATATAATTTGCTTTTCTTTTTTTCTTTTTTTCTTTCTGAAATATTTTGTACTAAAAAAGTTTCGGGGCAGTTTGGGGAACAAACAACCAACATGAAGCCTAAACCTGACACTCTGAAGAAGTTTGCGGCAGCACTCGCCAGAAAACACAAATCACAGTGTGGATCTGCTCACTTTTTCCACTCCTTTCATAGCAAAACATATTTTGGGCACACTGAGTAACTGATTAAACATCCATTT
This sequence comes from Leptatherina wallacei, assembly GCA_028567055.1. Lineage (NCBI taxonomy): Eukaryota > Metazoa > Chordata > Actinopteri > Atheriniformes > Atherinidae > Leptatherina > Leptatherina wallacei. The sequence goes on from JAOXYM010000018.1 coordinate 6,774,881, forward strand.
GATGATTTTCAGCTCCATCATTCTAAGCTTTGTGATTTCCAACTTTGAAAGAATAGCATATTGTTTGGATACTTGGAAGAACAGTAGCGCGATCTGGCTGGGACCGAGTGTAGAAAAAGAAAAGTGTGTGCAAGCAAAAGGGTGGCTGATATTCTCCTCAGCGGTGCTGATGGCAGTCCCTCAGAGCTGGCAGAGGAAGTGAAAATGGCCTCAAGTGTCTGGCTTCCTTCCATGCCTCTCTTACATCAATGAGATCTCTCACTGCATCATCACTCCCTCTCTACATTTGCTCTTTTCAGACTCAGATATGCTCCTTCTCTCTTTTGTTTTCGGACACTTTCTCTGCACAGATTGATGGGTGGATGGACGGATAGAGGGATAGGCATATTTTATTCACTTGTTTTCCACCACCACACCTAGTGTCAATGGAAATTTTGAATGATTTTTTCAGTCATTATGAAATCAGAATCAGCTGCCTTTTAGCCTACATTAATCTGCACTGAAGTCTGTCCAAAAAAGAAAAAAATTGGTCTAAGTCAGTCTTTCCAAAAAAAAGAAAGTCTTTTTAAGCTTTTCATGATGTTTTCAGAAAAATGTTATTAGCAGTTTTTTAGTCCGAACTGATCTTATTTCACAGGTGTGATGATATAGTGATTAACACTCCAAACTGTGAAAAGGAATTACCTAAATAGAGATTAGACTAACAGGGTCACATTACAGCCTTTTTTTAAAAGTGCAACAGCACCACTTTGAGGCATTTGCTGCTGTCCGCACAGTGTACACTAACATTAGCTACTTCCACCTGCTCCCTACATGACAGGTTGACAAATTAAACTTCCTTTTACAAAATGTCTCTTTTGGAAACACGCTCCAACAGCAGCAGTGTAGACAATAGTCTTTCAGCATTATGATGGTCCCTTAATCACCTACTGTGATACTGCTGCTGCCATCGTTTAGCACTAAAGTTCAACAGTTAATTGACCAGCTAAGCTAGCCAAATGTAAATGAGTTTAGCTTGCTAAAAGGCCAATTTTGATTTTAGCAATAACTTATTTTCCCATAAAAGATACTTCAGAGTTTTGAATATTGTCGTTTATGTGGTAACTTTACCAATTAAATCCCTGTAATAATGATAACATCACTTATTTTGACTGAAGTACCTAGCAAGACTCTTCCCTTAGTTTCAAAATAATGGGTGATGTTGCTGTTTGACTTGAAAGGAAGTGATGAGTCTAACATAAAATGGCCATTTCCCTGGCTAAACTAGCCAAATCAAAATGAGCTCAATTTCCTCATAGGCAAGTTTTAATCTCAGCAACTTTTTGTATTGAACATTTTTGTTTTTAGGTAACTTTACCTATTAAATCACAGTAGTGATTGTAATGTCAGCTACCTTGACAAACATAAGCAAAAACATTTCCCTTTTAGTTTAAAACGTATGGGCAATGTTACTGTTCAACTTCGTATGACGTGATGAGTCTAACTTCAATGGGCAAAGTTTCTCAGCTATGCTAGCCACATCAACATTAGCATAATAAGCTAGGTTGAATCTAACTTGTTTTATTATAGATATTAATATTTCTGAGTTTTGAAAATTGTGGCTTTGCGGTCACTTAACTACTTAAATCACATTAATAATGATGACATGAGTTACTTTGATAAGAAATTAACCTATTTAGAAAAAAACTACTTTTCCTTTTAGTTAATGGTGGATAACTGTTTACATGAGGTGTTAAATCTACCTTAAAATGGATAAATTCTGTGAATTTATCTTCACAAGATATTAGCCTACAGGAAATTCATGTAAAGGTATTTAGTATTTAATTGTTATATGTTTTAACCCAGGGTGTACCCTGCCTCTCGCCTGAGAATTGCTGGGACAGGCTCCAGCCCACCCGCGACCCTGCATGGATTAAGCGGTACATAAAATGGATGGATGGATGGATGGATGTTTTAACCCAGGGTGTACCCTGCCTCTCGCCTGAGAATTGCTGGGATAGGCTCCCAGCAATTCAAAAAAAGAAGCAAGTGGTAGGCTACAGAAAATGAATGGATGGATGGATGTTTAAACCCACATATTTGACATGAGAAAATGCATTTCCTTATTGTTTGAAATTGTCCAAATCTGGAAATTTTGCATCAATAAATATTCTGCCAACTTCACCCTTGCATTTCTCATGACCCATGGCCTTCATTTCCAGAGATTCAGGTGGCAGCATTTTTCTTTATGGGCCTGAATATGGCATGTCCAAGTCCATAAACTTGATTACCCTTACTTTTTGTCTGTTTGTATGATACGTTCTTAAATTTTTATGTCTTTTTTATTTAAGTAACCCATTTACATTCTTTCCCAAAGAATGTAAGATATCAAGGTAAATCCTCAAATAGCACTTCACTTATCAGCTAAGCTATCAGGTAGTCAAATTTCCCCACTATGGGATCAATAAATCCCTTAATAAAACCTTGTTATCTGATCTTATCTTAGGAAAAAAAGAACCCATGACTACACAGATCTTTTCCACCTTTGCAGACATTTTAGCATAACTATTACGCTGCTTTGCCAACAGAAAAAAGTTGCCACCTGGATAACACGAGCCTCGTATTGGCTAGATACAGCATGGGAGATTATCTTTCAGCTGGCAACAAGTTATTTAACCCCAACTGATGCAATTAGTTTCTTAAACAACCATGTGGAAAGACACACCCCGTGGTCGTGGAAAAGATGTTAGTGTGTTTAAAAAGGGTCAAATCATTGGCATGCATCAAGCAGAAAAAATTAAAGATGCAGAAACTGGAGATGCAGAAACAACAAAAATTTGGGTTAATAACTAATGCATTTTGAAAACTGGAAGGAAAGTGGGGAAACATTGTATTCAGGGAAGAAATGTGGTCTGAAAAAAATTCTGAATGATGGTGATTGTGATTACTTAAACATTTAGTGAAATCAAATCCATGAAAAACAACAGTAGAACTCAGGGCTATGTTTAATAGTGAAAGTAAGGGCATTTCCACACGCACCATGTGAAGGGACCTCAAGGGATTGGGGCTGAACAGCTGTGTTGTCATAATAAAACCACTAACCAGTGAGGCTAACTGGAGAAAAAGGCTTTTATTTGGTAGGCATCAAATCAAAGCCTACCAATGGAGCCTGCCATGCTCCATTGACTCTGAAGCAATGGAAGAAGGTCATTTGGTCTGATGAGTCCAGATTTACCCTGTTGCAGAGTGATGGGAGCATCAGGGTAAGAAAAGAGGAGGATGAAGCGATGCAGCCGTCATGCCTAGTGCTTACTGTACAAGCCTGTGGGGGCAGTCTATGATCTGGGTTTGCTGCAGTTGGTCAGGTCTAGGTTCAGTTCTAGGTTGAGTAACATTATTTACCCAAATAATGAGGTCAGCTGACTACTTGAATATACTGAATGACCAGATTATTCCATCAATGGATTTTTTTCTTCCCTGTTAACATGGCTATATTCCAAGATGACAATGCCAGGATTCATTGGGCTTAGGGACCATGAGACATCATTTCCACAGATGGATTGGCCACCACAAGGGTCCACACCTGAACCCTATTGAGAATCCTTGGGATGTGCTTGAGAAGGATTTGCACAGTTGTCAGACTCTCCCATCATCAATACAAGATGTTGGTGAAAAATGAACGCAACGCTGGATGGAAATAAATCTTGTGACATTGCAGAAACTTATCAAAACAATGCCACAGCGAATGTTGCTGTAATCAAAACGGTGGTCCAATAAAATATTAGCACATGTGACCTTTTTTTTTGACCAGCAGTGTATAATGTTCAACAAATTTCAGTAGTAGGCTCACCACATCACATTTAGTATGCAGTGGACATTTTACAGGCAACATAACCTGCCATTGAAATTTTCCAGCGAGCAATGAACTATTATGCTCAAATCTTAATCAAACAGCTTCAAACAGCAGAGGGATTTATTAAAGTTTGCAAAAGGACTACTTTCTAACTTCAAATTTGAATAACACTTTTTGAGTCTATGACTGCCTGTGTCACTTGAGAAGCCAGACCTTGAATTATGAGTCACGCATGATGTGTTTAGGGAAAAGGCTTTGAGGAAACCCTCACTAGCAGCCCCAAGACCCCCCACTATCCTGTTTCTTTACTGTCTTTAGGCCTTTGACCGTCACAAGGATGCCACAGTGAGACACACAACACTCTCCTGCCTCCCCTCCCATCCACCTCCCCCTGAGCTGCCGCCCCCATACTGGCTGCTGGCCTTTCCTGCCCGTCTGATCCATATTTCAGAGGCAGCAACAGTGGCACTGAGGGGGTATAATCCAACATTAAAGCAAGGAGGCCCCAGCTGAAAGCGTAGGCGCAGGTTCACAAGGTCCTGGAAATCTTCAATTTCAATTTCCGCAGCGTTTGCAGTGGCTTTCTTGAGAGTTTTTGGCGAGAGTGCAGATTTCAATAGTGGCAACATTTTTCTAGTGAAAAAGGGCTGACACTGGTGGGTTCAGCTGGCAAGGAAAGTTTGACACAAGTAAACACATGATCAAAAGGGTTGACTGTAAATTAATCGAGTAGATTTGTAAAATAAATAAGTTTATGATTATTATTGTAGTAGAATGAAGCTGAAATATAGAAGCTTCTGTGGCACAAAAGAAGAATAAAAAAGAGGCATCTATGCAGATATTTGACATTAATACTGAGCTCCATGAGAACACAGCTCAACATTTTCTGAGAAATAAATGTTTTGTGCTTACTTTGGGAAGTTTAAACGCCTCCAAGTTTTCACTTTGCGCCAGTTTTTTCTTATCTGAAGATTTTTGATGTAAGAAGATCAGCTTTTAATTGAATCCAAAGTGGAAAGGTTTCGCAATAATAAATGACTATAATGACATTTATTTTCTTCCCAAAAAATATATTCTTTAAAGACAAATTCATATCCTGTATTTACAATATTCAAGGTTTCCATTCGCAACATAAGAGCAGAAGAAAAAACAAAAACATAAAAGACATACATTGGGGACAGAAGCAATCTGTGACAAAAACAACTATCTCTTTTGCATGAAGCTAAACATTAATACTATGGCAGGTCGCCCATTCAGAAAAATAGCCTTCATTTATCGTTCTTCATTAAATAAAATTATTCAAATCCCTTTTTCTTTTCTTATTTTAATTTGTTTTTCTTCATCTTCTCATAATGTTGTTGTCAGAACTCGCTGTGATGTTGTCCCATGGTGAGGTCTGAGGAAAGAGAAGAAAATATTTTCTTAAATTGTGGATTTAACAAGTATTTGGGACATTTTACAATTTAAGAAAACAACATTTTCAGAGTTACTGCTGCTTTTTTTATGTCTTTATTTACACACTTAAACTAAGGAGACCATTTTTCATCGTTTTAAAAGAAAACAATTACATGTTCAATTAATGCAAATTAAAAACTATTTTAGGTAAATTGTTTTATGTCTTTTCACGCTCCAATTCATTCCTGATGTTGCTATCAGCGTTTTCTTTGACATACATTAGCTTCTTTCACTGAGGGGGCGTGAATAAATGGCGGCAGATTATTTAAATAACATAAGTGGCGATAAACTCATTGTTGGGAGAGAGAAAGAGGGGGGTGGAGGGGGTATCTTTGGACGCTGCCTGACGAGGCGTTAAAGTGGGAACTCAATCATATGATTTATGGGTTGAGGTCTGCCTCCTGCCCTGTCAGGTGGAACAGTATTTACCTCTGCTTTAAGGTTCATTTAGCAGAAGACGTTGAGGCGAATAAAAAAAGGAAGTTGGTTGTATGATGATTAAGTTGATTTAAAATGTTTACCTGTCGGTGATCAGCTGAAAGGGGGACTTGAGGGATTCAGGCCTATGGTCGCTCTCGTCATCTATATGAAGAAAGAAAAAGAAAAATCGGTCCACATGAAGACAATAAACAAATAAATAAGTTTAGAATATTGAACATAAAATGTCCTGAGGATAGTTTTGTTTGCTTTCGCTGCCATTTGGCTGCAGGTACACAACTAAGGCCGGTATATCAGAAAGATTAAATTAATCAAAATAATGAATTGATACAGTAAAATGCAGGTTATACCATCTCTTTTTGGACTGAAGCTTCCCGTGGACTCAACATCGCTGTCGTCCTCTGTCCCAGAAGTTCCTGTGCCAGCCGCCGCTCGTCGTGCGTCATGACGCGCAGCCGGCACCGCGCCATGGAAAGGCAGGTGTCCGGCCGGCGCACCACCGAGGAGCGACCTCATGTTCAAAATAGAGTTGGCATTGAGTAAAGCCGCGTTGGCCCAGTTGTGAAGCTTGCCAATCTGGCATGTGTATATTCCATGACCCGGGAGTAAGGCCGGGTGGCCGGTGGAGGCCAAAGCCGCGTGGTGCGCGTAGGCCGCTGGAGAGGATTTGTGAGAATTGTCGGGGGCCGTTGCGGTCTCAGCCAGAGACCAGATTTTTGGTTTGTTCTGCGGCGGTCTCTGACACTCCTGTCTGCTGGGGGAACGATCCGCTGCGAGTTTGCCACCAGGCGAGAGAGAAACACCCGCCTCCACAGAAAGCGTCCTGCTGCTCTCCGAGCTCTTGGACTCCGAGGCCTGTTCTCTGGCGGACAGGCCCGCCTCCTCCTCTGCTTTAACCAAGTCCTGCTCTTCGTCACGCTGCTCCTCGGGTCTTTCGATATCGACAGTTTCCAAATCAATCTCCTCATCATCTTCTTCCCCGTCGCTGCCGTTCTTGCCAGGCTCGTCCTCGTTGTCGCTGCTGAAGATGCGACCGTCCCTGTCCTCGGCGCTGCGGCCCCAAGTTACCTTGTTCTCCTTTTTAAGCCGTCTACGGGCGTTGGCAAACCACGTGGATACCTAGAAAATAAACACACATTTACGCATTTATTGTTCGATTATTAAAACTCGGGAGATCTGTTAAAGCCATAAGTTCTTTTTTCAGGATTTAGCTTTCAGATGACAAAACTTGATTAACTTTTCAGTCAGTGAAAGTGTCACTTCATTCACTTGTCTGTCACACAACTGGATTATCCAAGTTGACATAAGGCCTCGGTTAAAAAGTACATAAGTTGTAATGATGCAATAAAAAAGAATCTTTTTCCACGCACACTAGCCCACCGAAAGATTTTCAGGCAACATTTATTATTCACAGACTTTCTCCTCACCTGTGTGAGTGTCATCCTCGTGATGATCGCGAGCATGATCTTCTCTCCTTTGGTGGGGTACGGGTTCTTCTGGTGTTCTTGCAGCCAGGCCTTCAGGGTGCTGGTGGTCTCCCTGGTGGCCGTTTTGGCCCTCGACGGGTCACCATATGGGTACTGGCCGTACGGATAGAACCCTTGAGGGGCGTGAACGGGCAGGGAAGCCGGATGGGACCCCGGGCCATCCTTCAGTTCATACTGGGAACCCTGGAATGCGTTGACAACAAGAGGTGGAAACTTGTTGAGCAACTTGTCTTTGTCTTTTTAAGTACTACAATTGTGTTTCACAACGCACAGCACATTGGTAAATCTGTGTTTATAAAATGTGCTATATTAATAAAGTGGATTGAATTGGATTGGACTTGTCTTGAAATGTTTTTGACTGTTTATTTTTTCTCTTTAGAAAACATCTCAATGGAAACTTGTGCCACAGAAAAGGATTTTTGGGACATTGGAGCAGATTTGATACCAAAGTAGATTTATTATAATCACAAATCATTATCCTGACAACACTCTTTATTTATTGATTTGACAAATTATGCTTTTAAATTTCATGAAATCTAAGTTCATTAAACTTTTATTATTGTTGTTTTTATTAAACGAACACAATTATTTTGAAAAAAAGAGTAAGTCTATTTTTCTTACAAGGCTAATACCTTTTCAATTAAACATACAATTATAAGAAATGATTTCCTTCAGGTTTAGATCATTTGCAGGGGTTTAAAAACTACAACTCTTATGCTCACATAGTTTATTAATTTCTCTCTGTATTATGCAAATCAGCCCTATAGATAAATATTCATAATTTCTAATTAAAAACTATAACATTTTAATTCACGATCAACTTTGTAGAATTAGAAAAAATTTGAAGCTATCTTAACCGAATGAGCTTGATTTGAATTACTCAATTACTATCTAAAAATTCTTCATTGCAAATTAAATTACTAGGAACAAAAGCTCAGTCTTTAAACAAAGAGAAGAAGAATTACGCCACAATATCAGTATAATTATTAACACCTGAGTTGTTTTCTTCTTGAAACAAATAGCAACTCTTACCATCTGAGATATGAGAGCCAGGTCTGCGGCTCCGCTGTACGGCAGGAAGGCACTGTAATTATGAGCCGCCCACGGGCTTCCGTACATCCCCAGCATCGAGCCGACAGCCGCGGCGGTTGCGGATGAGTTCACGCCGCCCTCGGTGCTTCCCTCCCGGGCAGAGGCCGGCCGCTCGCTCCCATACACCTCATGGGAGGCGCTGAGGAACTGGGGGTATCCCAGTTGAGGGAAAGACATTTCCAGGGAGGAGGAAAAAACGCGTGCAGTAAATCCCCCCACTGAAGTCAAAGTAAAAAAACAAAAAAAAAGTGCAGGGAAAAAACAGAGAGAAAATAGAAATCCCCAGAAAGAAGAAGAAAAAGATTAAAAGGTTAAAAAGGGGGTGTCTAAACCAGAAGATACCCCCTTTTTATTTTGAAAAGTGCCAAGTTCCTCCGCTTCTTCTCTTCCACAGAGTTGTATCAGAGCCGCAGTTTGGCACCTCGCGCTCGGGAGTGATGCGTGTGTCTGGCCGCAGGAGCTTCTGGATGTGGAGCTGACTGACTGATTGGCAGCCTACTTAAACACCAAGCTCCTCCTATGCCCGGGGCAGGCGATTAGTGCATTGGTTAGCCTAGGTCGTCCGTGTGTGTGTGTGCGTGTGTGTTGAAGTGTGTGATTTCATTTCTCCAGTGCTCACTGTGTCAACAGAAAAGGAAACCTGTAAGCGTACAGGCCGGTGTGTCCTCTATGCGCCACCCATATAAAACATCATCATTATTATTGATCAGAGACACTTCTTGCATATATTTAGGTGTTTTTTTCCCCCTCTCCAAACTCCGCCTTCACATTTCAGCTGACTCAGAGTGAATTGGGACATTCTTGGCGAGCAGATGGGCTTCGATATGCTCGACCAGGTCAGCGAGGAATGTTCGTGATTATCGCCGGATGTCAGTGAAGCATATTTTGTCTCTTTTTTTTTGGAGGCAGAAGGTATAATGACAGAGATCGAAGAGGATAAGAGATAGTAGAGATGTGAAGCATGCAGGAGCTGTGGAGTGGAAAATGACAGATGTTGGGAAGAGAAGAATAGACTACTGTAGGCTACTCATGACAGGCCTGAGATCAGTTAGTGATGCTGCAGAGAGGAGGAACAGTTCATGTTAAGGATGCAGAAAAATAAACTCATTTAACATGAGTGTTTCAAAACAACCACTCTGCTTCAGTTTGAGCCTTTAAAGACACACTCCTCCTGTCACACACTCCGTCACACACTCACTTGGCCAGTGCTAATGAGGTTGAGCACTCTGCACCCTGCTCAGAGGCCCTGTGGCCCTCCTGGGCTTCCTCAGAGGTTAGCTGTGTAATTACTCCATCCCCATAAATACAGATTCATCATTTCACACACTGAGCCCCTGATGAGCTTGGCTGAGCTGAGAGTGAGGGAGAGGATGGAGGGATGGAAGGAAGGTGGGGTGTGTGAGGGAGAAGGGAGTGAGGGGGGGGGGATCTAATGATTTAATTACAGTGCTTAAAGCCCACTTTGGCTAAGTGATGGTCCTCTCGCCGTCTCTTTTTCCGTTGTCTTCCCTTCTCTGCGCTGGCACCTAGAGGGCTTTACTCATGAATCTCAAAGCTGTTTTCCTAAACACATATTATGATGAGCGCCGCTGCTGCATGAGCGTGTGTGTGTATGTGAGAAGCAAAGAGAGAGAGGGAGAGATGCTTAATCTCCATGGCATTTTAAATGGCATTCATGGAGGGCGGCTCGATCCTCATTGCCAAGGTAAATGGAGCCAGGGGACTCTCCATTTCAGCTCGATAAAAGAGCAATGTTAAAGACCCTCACCGCTTCCCTCCTCTCTCTGCCTCCCTCTGTCTCGTTCCTCACTTAAAATTAATGTTTTTCTCATGACAGGGGAGGGAAACGAGACATATCCACCATCTAATAGGATAATATAGCCCCCATTCACCACCATCGCCACCACCGCCCCTCCCTCCTCTCTCCCTCTCTGCCTTTGTAGCTGCCTGATTTCCATAGTGTCTCTGTGGAGAGGCAGTTAATGAATTCCTCTGAGCTGGAGAAAAGGGGGAGAATGGTTTGGCGGTTTAGAGGGAGAAAAAGGCAGGGAGGGGGGGGGGGAGGCTTTGAGCTGTGCCATTCAACTTCACAGTCTCGGCCTGTTTGTGCATTCACTGCGTGTGTTTGTGTGTGTGTGTGTGCTGTGTGTGTGCGTGTGTCTTTTAACATGAACCTGCTAAGACTACCAAATATTTAGACTGGCCTCAGACCTCTTTTTTTATGGCGATGGTGGATTGAGGGATCTCAGGAGGCAGCTTGACTCTATTTGAATCCCATTGCCTGCTATTAGCTCAGCCCAGACAAAGGAATAACTTACTGCAGGAAACATTCAAATAAAGTCCCACAATCCACTCACAGTGGCCGTTTCCCCCTGAGTAATTTGCAGTGAAGTAAATGAGGACAGCCCAAAATATGATAGAACAGATTCTTTATTCCCAACAAAGAAAAGATGGCAGCGGTGACACCGTAATTATTACGCTCTGTTTGCAGAATTGATTTTTCAAAACTAAGTCAGATCTTATGAAACAGCATGAATGAAACACCACATCATGAGGAACGACACCCACATGATGCCATGAAGTCGCATGCAATATGCTCAAGATGCAAAACATTGACAGATAAAATGTGTCTGAAATGGATTTTAAAACACAGCAGCAGTATATCACATTCAACAGTGATAAATTATCAAAAGAAAATAATTGATTAAAGCTGTCCCTGTGACATTGCCAGCACAGTTACTGTAAGAGGTTACAGTTTTAATATCAGTTACATTACAGTTGTACCCAGGGCTCGTGTTGAGACTGTCCAACCAGATTGATGCCACATTAGTTCTGGAAACATGTTAACTCATTCCCCACTTCCTTCTATTATGCAGAGGTGAGGCATCCTTTGTCTTGTGGGGATCATGGTCATGTAAACCTTAAACAAAGGCACTTTATTTCCTACATACTCCACAGCAGTACTTTGCACAGTTTTGTTGCTTTCAATTTACTATAAACACAAATGCTCCTACTTTATAAATCACTGTGAATATTCCAAAGTATCTGAAATCTGAATTGCGTCCTGCAATATAATGTGAATTATGTAATATAGAAGGCATAGTAAAAAATAGGAGAAGATGTGTGTTTGAACAGTTTACAGCTAAAGATACGACTAAATCCTATCTATTGATTTATTTATTATTACACATTTAACCTTTTACCAATTTCAAGTAAAACGCTTTTATTGGAATGTTTTTCTTTTCCTTGGGACAATAGTGACAATAATGATAATAGGAAATGTTATTCAAGAAATGGTTGAAATAATAGATTGTAATTACAAGAGTTAAATGGTTAAAACTTGAAACTGTAATAAGATAAAATAGCATTACATGGCTCAGGTAGGTTTACACATTTTTAATAAGATTCACAGCAGTAACTGAAAAACTTGCTCTACCACGAGGTAGATCTGGCAGTTAAAGGGTTAAAAATGACATACGATAGCCTATGTTCCATCTGTTTTTGTTGTTTGTTGTTTTTGGTAAAAAAAAAAAAAAATCGCTGTCGACTGCAGTCTGTTAAGTTTCATGTAAAAATTTAGCAATGATGGAGAGCACAGCCGGAGCTTTGAGTTTCAGATCCTCAGATTGAATGCAGACACCCTTTTAATTCAAACAAAATGTTTAACTCTGGTCCTCACGAACGTCAACCATAAAAGATCCAGGCTGGTAAGAAAAAACTAACATTTTAACTCCAGGAGCACTGAAAGTTAAAATTCATTGTTGAGTCAAAAGCTGCTTGGCTCTGTGTATTCGCAGGCCGAGCAGCATCAGGGCTTTAATTGTTCACCAGCGTAAAACCAACAAAGAAAAAACATCCTAATTTAGATTCTTATTTAGCATGTCTGAACTTCCCTTTAGATAGGACATTTTTCTTCTTCTTTTAAAAAAAAGAAGAAAAAAATCTGCTTAAAATAAACAGTTTTTCTCAAATATTGTTGAGGAAAAGAAAGCACTGTGAAGACGGTTCATACTCTAAACGATCGAAATGGAGTAAATATTTGACTAAATTCTGTGATTTAGAGAAAAAGTAAAAACTATGAGTAGCTTGCCTGGATAAGTGTTGGGATTCTCATAGCTTAACATTGCTATATTTTTTATATACAAAGCTATTTTAAGTTATTGTCTTTCCTATCAAGACTTACTTACTATAAAGCCATATCAAATTAAGAAAAAGGATATTTAACTTTGCTGCATTTTCTACTTGGAATCAAAAGCAGAAACAGCTGAATCATTAAAACAAATACAAAGAACCTGGTAACAATTTAGAAGCAGAAACATCTGGCTGCAGATGTTGGAGCTGACTTTAACTGCACTGGTCTGACCTGTGATCTCACCCAGAGAGATGATCCCTTTTAATATTAATTTCGATGTCTCCGTTTGTTGTTGTCTCTGGAACTTATCCATATTACACCAACACTATGTGTATATTGTATTTAAATGATGTGTGCGTGGCTCAGAGCTGCTGCTCCGCTTCTTCTTCTGCTGCTGCAAAGAAACTCGGGCAAAAGAGAGTTTTCAGTTTCAGTGTTATTTTTTCCTGATTGAAATTTGATGAAAAACTTGTTTTTTCTTTCCTTTTTTCAAAAGTGCAGCTACATTCTATTACCATAGTCAATAATAAATACATATTTTGTCATTTTTTATGGTCATTTCTACACATTTAATACATATGCATTGTTTCAATAAGAAATGGGAATTTTTACATTTGTAAAAAAAAAACACCTATAACATGTTTCCTTAAAACAAAACCAAATTTCCTCAGAAATAAGACAGAATAGGTGAGATTAGACTGCCATTAAGAGAATGATATCTTTTAAGAGCTGATGTGCTTTGCAAACTGCAAACATTTCTTTTTTCTGCTCGTATTTAGACTAAATAAATGGTCTTTGCATGCTGTGTAATCAGTTTCCAGGATGTCAGAGATTGCAGAGAGTATATAGGGAAGCAAGGACAAGCAGCAGGGGGATAAAGAAAAACCTGTCCTCACCTACTCGACAGCAGAGATAAGCAGTGATAGATTCAGCTCTGACCTGATGTTAAAGCAGATGGATCACTCTGATGCATACCAGATAAGCCTGCCAGCCTGAGGTAATGCATTCAGCTATCCAGTCAAATGATCCCTCAAACTGAGCCCCCTACTTATTCTATCACTCTGTAGCACTTTTTTTTCTCTTTCTGTCATCACAGTGATATCTGACATCCAGCACTGGAGATGTCATTTCTTAATGGCTTATATCGCCTGTTAAATCAGTGGCAGCGTGACCTGACAGCCTTGAGATGGATCCCGTAGCTCCAGAGTTTTGACCCAGAGGGGAAACATGACAAAGAGCCTATCATTAGCAATTAACGGGCGAGTCGGTGTTTGTTTGTTAACAGCTCCTTTAGAAGTCCAATGGGGCTCATTTACAGTGGATGAGGCTGATAACAAACTTTGACCTCCGGTGAGCCGGGTCACAATGAATCCCTTAAAAACGGAGGCCTCCTGCTTGTGAAACTTAGTCTTCTCTCTATTCGCGGACTGTGGCTGAGAACGGCCGTTAAAAACTGCTCCATCATTCCCTGTAGAGAGAGCGATAAAAACAAGCGATGTTCAACAAGATTGCTGACTGGAAAATAGGGAAAAAAAGAAGAAAAAAGGTGAATTCGCTCCTCCTTTTCTTTGCAGAAAGACTTAGCGGGGGTCTTTTCTCATGGCCAAGGATCTGATTGTTTTCTAAACGGATTATTAACTCTTTTGTTACAGTAGGGGTCACTTTAATGCTTCTTAGGCCCCATTAGCATTGCTTTAAAGAGCACACACACACACACACACACTCACTCACTCACACACACACACACGCACAAGCACAAAGATGGCTGTGTTCTAGGATTTGGCGTTTCTTGTCTTTGTTGTTCACGGTGGGAGCGGAATGATACCGTTATAATGCTGTTAAAGACAATACTTCAACTTAAAAGGGGGAGTGTGAGGGACGGTGTGTGTGTGTGTGTGGCTATACGTGTGTATGCCTCATGATGAAAAGGTGCCCTTAGGAAGACCAGAAAGCTTAATGCAATAGTGCTGACTTCAGTGGACACCTCAAAGAAAGTGGTGTTACATAGTCCTCTCCTTGAGAGAAAGAAGGATCAGCTCAGGCTTAGGAAAGCTGCACAATATCGTCAAGCTAGGGGAGTCAGGATGAACTCAAAGCACCTACAGTATAACAGACATTGTTTAACTATATTTTTAAATCCGTTATTTGCTTTCCTTTCATCAAATCAGTCAATTTAAAGGAATAGGAAGCCCCTCCTGGGAAAGGTTTAGGTCATGGCATCGCAGGACCACAGAAGTGTTTGCTCTTTGGCTCATATTGACCATATGAATGTGATGCTTGTGGTGGGGACCCCAGAGACCCTTGGATCCTGGCTGGGTGCCTCCCCCAGCTTTGAGCTGCCGTTCTTGGTGAAGGATAAAGAGGGTATCCCTTACAGGTCTGACCTCCAGCCACCCCTTCCATCAGAGCGAAGGGGTCAAAGGTGAGATCAATTGGCTCCCCACGGCCCACTGTCTGTAACGGGACTTAATCACCTATTAGCTGCAAGCGAAGAAGGAGATGGTGTGGGTTTGGGGTTGTCTTTCATTCTGCTGAAATGGAAGCTGTCCTGGCTAACATAATAAGCAATGTTGTTCGTTCAACAAAGTTATACATGAGATCTTTTGTTGAGCTCTGTAGACACTAGTGTTTGTTTGCCTGTGTGGCTATGATAGTAACTGACAGCATGTGTTCAGAGAATGAAGAGAGTTAATAGAATCACATAAGTCAATGCAGACCTGTCAGTGTAAACAAAGATGTGATCCGTCCAAAAACACCCTGAAACGTCCTCTTCAGTAATCATTCCCTGAAAAGGAACTGATCAAAAGAAGAACAAGTCAAACACCAAAGCATGGTGCACATTTGGAATTACCATGTCATGTAAGCCAATGCCAAACAGCTTTTTCTGCTGTTGACTTTTGTTTTGAACTTCGGGTACCCCAGGTGTTGACAATCAGGTCCCTGATTAGCAGCAACATGTGCACTGGAACCTGGACATGTGGATGAGCATTATGTTCAGCGATGAGTCCAGATACTGCCTACAGCAGTTGAGAGTAGGGTCAAAGTGTGGAGAAGACGAGGAGACAAAATGCTGATTGCTCTATTGAGGCAGCGTGATGATGCGAGATGGCATCTCCCTCATTGGAAAAACAAGGCCTGTCATCATCAAAGGGAATATTAATGCAGGGATATTGAGATGAGATTCTGCAACCAGTGGCAATACCATATCTCCACAGTCTGGGACCAAACTCTGTCCTCCAAGATGACAACACTCACCCCCACAGAGCGGATGTATCAGAGACTACCTCCAGAACTTTGGAGTGTTGATGACTGGGTCCTGTCCCTCAACCCCAATGAACACTTGCAAGATCAGCTTTGGTGTGCTGTTAGTGCCAGAGTGACCAACACAACCACGTTGGCTGACTTGTGACAAATGCTGGTTGAAGAGTAGGATGCCATCTCACAGCAGTATGAGGGGGGAGGTGCCAGGGTGTTGTGGCTGTGTGTGGTTCCTCCACATGCTACTGAGACCCCTTGATTGTTAAATGAATGAATTCCTAAATTGCCAATAAATGATACCAAACAAGAGTCAATAGCAGAATGAGCTGTTTTGCATTGGCAGAGAAGATTTGGCAAGTTTTTCATGGGCGGAACTTAAATACTCAGCTCTGCTGCCCATCCCACAAATACATTTTCCATAGAGATGTGGCATCATTTAAAAGGGAAACAAACAAGCTTTCCAACAGGATAAGATTTATTGCCAAGAAAAATGTAATAACAAAGAAATAACAGATCAAACGGAAATTTCCTTTCTTTTAAAAAACTAAATTTATCTCAGTCCATTGAAACGTGTTACTAAGTCATGACCTACTAACATGTAGAAAAAGATAAATAATTTATGGCCCTGTGTTAGTGAATTTATAGCTATAGCGTGCATGTAATGTAGATGATTGAATGTAATTTAATCTTAAATACTGAAGAACAAGATCTGGTCTGTTACTATGATATGTTGACGGCTTACAATAAAGCACAGTGTCATAATTAGTAACAGGCACTTAATTTGGAGACTTAAGGCACATTGTTTGAAACAAAAACAAAAGTTGTTCACAAATTAATAATGTGTGGTCACAACTTAATTATCTTGTCCCCACACATTAGTAATCCATTGCCAATAAAGTATGTTTTCTTCCGACGTAAGAGAGGACAAAAAAAAAATCATGAGGACAAAAACCGATAATGAAACGTAGTGACACTGTCGTCAATAGATAAAAATTTGATGAAGATATTCGGCCAAGATCCCGTCAGACCTAGTTTAGTTGTTTGGAAAGGAGGGGTGAGTCGGGGAGAGATCTGATCAGACTTCATATATATGCAATTTACCCTGGGAAGATGTTGCAATTAGCTGTAATGTACCCTCATAAAACTACTGTGGCAAAATGTCAACACCTGGGAGAAGCCAAAGACAAAGGGACTCATTTCACATTCAATGTAAAGTAAAATAAGACACTGTCAACAAATTTGAAATATTCGCAAACAAGCCGTCGTGAAATTCATGCAAAGGTAAACACTAAAGCTAATGTATCGTTGGCTACAAATGTGTTTGCAAGATGTCCTGGCTTTCATATTAATGTTGCTAATTAGGGAAGTAAATGAATCATTGATCTGAGATGACAATCAGTAATTGACTGGTAGAAATGTAAAAAGCATAGGAGGTGTCATGAGAAAAAAAAAATACAATTTTCAAAGAAATCTTTTAAAAGTTATGTATTACCCTTAAACTTTATATTACAGCCAAAAAATTCTACTGTAGATTCAGTCAACTATAATATTTTATCTATCTGACTGAAACTCGGATGATTCACTTGACTAAATGAAAGCAGATTTTATTTAATGGATATTTCATCGAAGATTAGTAATATTGATATTTATACCAATTCTCAGTTGGTACAAAGTGATTTTTGGTGCTTTTAAACATTTCAGTATCCTTCATCAACATGTATTGCTGGATATGGAACTATACTTGTAAAGCCACCAACCAAATTATGCTGGTATTACCTGTTATAACTGAGTAATTATGATCACATTAAATGAGTTGTGGCAATTTTGGTATCTGAGAATGGATCTGACTTGTAAACAGTTGCAATCACGGATACACTTTAATAGTTGGCACAGATAGGGCTTGCTTCATTATTTGTAATGCAAAGTACAAAGCTAGCCAGAGCAACAAGTCTAACCTGATCAAACACCTGGTCAAACAATGAATATTTCCAAAAAGCTTAAGGGTGTTGGATATTTGACAGGATGAAACCACCCCTCCAGCTGTATCTGTAACTATATTAGCAACATTCCTCCAGTCAGTGCCAGAGAAGTTTTAACAAAGAAACTTTGGGGTATTGACAACTTCATCAACATCTAATTAACTTAATGGATAAGTTGTTTTGAGAGACAGCTGGGATTGTTTTGCTCTTATGGTTGACATTAACTTAGCTTTTTTAAGCGCAAGTATAGCCCAACCCAGCAGTGTTCCCAAACCATGTCCTGCTGACAGCTAGGGTGGTCGACTATTTGCATATGTCCTGTAATAAAATAATCCATGCTGCATCGGAAAAGAGCCTGGTTTGCAATCTGGACTGTGTTATGTGGATCCAGCCCATCTTTCAGCCTGAGGCTTAAACTTTTTGTCACGGTCTGTTTTGCTCTTTGTTTACTGTCCTTTTTGGGGTTTTTTTGGTTCCGTCTTGTTTCCTGTTTTATTTTGTTGCATTTATTCCAAGCGGCAGCATTCGGTGGTTAAAAGGGAAGCCTCATAAAGGGAGTCAATCCCCATAGACCATGTTGAAAAGGCCAACTTCACAGCAGAATTGAACATGTTTACAGCCTGGTACAAAAAAATTTTTTCATGTTTAATAGGTCAAGTTTTTTTTTTTTTAGAACTCCTTTGTTTAGATGTTATTTAAGCTTAAAATTCTTGATAATGAGGGAGTGTCCTTTTGACTGAAAGGGGCCAGAAATCTACTACAGGTCAGACTATAAACTACTTGTAGGGTTGATCCCAAAGCCAAATCTCCCAAATGCCACTAACCCCACAACAAAAATGATCTCTCTTTAACAGCCAAATTCAAAATAAATCTGCCCTCTTTCACAAATTCAGCCTAAAATTATCTAAAAGGTGGCCCATTAAGACAATATGCTAACTTGTAATTAGTGATACTTTCGCTCTTTACATTCCATTTATCATTTTGTCCTCCAAAAACTCATACAATCCAGTTTGTCAAAGTTTACAAGAAATCAGACTTTAAAAGGTAAGCAATATGAAAAAAGGGGTTTTCTAAACATTACTTATCACTTGGGAGAAAAATGGTCATAAAAACACTTATTATTGGCTTGAGTGTTATCAATATAGAAGTCTTTCAGCATCCATATCATTCATATCCTAGTGATGAATATCTGCACACATCCTGAATAAATCCAGTGCAGAAAAGTAAACGGATACATTAACTTAAAATAACTGCACAGATATGCTGCTGGGCGTGTATCCTGCTCTTAAGCTTTATCAACTTCCTGCTAAACCCTACACTTGCTCGAAGTAACTCCACCCTGCAGTGAGGTTGGTCTGACCCGGAGAGGAAATCAATACCTTAAAACTAGAAAGATCTAGCCAGCAAACAGCCCACAGCAGAAGAGATCATTGTTCATATCTAACAATAATTTTTTTGTTCTTGTATCTTGCCAGGGCACACCCTAAAGTCAACATCTCATATGATTGATTGATATAGACACTTGAAACACAGTGAAATGCTCAGTTAACTTTGACAAAACAAGATCATTTAAGGTAACTAACACATACAAGGCTGAAGATGTAATCGGCAACATTTCAAATAAATAAATGATGGTTTGCACATAATATGATTGAGCTTATGCCCAGTTAATGAATGTTTACATTAGCTAATCCCAACACCTGGTGTCTGCGAGGACTTCCTGAACAAAATTTGCTGGCAAATGAAAAGTAATTAGATTCATTTCTTTGTTTAGAATCAACAGAAGAAGAAGAACTGGTTAGTTAGAATAATCATGACTTAACAGATGAGAAAAGAAGCAAACCAACCTACTCACAGTTCATTAGAACACATTTCCAAAAGAAAGTTGTCACAAAGTTGCCACAATGATTGATAAGCTCGTCATAAGAAGCGTAGTGAAATAAAAATCAAAATCAATCTATCCTAAAAGAAGCACAAAACATTGCGATGACTGTGGGGATGTACACAGTGAAGCCAGACTGTCACATATCTGTGCAAAGACTCAATAACAGAGAGTCTGTCTTGCTGCTGTCTGTCAAGCCTTTGAGAAGCAACAGTGGAGGTGGGGAGCATGCATTCCTCACAGCGGCTCCATGCAGCTCAGCCAATTAGCAGCTGAGTGGTTTGTTTAAGTCTAAGTGATGATGAGATGTTGTGTTGGGAGGCAGCCCAGTTCATTAAGCACACTGTTGTCCCAGGTTTACTCAGCTTGCCGGCTTTAACAGCCTCTCAGTGCTTGTTTACCAGCTGCAAATATGACAGACTGTATGTCTATTTGACCGTCTGTTTGTGTGAGTGTGCATGTGTGGAGGTGATGCCGGAGGTGGTGAGATTTTTGTGCAATTGCATGAGGAGGTGCATATGCACTTTTAGGCACTGTAATGTGCACACAGTAACACCTGTGCATCTGTAGGCAATTCATTATTAAAATTCAACTCTGATTCCTCTATGTGTCCATAATTTACTACAGGGACTGTTATGTTAGCTGTTGCATTAGTAGAATTCATACTGAAGTATATGTTTATGATAATACTTTGTATTAACACAAGGATTACACATGTTAAAAAAAAAGCAATGCTAACACTTTGAAAACGTACATGCTGTGTGAGACTATTCTAAACTGATGGTAGTTCACCTTTTTAGACATGTATACTTCAACAGTTTTCTCAAAAATTAGATGAGATGAATGACATTTACATTTTGCAACAAAGTAAAAAAGCATATTCTCTAAAAGAGCTATACTATTTATTCAAAGTTTGATAAAGAGAAGAAATGAAAGCTCTCAAATAAAACTAAAGGGCTGTTACTCATTTCTCACATTCAGAGAGAACGTGCCATCCTGCCCCTCTAATTCCCCATATAAGAAAATACAACAGACATCTGAAACCACACTTTCCACAATGAGTGATGTCTGTGTACATCTACTAGCAGAAAAACTAATCAAAAGATGCTTGTTAGCATGTGAGGACTTTGTATTCTACAGCATCAACCTGCATCACCATGCCCACAGAGTACCAATGGGTAGGTCCTAGCACCATTTTTCTGTACACATCTGCTACGTGCTATGGAGGCATCAGCTGGCACAACACCATTGGTTTTCATTGCAAATATTAAAGATCTTAAAGCAGTTGAAATGTGTCATTTCTTGTGCACACATTAATGTTCCATGAGATTGTAGCGCAACAAGTTTCCAGAAAAATACATAGGATGGGATGTTTATTCTGGCTCCCAGGTGCCATACCACAGTTCCTCCCTTATGGCTGTGCCGTAGCACCAACAGTGAAAAACACTAGCTAAATACATTTA
>JAOXYM010000018.1:6805170-6821130 GCA_028567055.1 Leptatherina wallacei
TGTCCTGGGGATAACTCTGGAGCCGCTGGAGCTGATTGTCCAGAGAAGAATGCTGCACAAGCTGCTCAAAATAACTGCCAATTTTTCACATCCTCAACACAACACTGTGAAGAAACAACAGACTGTGTTTAGTGAGAGGTCCTATCTTCACCTTCAAATTAATTTTTTTGTATCATTATTATTATTTAAAAAAACAAAAAAACAAAAAACCCTGCTACAACAATAATTTCCCTATAAGAGGGATAAATAAAGTATATTTCATTTCATTCATTTCAAAGCACCTTTACAACGTCACTTGCAGGCAGTCTCACAATACTTCCTGCAGCCTTATTCAGTTTAATTCAACTTTATTGGTATATTCACAACAAAGTCAACTCAATGCACTTTTAAAGACAGTCCGTTGTCATCCGATGATAATCCAATTATAGCAAATCCATTATATGCTCCACATTAGTCCAATTTAAAATGACTGTGGTTATATAAGTCAATTTTGAAGAAATAAGTGCCTAGCTAAGGGAACCAATGGATTGCATTGAATTTTCTATTCAGTTCAGTCCCCCATCATAAGCATCCAGTTGACAACAGAAGAGAGGAAAACTTCCCCTTTAACAGGAAGGAAAATTTCCAGCAGAACCAGAGTCAGAAAGGGCAGCCATCTGCTTTGACTCATTGGGTGTGGAGAGGACAGGAAAGAGGAGTCAACAAACACTATAAGTCTTACCAGGGATACCTGAGAAAAACAAAACCAGAAGGACAAATAAGATTCTACATGGATAATAAAGAGTAAAGAGAGATAATTGGAGGGAAGTTCTCAGTGTATAATTGGACAGGAATGTCCATAATGAATGTCAGTGTGCCACAAAATAGTCAAATAGAGTCAAATGCCTACGGCCCAGGTCGTCATTGCAAATGGAAATTGGTTCTCTAATTGACTTACCTGATAAAATAAAGGTTATAATAAATATCTTTTTACAGTTGAAGTACAGTTGAAGGTTGGAAAGTTATGTATTGTTGCTTTAACAGTGTCCACCTTAAAATGATTTGTTCCAACAATGGATGGTTCATCTATTTATTTTCTTTTGCATAGACACTGCAGTCCTTTACACTACATTCAACTTCTTTCTTTGTCAAACACCAGCCACTAACAACCTGAAACCCATTTGTGTTAAACATTCTTCTTCTTTGTCTCACCTCCTTGTTCAACCTCGACATTCTCCAATACCTCATTTCTTGTATCAGCCTTGTTCTTTACACTGTCCAACCGCCACCTCATTTTACTTTGTCAAAGTATCACTCCTCATTCAGCTGCACTTTATTCAGGTAGTGGCATGTAAAAGCACCACACACGCTAAAGTAAGCACATGGCCAATGGATGTACGACACATCCTGAAATTCTAAATTACGGCACTGGGAAGCGTCCTGTGGGCCACATGTGGTCCAGATGCCAGTTGTTGCTTTGGATATGGATTACAGCGAGGGTTATGTGGGCCAGAACTGGTCCAAATATGAGAAGCTAGCCTGAACACAAATTACAGCAACTTCTTTTTGGGCCTTATGTGGTGGTCATGTGGCTGAGTTTGGCAGCCAAACTCACACTCACATAAAAGCCAAACAAAACTGCACATGTGGGTCATATTTGGGCCAAATATTCTTTGCCATCTAGGGTAGAAATGGCTCTGCCAGAATAAATAACCCTATCAATTTTTAACGTTCATCACCTGCCAAATGGCTTTTAAGTTTTTACCAAGCGGCAACCTCTGGCTAAGAAATGTGAAACCTATGTGGAAGTGCCAAAAATTGCAGTTCACCCCTCATCTGCAAGGTGCTGGCTCCAAAAGGGAGGAAATCCACATAGACTCCCATGTTAAAAAGGCAGAAATAAACATGTTTACAGCCTGATACAAAAAACTATTTTAAGTTTAATAGGTCAAGTTTACCTTCATGACAACTGTTTGGGGAGTGAATTTAATTCTAACTCATTCGTTTAGATGTTATTAAATCTTGAAATTCTTGATAATTAGGGGCATGTCCTTTTGATTGACAGGTGCCAGATATCCTGCAAAAGGAGGCAGAGAGTAGCACAACCGTGGTTTATGGCCAGCTAACAGTGCGCATTAGCTTTAGCCCGCCTACTTTCGCTAGCTGGTTAGCTCACGTTAGCTCCGGGTTAGCTTTGTTAGCTCGTAGCTACAGGCAGCTGTAGAGTTTGATGGATGTCAATCATCCCTCCCCTCGCTCACAGCCCCCCTCTCAGCACCACCTCGTCGCCCATTTTTTTATTTTCCTGGGAGTGCTGCCAAGATGGTGAAGGTAGGAACCCTCCAATGAGCCTCTTTTCACGTGGTGGAAGGTTAGTCCATGTCTTAAACAGTCACTGGTTTTAACCCATCTTTGGTAGGTGTTAATTTAGGCTATACCCATACAGAGAAGGAGCTGATTTTACATACCAACAGAACCATTTCAAGAACTGTGTATGCCCGCACAAAACCACTGAAAATGCTGTGGCCTGTAAGTGATGCTGTAATACTGCAACAGAAACGCACCAAACACAGAGAATAAGATATGAAGTGTACACGTAAACTTTTGAGATGTACAGTAAATGATATGATGTACAATATATAAAGAGGAATAGTGCAAAGAATCAAGTTAAAAGGAACTAAATGCTGTAAAAACAATATGCTGCTCAATAGCTTCTGCAGCACAAATCCAACTGTATAACCCGCCGTTGTTGTAGCCATTAGCAGGGTTTGTGCATACAGGTCAGGTGGGGCTAGGTTGTCATCGGTTCAGGAAAGATGCATTTTGGTTGTAAACACAGAAAAAAATGTAGGCTATTCATTTTGGTTCTTGGTTTCAGCATTTAGCATTTTCTGGCTCTGGCGGTTCCATGTGGACAAAACTTTACCAGATACTCCAAAATTTGTTTTTGTGTAGAAATACTCTTAGAATCCCTCTGGTTCATAAACAGAAATCCCTTTTGTGACTAATTCACATTTTGCTTGAGCCCAAAATGTGTTGTTTCTGTGTTGAATGACACCCATGTGTTGATGATTAACTGTCATTCACACAAGCTTAGTTACAATATGTCAGCATCCCACACATGCTCACTACATAAAACAATGAAGCTGCCTTCATGTCTATGAGTGCACGCTGCAGCAATACCAGAGTCAATTCAGCATTTTAAACCCAGAGTGGTAAGAGTCTATTATATTTTTTAGCCAGCAGCTGCCAGATCATTTAATTTGTTTTCTATGCAAATGGAGTCATGTGTGGGAACTGAAATTTGATGCCTGAAACATTTGACAGACAGGTGGATGCGTGCACAATTACTTCACCCTCACTGGCAGAGGAATAAGAAATGATTTCTTAAGCTCACAGTTAGTGCACACGCACACACATACACACACACACACACACACACACACACACACACACACACACACATACACCCAGACAGAGCAGCTGTCTGAGTCAGGCAGGGTCAAACAGTGGTTAATTAGTGCCGTCGCCTGCTTGGGTCATCACACCTTCAGCTCCACTCAGCTGAATAATAATCCTGCAATATTAACAGTGGCACATCGACTGGGGGTTCTGGAGCGAACCTGTTGTTGATATAATATATTGTGCTGTCTTCGCCTCCGTGACACAACACATTCTCACACTCCTCCGTTTTCCCTCAGCTGACTGAAGGACCACCAGAAACTGTCACTTAGCACTAATGACTGCGACAGCAGTGTGTGTGACAGGTCTCCTCTCCGTCTCTATCCCCGTAGCAGCATCGCACGTAATCCTACAATGTCTTGCTTCCTATCTGTTGCTGCTCTCTGTAAATGATATCAAATGTGCAACACGGTAGTGGACTGTCAGACTGAACCAGTTTTTGAAATGTGTCCTCTGAAATGTGTCTCATTAGCTGGATCTGTCTGCAAATTCCAGCAATGGGAGTTAATGATGTATTGAGACTATCCTCTGAGTGGGTAGCAGTGGGTTTTAGCATCAAAGCGTGCGTCAGGAGGCTGTTTGGTGTTTGTTTCTCAGTGAGAATGCCTCTATATGGAAAACAGGCAGGTGCTTCACGGACACAAGGGATGCAGGAATGATTTCCCATCTGTTTGTTCCGTGGAGAGGGAACAGGACTGTCTTATCCAAGTCGAAGCGCATCTCCCTGCAGTGGGAACCATTTAATGGGGCGGAAAACCTGCTTTCCGCCCCTGAAAATCTGACGTGGAATTCCCATTTCCAGCAGTCTTTGCTTGTCTTTCCAGATCAATGTTCCCATTCACTTTTGCGACTTTTCAGATTCCTCTGATATCCCCCTCCTGCTCTGATAATGTGCCCACAGATGCAAAAAGTGATTTATGTTAATATTTGTTTTGATGAAGATAAATATAATAAATTTAGCCCGGAGACTGCTTTCCCACAAGCAAATACACACACATAAATACACACACACACACTCACAGGGGAAAAGATGGCTGGATAAACGCCAGCCAAGCCTCATTAGCTTCTAGCTGCCTCTGTGGAAAGACAGGCAAAGCGAGACAGGAGCCGGGAGACAGAGAGGGGGAGGTTAGATAAGCAGAGGAGGGTTGAAAGAGAGCAAGAGGAGGCAGAAGGAGAAGAAAACCAGGTTTATGGGGGGCGACAGCGAGTTAGAGCCCTGCACGTTGACCTGTTGGATTAGGACTATTAGAAACCCATCTGGGGCTGCTTGACCACTTCACTGGCAGATCCTCCCCCAGCAGCCGTTCATCTGACCTCCACTAAAATAATACACCCCTGGGACACACACACAGTAACACACACATACATACACGCCTCCTCTGATGGAACAGATGAAATGCTTCACATCAGTCCAGAAATGCTGCATGTTACCTTTATGACAGATGGAGAGGTGAGCCATGAGTCAAATATGGCTCAATTTCCTCTTTTATAGCAGGGCGGTAATGCAACCAGCCCGGCCGCCAGGAAAAGATGTTGTTATTTAATGTTTTTGGAAAACAAAATGAAGTATCGTATGTACATTCCTAAGTCAGAGGAGAACAGTGTGTCGGGCATCGTGTGACATAGCGATGGTTTGTAAGGAAGGTGCCGGTTATGTACGTGCCAAACCACATTTTATTTCCTTACCGTAACCGAGAATTTAATTTTCTAATTCTAACTGCGCAGCTTTGAAATAAATGTAAATGGGACCAAAGAACAGTTAAAACAGAGGAGGAAAATAAAGGCAAAGACTGACACAGTAATGTTCCAGTTATAATGAAAATGGAAACAAGTTTCCGACCAAAGTCAAACCTGGTTCCCTAATAAACAGGGTAGATAATTAATATAGGCAAAAAACATAGCTGGTTTACTATAAATATAAAATTGCATCATATTTTCCTGCCATCGGATCTGAATACACCAAATACACTACAGCTTTATACATTTCATCATATTTAGCATAGCTGAGACTGATCAGATTGTACCACCGTTTGACAGCGATTCACCAAAAATAAGATCAAAGGTGTTTTAGTTCATGGAAGGAATGCTGGAAGTTTGCTCCCTCTGAAAGAGGGATGTGCATATGCGTGAATACGAGGCAGGCAGCAAGAGAGAGGTTGTGTCCTGGTAAGAAAACTGCTACGTGTTTGCTGCAGTTTGAAGGTTCAAAATGTGCATTTCATCTTAACATTTAAATTAAGACAGATGAGATGAATGTGTGTAGAACATAGTCTGAAGCTTAACAGTTGTAAAGTTAGCTGGAAACAAGGAAGTGCATTAATTCACAGAGGAATGAACCTGACAAACTTTTTTACAAGATAAAGTCTTTAACTTTGAAAGCAGCCATCGACAGCAGTCTGTTGACCTGTATCAAGATGTCTGAACACACAGCTGACCCCTGAGTGGATTTAAACCTCAAGAATCTAGAATAAACAAGCTTTTGAAGCAGTTTAGAGTCTCAGTAGTTCCTTTTTTTTCCTAAAATAAAATTGGTTTGCTTACTGTTCTGAACTCAACATTTTTTAATACACTACTTCATCAGAAAGTACTCACCTGTTACAGGCTAACCGGTTAGCTCCCCTGAGAGTTGGGAGACCTATTGTTTTCATGAACTTTTAATTGGTTAAAATTATAGAAAACTCCTATAGAATTTTTTTAATGCCATGGAAGTATATTTCCTTCTCCTCCTCCTCCTTTTTTTTTAAAGAACTCAAAAAATGATTAAACAAACAAACAAACAAATTCATTTTAAAAATGAAAATATCATCCAAATCAGGATAAAACAGTGAGCTGCCGATGTATGATGTACACATGTAAGAGATTATACAACTAATTATACCAATGTTAAACGTTTGTTTAAATAAACAAATAATAAAGGCATTGCAAATATTTTATAATAAAAAGCCTGGACAATTGAAACACACGAAACCTTTTTAAACTGTGGACGTTTTGAAAATATGAACAATTTTACCAAACTTTCTAACGTGCATCAAATTAATGATGAAAGCCCTTGACTTACAGCTGATTAATTTACCTGTTTTCTTTAAAATTTGAAGTACAATCATTTTCTTTTGTATGAACTCGTTACAGTGAAGTGTTATAGCTCCACAGTTTTATTGCTAAAAAAACACTCTTGTGAATAAACATGGATCAGTAAAGGAGTGTTGATGATCAAAATGAATTCACGTCACAAACTGCAAGATGGGGTGTGTGCATTGTAATACGTAAATGTTTGGAAAAGCATATTTATATATTTTTGATTTCTTAAATACTCTTTCAATATTTCAGTGCAATCTTTGTTTCCTAACCGTCGAGAACTGGCTCTCCATCCCTCACAGTTGTTCTCTGTTTTTGTGTTGCTTTCTTCTCTCATCTCATTAGCCCATTTTGCTGTGCCGAAGGCTGCCATTGCTTTTTGGGATAACTACTGTGGGCGGTTTCTTCGGTTTCAGCTCATATTCGGTTTCAGGCAGGAAACATATTTCTGCTGGCGTTAGTTTTCGGAGTGGTGTAGAGCCTCACTACATGAGATTATGAGCTGTGGTGGCTCAACTCAGGCAGACGAGCTCCCAGCTGAATCACTTCACATCAAACCCTTGAAATCACTCAACATTTACTGGGCTAAGCACAGATGAGAGGACTCCCCGTCGCTCCAATCGCACCACTTGTTCCCTCTCAAACCTGCTGCACAAATAATCAAATGCTCCGGAACAAAACTGGGGTTGCAAAAAATGCATTTGTTTGCATAAAAATTTGCATGCACAATTAGGTCAGACACATTCACACACACATTTATGAGCAGCTATTAGAATATGCATCCCATATTTGAAAAGAAACTAAGTGCAAAAGAGAAATATTTATTAGGTTGATATCGCTGTTTCTATGGGAAAGTCTAGTTTGGACCAGTGAAAGTGTACGTACGAGTGTGTGTCCCAGTGGTGTCACTACAGGGACTTAGTGATTAGTGATATCTATCTGGCAGATCATGCACAAGCATCATTACCATAACCCGCCCCCCTCCCCTCCTCTCCTCGCTCTCATCTCCGTCTCTCTGGGGTGCGTTTGCTCCCGGTGCTCCTTAAGTGTTTTAACGTCTTAATAATCATTAGGCACTGTTCAGTCAAGGGGGAAGAGGAACGGGTGGAGGCGGTGGTGCTGGGGTGGATTGGAGGGGAGTAATGATTGACTGACCTTTGACCTGCAACCCTCGACCCCCTCCCTCCTTCCTCCCCCACCTTCCCGCTCTGTGTTGTGAAGCCGGCCTCTCATCTCGGGGGTCCATCAGGGACCTATTAAAAGCTGTCTCACACTCCGCCACCTCACTTAACTCTGCCTTGTCAATATGCTGCAGCATGTGAGTGAGAGACAGAGAAGCAGCATTTGTGTTTATATTCACCTCCCCGTGTCTGGGAAGGCAGGCCCTCCCATCTCATCCCCCTCTTTTCTGTCCATCACACTTTATTTTTTGCCACATGTTTCGTTCCTTCTCTCCCTCCTATTTTTCCAGGGCTCTTCCTCCGTCTTTCTCCCTCCCTCCGTCCCCTCTCGCTGCGTCTGTCTTTGGAGATGCTAATTCCCGGTCCGGGGAGACTAGATGAAACAGAGCTGAGTTTCTCTCATTAGCTGACACAGATGCCGAGGCGTGTGGACCTGAATAACAACACTCTGGCAGGCTGCTGCCTCCTCTTCCTTTCCACATGCTCTGTTGACAATCTCACATTCCAGCCATTTCCCCCACAAAGCTCGAAGTGTGAAAGCGAGCGTGCCAGTCTGTTTGTTTATCTGGATTGCAGGTTTTCTTGAAAAGTTGCATGTGCTTGTATGATGCCTTTTTTTTTTTTTTCTAAAGATCTGTGAGATTTCTTTGGGGAGACTGGGTCATTTTCAAGACATCCTGCTTTGTTACTTTAACAGGATTTTCTTTATATGTTTGAGACACTAACAAAATCAATATCACTATCACTGACAGAGGTTCATGATATTATGCAATGTTTCACAGCAGTTGCATTGCCAAGTATGGATATCTGCATAAACCAAAGGATTGCTCAGTTTTTTTTTAGTTTTTTTTATTTCCATAATTGGGTTTACTAAATTGGGCAGTGAAAGGTAAATGAACAAATAACCACACACACAAAGAATAATTCATATCATTATCATCATCATACACACCTATGTTTGGTCAGGAGCCCATTGTGTTGGTTCATGTTGGTGAAGAAGGCAACCCCCCGTAAAGCATCCCTTTTCGACATGCAAGGTTTCTGGAGCTGGAAAGGTTATAGTTAAAAGAAGTGTTGACATGGCGACAAGAAAAAAATCAACAAAACTTTTCATTATAGAATTGTTTTAGTTATTTTCATTATGTAACCATGACAGTTTCCGCATCTTAACATATCACGTGCTCTTTCATACAATAAGATAAATTAGTTGGGTGTCAAATAAGAAAGAGAATAACATGATTTAATTTTTTATTTTCTATTTTTTTATACATGTTTTCTTCTTTGAGTTACCAATGTGATGGACATGTGTCTTGTCTAAGATGCATCCCACCTCCAACTGGGATATGCCCCAGCCCTCTACAACCTTCTATAGGATAAAGTGTGTTTAGATAACTAAAGGACGTAAAAACTTTGTTGCAATCATCCCTGTCCCATTTGACCTGAAATGCTTTAACTCCTGTCTCTTTAAGGTTCCTCTGTTCAATGTTCTGATTGGTCAGATGATAGGATGCAGTAATTTTTCCCTGTAAACCTGTACATGCTTGTTATAGTTCCGGTTAAACGAACCGATGACTTGAAAGCTAGCACAAGCCAGTAAAGAAGTTAAAAGAAGCCAAGCACAGTTCTAAACACTGCATTTCTAATATTCCTACTTCTACTTGAATACAGCTTTGTCTAATTTAGCTTCTTCTTCTTGAGTATCAGTCTGTTTCCATCGTTTACAGCGGAATTACCTAAATATAAGCAATAGAGTGTAAAAAAACAGAATCAAAGGGTAGGCAATGTCAAATACTGACAGGTGGATATAGGGGCAGGTTCACATTATCATATTTATAAATCTATATTTCCTAAATGAGAAAAGTAGGCAATCAAAAACTTTTTAGCTTTCAGTTTCCAGCGTCATTGGTTTCAGCAGGTTAAAGTGATCACTCGTTATCCTCAGCTGAAGCACCTGAACTTACTATGACTTTCATCTAAAATCCTAGAGTTTAGTTCTTTTCAAAGGACTAGACTCTATCAGCTGCAGAAAATCCCAAACTGTTAATAGTGCTACTTTTGTTGCAGCCATAAGGTCATGTTGCTTTTTAGGCAATAAATGAATAAACAATCCAGTGTTGATTGGAAATGTACTCTCATTAATAGAGATCAATCTCTTTTCCTTACATTGTTGAATTGTCATAGAAACTTTTTTTTTTTTTTTTTTTTTAAATGAAACGTGAGTAAAATCCATGCCTAGGAAGCCAGTGTGGAGAAAATAATGAGATCAGACAATGAATGAAATGCTTTTGTTAATCTTTAAAACTTCTCAATGATCAGAACAAAGAGAATGGCATACAGCAAACATACCAATGCTGTACTTCACACAGAAGAAAGAACAAAGGAGGCTGGGAAACAAAAACAGTGTTAAAGCTGTGTGACAGGCGGTAATCCAGTATTAAACAAGATCCACATGTTTGTCACATGATACTTTCTGGCACTTTTGTGCTTCCCAGAGAACCAGACATGACCTCACCAGCCAACGTATGTCATCATCTCCATCATGTCCTACCTGATCTCCACCTCTGATAGTCACCTCCCCACTAAGGTCTCCCATCTCACGCGCACACTCCTTTACATAATTCAACGCTCATTTATGGAAGCCCAGCTCCTGCCTCGCTGCATAATGGATCAAAGAATGATCTGGCTTTAGCTGCAAATGTGACTATTTTTCTTTTTGCACACACACACACACACCCACACACACACTTTCACACACCACAGCTCTTTAACGGAGAGATTGGTCTGAAGTGACAGTAATGTAATATTAATAGCCACAGGGGATGACAGTCTGTCCCTATTGTGTTGATACCCGCAGGCTTGACAGAGCTTTGGTCACACATCCCACTGCCGTACATCTGCTTACACTGGTGCAATAAGTCCTCTCTGTCTCTTTCAATCTTACCTTCTCTCACCTTCTGTTGCATGATCTCAGATTTTAAGATGTGGGATATTCTGTGCCTAAGAAATTTGAGAAAAATCAATCCTTACCAAGATCTCACATTTGTTCATTTGCCAAAATATTGCACAACCTTTATTTAAAAATGGGATATTGCACTCGATGTAACGCATCTGGAACTGATCAAGCATTTTATATGTGGAGCCTTGGCATGGTTTATTTCTTCGCCTCTGGTGAAAACTTATCGTGGAGCTACACGATTGCAATGTTAAAGCAACACTACAAAAGTTTCTGACCTTAAAACATTTTGTTTCTAAGTTATTTTGATGCCACACTGGCATTCATTATGCACATTCTTGGGGTCATCATTGCTTTGCAGCACCCAGCGGCAGAGAAACTGCACTTCACAACTTGGTGTTCCAGCCTGGAGCATCATGTGATAGCTGTGTTTTGCTTTATGGCACCATGTCACATGCCAGCAACTGGATATCAACTCACTCGCTGTTTTGGACACGCATCATGGCTGATTCCGCAGAGAGAAAGGGTCAGAGCAAGAGATAAGACAAGAGTCAACATCAGACTGGTTTTTACTGACTGAAAAGTGCTCAGAGAAGAAACAGGATGCAAGTCAGATGCCGGATTAGATTAGATCATTAGGGGGCACCAAATTGCAAAATCTACCAAAATTCAGTTGTGCCGCTTTAATGCTCCATAGCCCCTTTAAGACTTGCTCTGAAAAGCGGTAATATTGCAGACTTTGTCTTTTATACCGTTTGCATTCAGACAAACGTTCCGCTCTTTTACCTCGGAGCTGTAGCGGACATTTACTGGCTAGCCGCCATGTCATAAGAGCAGAAATGTAGTGGCACGTCGTTTTGCCTGAACGCAAAGGAAAAGTTCCTGATAAGTCGCAACACAAAGACGTCCTAACCTGTTTTGACCATTGACATATCTGGAACATTTCCCCATATCTGAACGTAGCCGAGACTTAAAAAGTCTGCGAGGAAGCGATATGTTTGAAAAGACAACTCCGGTGAAAGAGCAGATGGACTTTACCGCACATATTCCACAATGCAAGTGTGAAAGCGGCTCAAATGTAGCATGAATGCTGCCCTTCCCAAATCTAGCTTTTGTCAACACTCATTAATGCTTCCTTTCTACATGTGTGTTCAGTCCTTAAATCCATCTTACAAAAACTTTTTAGCCCTCAGATGTAAAAAAAAAAAAAAAAAAAAAGGATCCCTGCAATGGTGAAAAACACTCATTTTAACTGTGAGTGGAATAACTGGTTGTCATTGAAGTTGACCATGAAGTTTTTCAAATGAATGATTACAATATCTAGTAATCAGTTTAACTGTTATATTCATTTGTTGGGAATCCAACTTCCCAGCACACAATGCAAAATCCACTGGAAAAGTAATAGATGTGTGTACTCAAAACAAATCCAGAATCTGAATTTAACTAAAGGTGGAGGTAAGTTCACCTATCAGCGATATGTCAGAGAAATGAATAGGCCTCCAATTGGCTCTCGAATGGACATGCACACATTTGAAAATGAGGAAACAACTGGATATCAACACTATATCAGCAGAATGTTGGTCCAAAACAAACAGAACCAAAAATTCAACTTGGAGCCCTAAAAATAGATTTATTATATACAATATCTCCATCCCTGGAAAACAAGAGAATGGTTTATTTATTGGAGGAAAAATCATGAAGTATCTAACAGATGTACAGTTAGGCCCAGAAATAAAGTATTCGAACAGTAAAACAATTTTCATGATGTGGGTTCTGCATTCCACCACAATGGGCTTTAAATGAAACAGCTGAGATGTAACTGAACTGCAGACTTTCATGTTTAAGTGGTTGAAATAAAATCCTGTGAAGCATTTAGGAATTGCAAACATTTTATGTGAAATCTCCTCATTTGGTCATTGGACAATTAAGATTACTTTAAATAAATTGTTAATTTTAATACTTTGTTGAGAATTTTTTGCAATAAATGACTGCCTGAAGTCTGGAACCCATGGACATAACCCAACACTGGGTTTCCTCCTCTGTGATCCTTTGCCCGGCCTTTACTGATGCTGTCTTTAGTTGTTGCTCGTTTGTGGGTCTTCCTGCCTACCCATCAATCAGGTTGAGATCTGATGATTGACTCAGCCATGGCAGAATATTTCAATTCTTTGCCCTCAAAAACTCCTGGGTCCTTTTGCAGTATGTTTTGGGTCATTGTTCATCTGTACTGTGATGTGACGTCCAATCAACTTTGCTGAATGTGAGCAGAAAGGAAATCCCTATATCTAGATTTCATCTGGCTGCTTCTGTTTGCTGTCACATCATCAATAAACAGCAGTGACTCAGAGACTATAGGGGAAGCCAGTCAAGCCCATACCATCTAACTGTCTCCACCATGTTATACCGAAGATGTGCTGTACTTTGAATCACAACCTGTTCAATTTCTTCTCCATACTCCCTCCACCCCCCTTAATCTGGTACAGGTTGATCTTAGTTTAGTCTGTTCCACAACTGAGCTGGCTTCTTTAGTCTAATCTGGACTTTCTATTCTTGAGGCTGATTAATAGTTTGCACCTTGTGGTGAACCCTTCTCTTCATGGTAGACTCAGATACTGGTTCACCTGCTTCCTGGAGAGGGCTCTTCACTTGGGTGGACATTGTGAAAGGATTTTTCATCATTATAGAAAGGATCCTGCAAACCACCTCTGTTGTCTTCTATATCTGGACCTTTTTGAGTTCCCAAGCTCACCAGTGCACTCTCTTTCTCTCAGAATGTATCACACTGTTGATTTAGTCACTCCTAGCATTTCTACCACAGTATTATTGCTGGATATTTTTCTTTTTTTCCCATCTTAAGGATGTTCTGTTTCACATCTATTAAGAGCTCCTTTGACTACATGTTGTAGGTTCACAGCAGCAGCTTCAAAATGCAAATGCCACACCTGGAATCAGCTCCAGACCTTTTACCTGCTCCATTGATGATGGATTAATGAGGGAACAGCCCATGAAATAGCTTTAGAGTTAACTGTCCAATTACTTTAAGTCCCTTGAAAAAGCAGGAGCTACATAATAAAGAGCTGTAATTCCTAAACCTTTCCTCCAATTTGGATGTGAACACCCTCAAATTAAAGCTAAGCCCATGTTGATTAGATAACTGTTTCTTGAATATATTTTGGTAAACCGCTAAAATAACAAAACTTGTGTCAGTGCCCAAATGTTTATGTGCCTAAACCCTGTTTCCTCAAAAGGCTGAGGTGTGGTAAAGATCAACATGTTAAATACTGAAACTAAGAATTTTCTTTTAAATGTGCGCTCATTTTTCAAATACATCCTTGCAATTAATCAGATTAACTGGCCACAATTGAGTAACCTGGTTTGGTAAAAATCTTAGACAAGTAAAATATTTCATTAAAAGATTCAGAAAACATGAGAAATCTCTGTTAGCAGCAGCATTAATTAAAAACAAACATCCCTTTGTCATAGAAACTATAAATATGGAGGTGCATCCGAGCACATTGCATGGCTAACTTGCACATTTTTGGGCCCACTGTTGATATTCAATAATATAAAGAATTCTGGAGCGACATAACACAGCCTTTCAGATGACACATTTCTTTAGGAGAGGCTTTGCTTATTTCTGCAAGACGATTTCAAACCCTCAACTTTCTGTCAGCAACACAAAAATAAAAAGTTTAACTCAAACCTAAAAGTGAAGAGAAAGCAGTTCTCTGACAGATAAAATGATGTGTTCAGGGTTCTTGGTCTCGAGCAATTCAGTGCACAGCACTGATGTGTGCAGCTGTAGCATCCTGGCCTGAAGGATAAAGGGCCTTTTGCCCTCTGAGAGATGGAGCAGCAGTGAAGACTGCATCTCTTTGACTCTTTGGTTTTTGTGGCTTGAATCAAAGAGAGACAGAGGGGCTGGGGGGCGGGGGGAGAAA
The DNA here is from genome assembly GCA_028567055.1 of Leptatherina wallacei. Lineage (NCBI taxonomy): Eukaryota > Metazoa > Chordata > Actinopteri > Atheriniformes > Atherinidae > Leptatherina > Leptatherina wallacei. The sequence continues at coordinate 6,819,765 of JAOXYM010000018.1, forward strand.
GATGGAGTCCGTCCGGCTTCAATCAGACGGGTACAAGTCAAAATCCCCATCTGAGACGCAGATGCAGACGAGTGGAGATAGAGAGACATAGGAGGAGGAGGTGAAGAGAGGATGAGGAGAAGAGAAGGAGAGCAGCAGGGGAAGTCATTATCACTTCCTAACCTCACTCACAGTTTAATGCATTCAAGGGGAAACAGTTAAGATCTGGTCCCTTTTGGCAGCCGAGCGTAAACAAATTGATTTGAATGGGAGAGATATAAAGAGCTGTTTATAGTGCCCCCTCATCTCTGAGCATGTGTGTTCCAGTGTATTGTCAATATACATTTGTGCAGCTCAGTATGGAAATGTCATTATGCATGCTCACTGTTCAGCTTTAGCTTCTGCTGCAGCTTTCAACCCAACATTTCAAGAAATAATAACTACATTCTCTCTCCTGTGGGTGTGTGTGCAAACTTGTGCACTGCTGCACCATGTGTTTTACTTTAATTTTTTTTCCTTTTGACACCATCAGTGGTAGTCTGCTGTAGCCTCCTGTCTGAATTGCAGTGAGTCAACATCTGGTTTAATTGAAAGTTCAAAAAGTCCATGCAGTGCTCCTCCGACCCGGACTGAGGGAGATTTTTGTAATGACTTAAGGGGACATTTTGGGGTGGTGCATGGGCTTGGGTGTTGTCCCTTGTTGAATGAGGGCTCAACAACCTCAAACCGGCTCAGGTAGAAGGGGCTTTGCAGGGCAAACATCAGCACAGGGCCCCGCTTGTCCCGATTTGATTTCGGACATATTTGGGGATCCATCAGAAAACTGATGAAAGGAAAATATAGAGCTAATCCTTGTTAGAATTAAGGCACCAGCAGTACACACACCCACAGGCATGCAAGCGTGCACACACACTCACACATTCACACACACATATACAGACCCACACCCTGTACAACATGTGTAATCTAAGTCTGTTGTGATTCCTTTCCTGGTGAGGCCTGGAGGAGTCTAGGAGAGGTTAAAGAAACACTGCACAGTGTGAAAACACACTCATGAGGTGTGCGGCCTGAAATCTGACACGCACACACACACAAGGCTTTGATTAATTGGGTCAGCCTGTGTTTGCCAGCGAAACAGTATTCATTCAGGTTAGGGAGTCTTTCTTAATAAAAGGTCAGTGGATAAACAGCTCAGTGAGCGGCCATTTTGAGGATTAATCCTCAGCTTGGCCTTGGTTACCTCAGAGACGGTGGAGTTCAGAGGTGAAGGTTATGAACTATTACTAGAGAAAAACTAAATGGCAGAACACACTTGCAGATAGATAGATAGATAGATAGATAGATAGATAGATAGATAGATAGATAGATAGATAGATAGATAGATAGA
>JAOXYM010000018.1:6826456-6841087 GCA_028567055.1 Leptatherina wallacei
CATTTGGCGTCATTGGCAGTATGGAGCAGTATGGAGCTCTGAAAATGGCTGGCAGTCAATGAGTTAAGTAACATGGGAAAGCTTATGAAAAAATTTAATGTAAACTAAAAGCAAACTATTTTAGGACTCCCCCTTTGGGTATCAACTTAATGTCTTTAGGGGAGCTCATCTGCTTTTCAGGAGGGCCGAGTTCCCCTTGGTTCCCCTGTAACTCGAACCATTGACATAATCTTATGTCAGTACCTGAAACTATTGTGCCCATTTGTCTTAACTAAATATTCAGTACTCTGAAATTTAATACAGAGGCAAACAGCAATTTACTACATGAATGTTTTATAGTATAATTATGGTCTTTCCATAGTCATTTTCCCTTAAACACATAAAAATAGTTCAAACAAACACTAAGAAGAGAAGAATAAGACCAAAATTATCCATATCCTGGTTTTAAGTCAGAAGACTTCATGTTGCCTGAAGAACTCAAATTTTCAGTTTTTGTTTTGGTTCTATTGGATTTGGACTGAGATTTTGCGACCATAGTTAAACATCCAGTGGTTTTCAAAGCTTATGAATTAATCCTTTAAGGTGGCCAGCTGCAGTTCTAGTTTGTGTCACATTGGTGTCATAGTTTGATTTTTAGTTTCCTGGAATGTGCTGCATTTTCACTCTGCTGCCTCTTCAGCTAATTCGTATTATTCAAAAGCAATTTCTAATTTATGTTTTGCATTGCTAATATCAGACATTCACTTTCATTGCAGCAAGTTGATCACATCTATACACAATATTGTGTGTTTTTTTGTAAAGGCTGCATCTTAAGTTGATGGTGCACCTTTATAAAAGATAATAAAATTAGATCACTACTATTACTACTACTAAAACATCAAGATATCATTTTTCCATCATGCAGCCTAAAACCTGAGTATTACCCAACTTAGCAAGCATACTAATAAGGCTGCAATACCAAGAAGTCTGGTTCTGAGCTGTGGATAACTCTGGAACCACTGGAGCTGATTGTCCAGAGAAGAATGCTGCACAAGCTGCGGAACATAATGGACAATTCTTCTCATCTTTTACACAACACAGTGAATAAACAACAGTGTGTTCAGCAAGAGACTTCATCATGTTCCCTGCAAGACACAGGATACAGTAGATCATCCCTGCCAGCAGCCATCACCTTCCAGAACAAGGCATTATCTTCTAATTAAAATGTCATTATTGTTTTTGTTTGAAATAAAAATTCTCTTTTGCAATTTCTCACTGGGATTAATAAAGTATTTTTAATTTCAACATAAACACATTCTCTGGAGATCTGTACCACAGTCTGCATTTTAAAGGTGTGCAGACACTTGCAATCAAACGATGTATTTTGCTGCGGTATGCCTGCTGTATGTGTGTGGTGGCTGAGGTCAGTAGCTCAGCTCTGACTTCTCTGGGCCCATTTCTCTGACAGACATTTGTCACTCTGCAGAGGGCTGTGTGTGATGATAGATTATTGACCACCTGACGACCTCAGCAGCCCCATCACTCCATACAGCTCAGGTCCCCAATACAGTTGCTTTTATCACCACAAATAAACCAGAAGAAAATACAGAAAGCAACAGCATGACAAGCACATTCTATAAATGAAAATCTGATCAGTCTTTTTGTAAAAAAAAAAAGAAAGTACATTAAAATGTCACCACACATGGCACAATCTCACAGGCAAGGCAAGTTTATTTGTATAGCACATTTCATTTACATGACAATTCAAGGTGCTTTGCATACAAACATTAGAAACATTACACCCTATATCACTTGTTATCATAAAAGGCTGCAAATAGAAAAGTTTTAAAACCCTGATTTTAAACTGCTGAGAGTTTCAGCAGACCTGCAGGTTTCTGGGAGTTTGTTTCACATGTGAGGAAAATAAAAACTGAACGCTGCCTCTTCGTGTTTAGTTCTGACTCTGGGAACTGAAAGTAGACTTGACCCAGATGACCGGACGAATCTGGTTGGTTCATAACGAACCAGAAGAACCTGAATGTATTTCGGCCCTAAACCATTCAGTGCTTTGTAAACTAACAGCAGGATTTTGAAGTCGATTCTTTGATAAACAGGAAGCCAGTGTAAAGATCTGAGGACTGGTGTTATATGATTGTAATGATAATCAATTCAAACAAGGAAAGGAATGGCACTTTACATACTCTTGGAAAGCAAGTATAAACAGTCTAAGTCGAAACATGTTTCTTTAAAATAGGATGCAACTCTGATCTGTCCCTGGTGAATTAGGGAGAAAGTAGGTCTTTACTCCATATTGTGTGTTTTGTCTTGGCACATTCTGGGGTTCTTAATTGTATGATAATTCATCTTGGAGCACTAATTTACCCCCTGCCAGTTGCTTTAAATGTTGGACCATTTTGTGAACCTGCGCTCAGAATTAGAAATGAGCTGATGGCTCAAAGAAGTGTGTCTTCCAGCTAAGGAGCATATTTCTCTCTGCATTTTTTCACCATTACAGCTTTGGGCATATGAGTGTCCATATGTGTTATGTTCTGATGGAAAGACACTTTTAATAGTTGATGTTTTGTGATTTTTGGACTAAGCAGTACAGAAAATGAATGAATGACTGAATATTTTGTGATTTGCCCCTTCACTTCTCAAAAAAGTTTAGTGGAAATGGCTTTTCTAAAACATAAAAACAAACATCCTTCAGCTGTAACAGTAAGATTTATAAGTGGAAAAAAAAGGATGTCATGAGTATTAATAGAGACCAGATATAGCAGGAAACATTGTGCAGCAAATTAGTGCACATACATAATGATTTAAAGCCAGTCCAATGTGATGGCTTTAATGTGGCATGTTAGGTCTGCAATATGTCCCTCACTTGCAATTCATATAATAACTACCTGCTGTTCAGATTCTTGGGTCCTGTCTGTCATGTGATTGTGGGACATTTAGGCTTATTTTGCCATTGCTTATTTAGCCACGGGAGGCCTATTAATTTCAGCAGGCCCTGTCCTCTCAAGGGGTGATTGCTACCCGCAACACACATGTCTCATTGTTTAATGCCATTTACATCTGTGGTCAATGAGTAATGACAGCTTCAACACAGCAAAACACATACTTGCACACAATGCACAGGAACACCAACAGACACAGAAACTGAGCACATATTTCCCAAAGGTAGGGTTAGCAAAAACAAAAAAAAAAGCGGGGGAAATGGAATTTCTGGGATCTCTGTGCTTTAGCTGCAGAAAATTATAATTAAAAGCTGCATAATGCCAAGCAAAGCTTTAACTTTCCTTTGTAATTCTCCGCCCTGTTAGAAATGCTGCTGGTACGGCTGTTATTTTGGCACCCTCCCAACCGTATTTGACCCATTAAATTAGCCACATTGGTTGATATGGTGCCATGCTAATGTTGAGGTTTACTCTCCATCGGGTGCACAGACTCCTGGCACCCGTTTTTGCACACTGGCTGTGCAGAAGAGGCTGTGCCACTGCTACCACACATCATAGAATATTAACCCTTTTCTGTTCCATGGCAACTGCACCAGATGGCACAACACAATAACAGCTGTCAATTTCAAAGCAGCACCTCTTTGGTGGATTTTTTTCCCCCTTGCTCCTTGGGATGCTGGGAGGATTTTATAAGACATAATAAGTGAACTGATGTGCTGTTTCGGATCGTAATGAATCAAATGTTAGAGAGGAGCAAGAAGCGTGTTTTCTCCCAGGGAAACCAAAGAGGTGTTGCAGAGTGAGTGCAACAGTCAGCTGCAACATGCAAAACACTTGAATAAGCAGACACACACACACGCAGCATGGTGGATCTGTGGGGAAGATTTTACACATTGATATGTAAGGCGCCAGGTTGAGGTTTCCCCTTCTTGCACCCGAGTGATTGTAGCAGTCATGAGATGAGGTCCCTGGTGCCCCCTCAGCTGCCACTCTACTTAAATTAAAACTGAGGCCACAAAATGCATTCCTTATCGTGGGGCTAAAATGCAGGGAAGTTGCATTTGGCCCAAGTGGCGGCTGGGGAATTGTCCTGTTCGCAGACTCTCATTCGCCTTATTTACATGATAAAAGCTGGAGCCAAGAGTCACACGCCCAGAGCTATGCTGTTTGTTCTTACGTTGGTTTTTTGGTTGTTGTTTTTTCATTTATTCATTTATTTACCAACATCACTTCATCACTTTTCCTTCATCAGAGATAAATGACAAAATCATAGCAATTTGGATTTAGCTCAACTCACTCCCTAGATACAAGATAGGGAATTGCCTCTGTGCTGGTCACATGTCTCCAATTGCCCCTCACTGAGAAGAAAGAAAAGTGCTATATATTCTTCACATGACTGTTTGATCATTGTGTATATGTTAAGCTGGGATTACCCCTGTTATGATGTTTTAAACTGTGACATTTTAGCACTATGCACACACACATATACACACACACACACACAGAGAGACATCTAAGGCACAGGCTTTGCGTTTGAGGTACCAATCTCATAGGAGCAGCTGTAGCCTACAGCCTATATGGGGATGGAGGGGACCCAGTCACCGTGACCCCGTCACCTCGCACACATTGCACAGCTCTCACTGAACAAGAGGCGAAGGCTGGGGGAGGGCTTCAGTTCACTGGAGCTGCTTCAAACAGTTCACCATAGAGACTAGGAGAGCATTATCTGATCTAGGTGCACACAGAGATGGAGGCTTAGTCCACTGCTGAATATTGGAGAATATTGATAATAAAATAGGTAGCTGCTGAGCTGGGCCATATTTACATTTTCAAATGTCAGTCTTGTGTTAAATAATCAATTAATATACTATATAATCAATTAATATACTATAATTTAATAGATTAATGTATCTTTGATGTGTGTATATACATATTTGTCTTTGAAGTATATATATATATATATATATATATATATACATATATATATTTCATACTGTGATCACAGGTCACAATTGGTCTTGTTACCTAACCAAGTCAGGTTGTAGAATGAATCCATATTGTAGTTACTGATCAGCATTGACATTGGATGCTCAACTGATCTTAAAGTTTTACGCATCATTGTTGTTAAAAACTACTTTTTTTATCTTACAAAAAAGTAAGCAACTAGCTTTTTACTTTTTAGTTTGATGCAGACGTGCAGGGGTTGCTCTTACTCACATCATCATTGAAAAGAGCCAGAAGAAACCTACATAATGTAAACTGAGATAACTGATAGTAGTTTGCACATTATTATTATTTCATCTATTCATTTAATTCAAGCTGTGGTTTACTCCAAATCACTGAACACTTATGAGCTGAGATGACACATGAGATTTACGATTTTCACTACTTAACTAGGAGTTAAAGGCTCTAACTCTAAATGAATCTAAATGAAGCCAAAAAAAAGGTCCCTTTCTTTTTGCAAATTTGTCATAATCTGGCACAATGTAAGAAAATAGTTGAGCACCCATGTAAATATAGCTAATAAATCCATGCAATAAGATTAAATGTAGTTAAACTGAGTAAAACAAAATCCATTACATGTTTATGTTCTTGTTGGTTGACAGAGTTTTTGTTCTTACTAAAATAAATCCTCTCGTTTCAGAGATTTTTTTTACTTTGCATAAAAAGAGCAATGAAAACTTTTTCATTTATAATAAAATAATTTCATATATTTGCAGATTTTCACAGTGTAAGATTCCATGTATGATGGCCTGTCTTCTCAGTGACATTTTATAAAATTGTGTAGGAATCAAAATAATGACAATCATTCTTATAGTAGATGAAGATCACTATAACACGTTGTGTGCTTCTGCACATGTACCAGCATTTATGAGTTTCAACACAATAATCTTGTCATCGGGGCATACAGACTAAAGACAGACTTAAATTTACCCCTGTCCTATCTGAATGTGTTTAGTCAATACCTAATAATGCAGTATTATTTTCCCAGTGATCTGTTCAGGCTCCATTTGATTGTTTATCCTGGTGCAGCGATCCGTTGACAAGTTAGCAGCAGGTGTTGGTAGAACGTACCTGTGCAGATCTACTGCTACTGTGTATCACAGCAGAGCGGTGACTGTTGATAATAAGGCTCTGCAGTAGGGACGCTCATTAATCACCTCACCACTGATAATCTCATTTAGTGCCACCAAATTATCTCAGGCTACTGCATGTGTGCATATCTTGTGTGTGTGTGTGCATGCGACTGTGTCAACACTCACCCCCTAATTATGGGCCATTACTCTCAGTCAACCTGCAGCGGTCCTTTTGACCTTATTCTCACAACAAGCACGTGCACTTTGCAACACACACTCAAGTGTTATTGATCTGGAGATAATAGTCAGCTTCAACAGCTGAGGAGGATGCTCGAGCTTTAATGACTGTAATTGCCAGTATAAACAGTGTAAATGAGTGTGTGTGTGTGACATATTGTCAGGTACTAGTATTTGCTGGCACCTACTGGTCAGACAGAGAAGTGTTTAAATTGAGATGTTATTTGATCTCACACGCTGCAGATGGCAGAGCTGAGGTCTAAATGTAGGATTGGATTAAACAAGAACTGAGGTCTGTAACTTATATCTTAGTAATTCAAACAGAAACTAATTCAATTTGAAGAAAATTCAAAACATTTCTTAAAGATGGGTTGAAATAACAATCTTTGGAAAGTAATAATAAAACAGATTCATTTGATAAAGGATACAAGAGATTAATCTGTTAAAATAAGGACAAAATAATGCCATACTGTAGTCTTGAAAACAGAGAACACCACCCAAAGTTTCTACATAAGGTGCAAAGCTTGGTAGTTTAAACATTACTATTCATTTAAAAAAAAAAAAAACAGCCTCTAGGGCAGTTTCTCAAATGGGGTTGCATGACGTATCTCTTAGTGTACATGGAGACACTCCAGGGGCTACATAAGAAAGCAGAAAAATAACCAAAACAGTATTCATGTCAAATTTTACTATAGTGTAACAGATATAAACGGTTAATATGAGTTTATTAACTAATTGTCACATTCAGTGGTGAGTTAAATTCATTCAAATAAACCGGGTTCACCTCCAAACCAGGATTTTAGACACATTTGTAAACCTTCACCATCTCAGAAGACCTTCTCCTCCTCCTCCTGCTGCTGCTGCTGCTGCTGCTGCTGATGATGATGATGATGATCAAATCAAATCAAACTTTATTTATATAGCACCTTTCATACATGACGCATCACAAAGTGCTTCACATAAAAAAAACAACTATTTAAAAAATAATAGCACACACCTGATCAACATCCTGTTCTGGAAAAGTCTGGAGGGACAAACCACAGAAAAAGGACAACTTTCTCCATGAAAACTGTCTGAGATTTTAGTGATGATGAGAAAAGGTTCGCATTTGAAATATGTTCTTTTGAAATATTAAAGCTTTGAGAGGGTTTCTTTAGTTCTTTAGTTTACATCTGTTTCCAACCAAATGTTTGGTTTTGTGGGGTTTTTCCTGTGTGGCTTCCAGTCGCTGACCTGATGGCTCATACAGCTCACCAGGAACTACTGACTGTTGCCTCCTTTAAAGCCCAGGTCTGCTCTTCAGCTGGTGCCGGTTTGTCTGCTCTCCAGTGGTATTAAATCTGTTATGTTTCAACATCTGAAAGACGTTTTTGTTGTTGATTTTGTCCTCCTTTTCCTGGTCCAGATCTTTGGTCAGGATTTTATTATTTTGATTTTCATACCTCTTCAAGCTGTGGGAAATCACCCATCATCAGTCATCAGTCCTGAGGGGTCGTCCATCCTCTGGTCTCCCTGCACCGCCGCCATCGCCTGTCTCACAGATTCAGTTTCTTGCACTTCAGGAAAACCCTTATGGTCAGTAGATCTCATTTCGTTTTGGATAGATTTCCCAGTACTCATCTGTGGACTCACCAGTATTGTCTTCATCTACGACTCCCCCACTCCTAAGGGCCCAGTTCCAGCTCCATCTTAATAAATCCTTCAAATTGCAATTAGACTTATGTGTCCCAGTATTGGGTTCTGCCTTCTATGTACACAAAAACCCAACACCAAAATAGCTCTGCATAGGATTAGGAGGGGTACATCGGTGAAAAAGTTTAAGAAACACTGCTCTAGAAGGTTTTAAAATGGAAGCACAGCAATAACATAATGTCATAGAAGAACATCAGTCCTGTCGATCAATAAATGTGTCAGTGCAGATACCAATGTATTTATATTCTGCAACTCTACTGATAACAGGTGACAGCAGTGGAAACATTCATGTCAGTGCCTTCATCTCTAAACAACTTCATACACCCACGTGGATATAGCATGAATGTAAAATGACTTAATCCAGATTAAGACATCTTTAAAAGAAGATTGCAGGCTTTTCCATGCAGCCTCGTGCATGGCTGAGAAAATGAATAATATATGACTCAGTTGATCGAAAGAGTGAGAATAAAATTTACTTTTTTTTAAGTTTAACAATAAATTCATTTAAATGTTTGGTGTATTATTTACAATGTTTTTGCTAATGAGTAACAGCAACATGCCGGCAAGATTTCTGCTCAATCCTCTATTTAATCTGAGTAAAATTATCATCTTCAAAGTATCTATTATTCAAATTATTGTATAGTGGGGTAAAGCGTAGTATTTCTGATTGAAATGTTCAATAAAGGAACATAAAGGTGTTGCTCTTGATTAAAGAGGAAGTAAGCCAATTTTCACAGATGAAAATCCTACAGAGAGATAATAAAAAACTGGTTTGTTATCACATCTTTGGTCCAGCACCCGGTAATTTTCTCCTGGGATGTGCGTGCTATTCTCACCTGTTTTACTTCTTTTTTTAAAAAGCTCCCTCTCGACCATTAATTTACAGCCCTATTTAGTGCATTTGTTTTAGTATGAGGAGGCAGCAGCTTTATTCCTCTTTAACTCTTGAAATCTGCTCTAAATCTTTTGGCTTACATGCAAATATAAACTGGATTGAAACAAAACTTTAATGTGTTACTGTAGGATATTGTACAGTACTTAGTCTGAGTACGCAGCAGACTGAGCTCACACTACCACACACTAGAGTGTGTAGTTCAGCCACTGACAGCTGGGAATGGATACGTCTTTCAGATACAATCATGCCGTGAGTTGTGTTGAACTGGCCTAAAATGTTAAAACACCTCAGATATAAACTTTGAAGTAATGCAATGGCAGCGACCGGTGGGCATCACACCATCTAAAAATAGCAAAACAAACAAACAAAAAAAACAAGCCCTTTCATATCAGTTACTATAAACCGTTTGCTTCACTGTTGGTCAATTCAGACGCTAATGTTCAGATTTTCACCTATAAAGACTACTTTTCAAAGTTGCCATTGGTATTTGGTAATTTTTTTTAGTTATGGTGAACATGTCCACATAGTATTCTCCAATTACAAAACAAACATATGTATATTTTAAAAGTAACTAAATAAAAGCAAAAACCAGTTTAACTATGTCAACAATTATTCTGAAGTCTGAAAAGAAGCAGGATTATGTAACTACTTATTTATTCCTGACCCCTTTAGCTGTTGCACTATATTAAATAAATGAATATTGAAATGATCCAGAAAACAAGAAAATATATATGTATAATGAAATAATAAGTATATAACTCTGTATAGTCCTGTATGCTAGGTAGAATGTATTCCTATCCATATTTCATCTACCTGGACACCTACATAGACACACATTTTTTACATAGCCACATACCTATGTCAACCCACAGTACATATGCATGTACCTATGTACATACTCTTACATGTATACATGCATTCATCTAAACTTTATCAGATACTACATACATACATATATATATACTCGTTTACATATATATATATATATATATATACCTTACACATATCATTATACACACCGATGTACCTATATACACTCATGCATTGTTAATTGTATAGGTAAGCATTTGTTTTCTTTCTTTATACTTTTTGAATACCATTTTCTTCTTAAACTTGACATCATCATGATGTTTGAGTTCCCTCTGAAGTTTATTCCATAATTTTTCACCATACAGCTACTGTATAGGCAACATGCTTTTCAAAGTTGTTCTTAGTCTTAAAATCTTCAGATTGAATTTTCCCCTCAGATTATATCCCACTTTACGATTAAAAACATCTTTTTTTAAGTGGCCAGTTAGTAAATCATTTCTTACTATACACATTATTAATGGTGTTCGCAACTTAAGTTACAAAGTTTATCTTAGTGATGTTGGCTTTCGGTACTGATGTTGCATTCACTGACAAGAGGGAAATCATAATTGCCAGCTTCCAACAAAGATTAAACATTCCCAGATAGAAATCAGATTTCCTAGTTTATAAACACTTCATATGAACAATAAAAAAAAATGGTCTGGCATTGTTGTCATGTAAATAGTTGTGCTTTTATAAGAATATACAATTAATTACAAAGCAAAAAGCAAAAGTAAAAGATGTGATGTCCCACTTCAGCGGAACAGTGAATGCAGAAAGATTTTAGGTTGACTGGGTGATGATAAAGATGAGGAGCCTGACTAATTTTATTCTGTGCTGAGAGTGACATAAAAATCCTGCAAATACAAACAGCTGGTACAGATGGTATATTTTCAAACCTAGCACACTGGGGTTGTGTTTTCTCAGAGGTTTTGCAGCTGGCAGTGACCTCAGACACTCAAATATATGTATCCAATGACAGGAAATACGTTTTTGTGTTATTTCTGAATGTTTTCAGTTATTTTCCACCAATGAAATAGTTTTTCTAATCAATTAAAACAATATTTCTGCTATGATACAATAAAGTAATAGTTTGATTTTCTTACTTCCCCATCAACCAGACGTACATGCATTTTAGTTTTCTAATTCCTGAGGTGACTCATTAAATCATTCTCATGAAAAAATTGGTTTATCTTCATCTTATTAAACACTTTGTTTAAACTAACTTATGTGCCATGTAAACAAATATCTCTCCCAATCATATGGTTTGTTTTTACTGTGTTGTTGTGGTTCACTAAACCTAGAGGCTTCGAAATAAGTCTTAAAGTGACGCTGCCCTCAATTCCCCAACCAATCTCAAACCTCCCCTTCATTATAATTCTTGTTGGGTGCCATCCAGGACTGCTGAATATGATTACTGACTTCAAAGCAGGAGACAGAGGACATTTTAATCAGACACTTCCATAGATTGCGTGGCTCTGTAACCTCAGGGTAGTCTAGTGCAGCAGATTCCAGTGAAATGAATATGGAGATGAAGTCCAGCACAAGTGGAATGACTTGTGATGTGCTTCCTCTGTTTCCCCTGGCATAAAGAAGGCTGATAGTTGAGAGACACTCAGCTGAAATAAATGACAGCTGTTTTATAGACTGGTAAAATAGTCAAGAAAGCAAGAATAAGGTGGATTCTTCACATCAACAATCTGTCAGTGCAGGCTGCTGGATGTGATCACCAGGGGGCGATCATGTTACACCTAACCTGTTGTGTGCCTTGCCGCTGTTTTCAAGGCCATAGAAGGACTCAAAGATTCCTTTTACAGGAGGATTTCAATGGCTTAAAGAAATTCTGCCTATAGAATACTTATAAAAAGAAAGACATCCAAGCATTAATGGTTTCCCTAATGCAGAAAATGGCCTTTGCTAAATAGTGGCGTTCAAAATCAAGGTACCCTTATCCAACAAAATGCTTTGTATAGTCAGGAACATGAGGATATTAGTGAATCTGGTTGCAGAGGATGGTTGATGGTTCAAATTCAGCTGTGATGGAGGCTGCAGAGGCTAATGATGAGAAGGGGTAAAAAGAATTAGAGGAAGGAGAGAGGTGCAGAAAAGAAAAAAAGATTAAAAAACAGCAAGCAGACAAGGGCAACACAAAGTGATAAGGTGACACACTGTCCTAACATGGTGAACTGTGTCTACATTCCCATGGCGCCTCAAAGCCAGACCTAATAAAAATGCAACAGGGCATCAGCCCGTCTCCCCCCTCCTCCCCCCTCCCTCAGCTCCAATTGCACAACACGTCTTGCCCTCTGTCTTATCTATTTTCATGCTTTGCTCTCCAAACACGCACTCACCCTGTTTCTCCCCTCAGATAATTTGGATTGAAATAAAAAAAAAAAAAAATTACACATGACTCCAGTTCTCTTTTTCCGAACATGAGAACATTGCAGCTCCTCTCATCCACATCCCCATCTCTCCTCACTCTTTAGGAAATGTGACCTTAGGGGCTTCATGAATGATCTAATTTCTGCTGTGCAAACAACACCATGTACACTGAGGCACGGAGGCAGCTTTGAGGGAGGCTACCTTTGTGTATGTGAGTAGACAAGTGCGTGCGTGTTTGCATAATGGAGAGACAAATTGGCTATTTTGTTCTAATAATAACATATCGCAATGATTTTCCACATCCATCTGATTGATTGCCATGCTAACATTGGCCTGGCGTCCACTCACAAATTCCTTTGGCTGGCTGAAAAATCACATGTGACAGTGGTTATGCTTCAGTTGTTGAACCCCTTTTTAACCCCTGCAAAAAAAAAAAAAACAACAAGGGAGGCCTTAGATAAAGATATCAACTTTAATCCAGAAGGCGTTGAAGGGCTCAGCCTGTTTTATTGAAAATTTGAAGAAACTCACACAGGAGGAGCAAAATTCCCGGTGCTCTTGCTGAGTTGAGGCTAAAAAAAATGTTGCACTTTTCACCACACTTCAATCAGAGATGCAAGCGGGAGCTTTCCATCAGCTGTCCAAGGCAAAAAAACCTGCTGTGACATTTCTGATTAGGGGAAAGACAGCAGTCTGATGTCAAATGTGATTTAGAAATGATTTACCTTTTAAAGCTGCACTGCTCAGTATGTTTACATCGACAATGGATCAAATATATATAATGAGCATAATGTGATGAATCAACAAACAGCTGCTGTTTGGGGCACCTGTAACTCAGGAGGAAAGTTGTCGGTTTGATACCGGGCTTCTGGTGTTAATTGAGTCAACTAACAGATTTCATTGACAACTTTTTTTTCCAGATGAAATCAAGATGAAAACCAAATTAAAAACTAATGTAGGAGGACAAAACAAATACTAATGGTTTGATAACTTGTTCAATGTATGAATTGTTTTAGTTTTTCATGCGCCTTAAGCCGATAATGACACTGTGTTTATAATCCCAAGAGATTGTAACAGACCACATCGTTATATATTATTTGGGGGGGGACGAAGAGTTAGCAGACTGTTGCCTGTTCCTGTGGGATTTGTAATTATTGGGGAAACATGGCACCGGTGCCACCTCTGAATGGTGTAACCGGTGTCCTGTCTCCATTTGTTGTTTTGTACCAAACTGTTCAGTTAGGTGAATCCATTAACCCTTTACAGGGCAGCTGTCACTCAAATGAAAGAGCAGTCATCTACCAACTGGAAGGTCAGAGGATAGATTCAAGGCTTCCCCAGACTATATGCTGAATGTCCTTGGGCAAGACACTGAACTCTATGTTGCCTCCCTGTGTGGTAGTAAAAAGCTCTCAGTATAAAAAAAATATAAGTGCTGTATGAATGTGTGTGATTGGGTGAATGTGACATGTAGAGTAAAAGCACATTGAACATATCACTAAAAAAGCTCTTTATAAGTGCAGTCTGTTTACCATTAAGCTAAATTACATTATCATATTTAATCCCAAGATTAAAAATAAATTAATCAAATCACAATTATCCATATGACGTGTGTACAAAAGCCAAATTCATGTATCACTAACTTGTTCCCATGGCTTAATCATCTCACTCTGACGTATTAGTAATCCATGGCAACGACTTATTAATGCATGGCCACAGCTTAATATTATCACCAGATGAGTTCCATACTATCCAATCAGTTTTAAATTAGTTGTGTGAAAAGGCGTGATGAGTCGGGAAGAGATCCAATCAGACTCCATGTGTGGTAAAGGGGAAGGTACATTCATCTGATCTACCCCCGAGAAGATGGTACAACTAGCTCCAATGTCGTGAAACTAATACAAAATGTCAACACCTGGCAGAAAGAATAGAGACACATAGACACATTTAATATTTAATGTAAAGCAAAACAAGACATTTATAAACTGCGTGGAGCAACTATCATTGGTGAGAACACAACAAATTTGAAACAGCATTTTAAATATAGCCGACCTGAAAGGTCAGCATGTTAAAGCTAACACTATAGCCTATCA
Organism: Leptatherina wallacei; assembly: GCA_028567055.1. Taxonomy (NCBI): domain Eukaryota; kingdom Metazoa; phylum Chordata; class Actinopteri; order Atheriniformes; family Atherinidae; genus Leptatherina; species Leptatherina wallacei. Next base: position 6,840,618 of record JAOXYM010000018.1, read on the forward strand.
TAAGCTAGGGGTGCTTTCATATTAAAATTACTAATCAGAGAAGTTGATTACCCATTATTATAACTTTACAATTAACAACTATTGAGCACATTTTAGAAAAAATTACAATGAAGTAAAAAACAATAGCCTATATATTTCCATTTATACTTGTCACACTTATGGCTCATTATTGCTCAATGTTATACAGACAGAGCCTTTTCTCCATCCTCTATGTTTACATATGTATTTTAGTATATTTTGAAAAAGCTTTAGCATGCTTCCTAAAAGAACCGAGTGGTTTAAAAGGTCATTTGTCCCTCCTGTGCTTCTCATTACTATTGTTAGTAACTTTTACCGGTTTTTATCTATTTATAGGTGAGATTGTTTGTTTGACTGTGTTTGCTGCCGGACACCGGATTTATCTATCTATCTATCTATCTATCTATCTATCTATCTATCTATCTATCTATCTATCTATCTATCTATCTATC
>JAOXYM010000018.1:6841187-6854426 GCA_028567055.1 Leptatherina wallacei
ACACACACACACACACACACACACACACACACACACACACACACACACACACACACACACACACACACACACTGGGACGCTCTAAATCTTAACCCTTGAGGATATTCGTAGTAGCTTTTGTATACTTTCATCACATGTAGTGTGGTTATATGCTGTAGCTCAAGAGGATTGTGCATTTCTTTATGTCCATATACTCTATTTTAAGATGCATAATTTTTTAAAAATTCCATTTTTTCTTAAACAAGTCTTGCAGGTGCCTACTTATAAACCGGAACGAGTCTTTAGTTGCCATCCGTCCATTCATTTGCGTTTATTTTACAGTTGACTGTGACTTAAATGTAATCTTACTGGAACCAATTCATAATGTCAGGTCAACATCTCATACATGTCCTCGTGTTTGGTGACTTGCAGTGTAAGAGCAAACAAAACTAACAGGTGGTTGCTTTTCTGTTGGGTTGAAGTCATCATTTACTGAAGTCGAACATTTCAGGGAAAGAAATAGAGCAAATGAACTGTAATCATTCTTTCACACAAGCCCACTGTGCTTTGCTTCATTCTGTCTCTGTGGCTCCTGGATCTACATTGTATCCTGTTCAGGTATTTTTGTACAAATAAGGGACTGATATATTCTCTGTTTATTGGAAATTAGAATAAAGACAACATTGCTATAAACCAAATATGGCTGAATTACTTTCTTTTTGTCCCCTTCCCATAAATGGATGAGCTGGATCGTTTACAGTGTTAACTTTTGCTAACCCCACTTCATTATATTGTAGATCTGAATTAAACTCTTGTTTGAACAAAATGACACCTAATTGCTAAGAAGGTTTTTCTGTATGAGCTGTTGCTAAATGAATATAGACATAGAATTTATAAGTAAGCCTAATTATCAATCATTTTCACAGAACTTTTAAATCTTTGGTCAATGGATTAGAGAAAATAAACCCTTTTCAATGTATTCTTCCACTTTCCTGTCTGTATTAATGGATTATATTCATGCATGTATACCTGTAAATGTAACATTTTGCATGCTAGGCTAGCTAATGGCCTGCTAAGCTTTAAAGCACTTCATTCTCCATTACAATAAAACAATTGCCACTGAATTCCTTTTTGTTTTAAAACTAGTTTTATTTTTAAAATGGTACAGCATTAAAGTAAAAATGCTTGTACTTTGCAGCCAGCAAATTACCTAAATGGACATAGCTGTGACTGTTAGCTTTAGTTACCCCGAGTTCGATTACTTTTGTGTCAATGAGCATGGCATGGACCTAAAACATTTTCTTTTGATAACTCAGTTATAGTATATACAGTTAATTTAAAAAGTAATGGTTAATTGTGGTAAATTTAGTTTAGTTTTGTTGAAGCACATGTCTCTGATTTCAAAACTGGTAATGCTATACCGACTGTGCATCACTGTTTTCAATTTTATTACATAATCAAGCAAAAGGCCCTAAACAACCTTGAATTTTCCAGGGTATACTTAATTTCTCCAGATTCAGAAAGTGCATGAGACCTTTAAACCATAAAGGTACTTTGGGGGCAGATAATGGTATTCTCCTATGTGCTAACTACGATGCAAAAGCATGGAGGTAATGTTGAATATCCTCCAGAATGTCTTCCTAATTATTTGACTGCTTGGACATATTCCAAAGATGGCTATGTCTGCACATGATGCAAATACTATGTTAAATACCATAGAGATGTTTGAAAATAGTTGTCCAGTAGCCTTTGAAGTAGCAACAATTCCAAAAATGAATGACTAAAATTGTTTTAAAAGAAAGGGGAAAAAAACACTTTTGGTCAATGATTAGTCACATTGTTGTAAACTTTAGCTTAAGGCTACAACACAAAACTGAATTAGGAATTAAAAAACAAAACAAAGTAACATAAAGACTTTGTGAATGCACTATGTTTACATGGGCAAAACAAACTATTAGAATAGCCATAAAAAGTAAGTTTCTTGTATTTGAAGTTCGCTTAAACAGAAATGGGCTATATTACCATTAAACTGCATTAAAGTAAGAGTAGGCTGCATACAGACCACATTACAGCTTTCTCTCGTTTACTTCTTTTTTGGCAACACAGGTGTTAAAGGCTTATAAACAATAAAAGATGGTTCTGTACATTTCACAAAAAAGAAATTTCAGTTTGTCTGCGTTCCAGTTAGTGTCCCGCTAAGTCTGTCCAATTATCCTGAATGATACCAGAAACCTGACCAAACGAAATGGAACGCAGCCATAGTTTACGTAATGAATTACACCTGCGCCTTGATGTGGAAACGTCTGCTGCAGCTTCCTTTGTTTCTTCTCGTAAGGTGTTTGAAATCAACTTTTGTGGTGGACAGGCTCTTTTGATGTTAATTTATGAAATTCAACAAGCCCTGAAAACCCAGCTTTGCCAGCCGTCGTTGGCTCTCTCTACATAGACTGTAGACCTGATAGATGGGAAGTATCAGCATCTTCTTGGTAAGTCTTTTTTCACCTATAGCCATTTCTGACAGCCCTCAGGCTGCTAGGAGCAGTGGCTTCTATATATTATGTAATATAGCTTCATATTTGACTAGCCCTATATGCTGTCGCGGCATGACACCTGTCCTCTTGAGCCAGTGTCCTGCAGGTTTTCAATGTGTCCCTGCTGCAACACACCTGCTTCAAATGCAATAGTTCTCCAACAGCTTGTTGACAAGTTCTGCACCGGCCTCCTAACGACCCATTATTCGAGTCAAGTGTGTTGCAGCAGGGACACATTGAAAACTTGTGGAACAATGGCCCAAGAGTTCTTGATTTAATTTTACCTGGTCTATGGCCTTTACCCTGAACAAGTTTAGTCTTCTTTCTGTCACATGATGGACAACACCGCCCCCTACTGTCTGCTCTCCTGTGCAGCATTGCATCCTAGTTGTGTGACAAGGTATAAGATCCCTGTTGATGGTCCTTAGGACTTCCTATCTCTATGGCCTTGCTGATCCATCGGTGGTATTTATTGCTTCTTCCCATGATGTGTTGGATCCGTCTGATTTTAGGGTTTTTTGTTCTGCTTTCTGTTTTGCTGCTTGTGTTTGTCTTGTTATGGTTTCCTTTTCACATTCTTTCCTGCGTTCGCCTTTCCTTATGTCCAAAGTTCTTCCTGTTTCAACAGTGTATGTTTTGTTGCATGATAAGCCGGGTATTTCGTAAATGACATTACTCTTTCTTGCTGTAGGTATTTTTGTCTCTGGGTGTACCAGTAACTGTCTCAGAGTGATGTGTGGTTTTACTGGGGTGTTTCTGGGATAGTTTCGTTATTGTTCTTTGCAGGCCTTTTATGTATGCTAGGGTAACCATGCACTGTTTGTTTTCTGCCCATCCTTTTCTCTTACCCCCCTCTTTGTTGGGCCTCTTTAATTTGTACTTGTTTCCTCCCTCTGTCTACGGCCCACCGAGGACAGTGGCAGTTTGTCAAAGCTTTTTTTTTTTTTTTTTTATGTGTTCCTCCTCCTCTCTGTCCTGTGGATCTGTGATGATTGTGGTCTGGTTATATAGCGTTCAGAGAACATACATCTCATTAGATTAACTTGATTAACCAGGTGTTATTTATGTAGAGTGTCCCAAGGGTCCCAAGATAATTTCAGGGGGTTGCCAGATCATTGTTAAACAAAACAACCTATCTCAAAATGAACACCATCTGTGAAATTAACGCATACAGTTTTTTTTTTTACACATTAATGCCTAAACAATGAAGTTATTACTTGTGCCATAGTCAAAATCTGAATTGGGCATTATCTCAGACAGAGAAGTTGATTTTGGGCATGTAAGTGTTACACACAATGACACGTTGTGAGTCAAGTGTGTTAGAGCAGGTAGACGTTGAAAACCTGTCCCCTGCGCCCCTCGTAGGAGTGAATTGAGTCGCCTTGGTTCAGGGGCTTATTAGATATACAGGGTAGTCTACACTGCCCTCAAGAGGCTCATATTCATAGTGAGAGAACTTGGCTCACCAAGCCTCAGCTACCAGGTGTATGTGTAATGGTGATGTGTGAAATTTGAAGATAAACAGTTTAGTCCTACGAGGGCTGCAATCCAGCAGGTTTTCCATGTATCCCTGCTCTAACACACCTGACTCAAATTAATGAGTCATTGTGCAGGTTGTTAGATGCATTTAATTTGATGCAGGTGTGTTGGAGCAACATTAAAAAAATCCAACAGTTTTATGGTGACTACTGGTGGCAAATCTAATACTAGTATCATGTTTTCCTATAGGTCACAAAGGTTTACTGAATGACTTTGACAACGATGGTGTTTCCATCAGCTGAGAATTTGAGTGCTCTTCTTCAGCACTGGGGCTGTGTCTCATTTCGGGGTCTGCACACTAAGAAGTGCGGATTCGTAGGGTGCATACGTCACAGCGGCGCACCAAGTACCGTCCCGATTCAAAAGCCTTCGAAGGAGCCTCTGAATCCACCCTCCAAACCCGCACTTCGTTTAGGTTGAAACAAAGGCTGCTGGCGATGTATCCTTTGCGGCCTCTTTTCTCCCATAATTCATTGCGAACAAGATGACAGGCAGAGCCACGGCTCTGATGACAGGCAGCTGCAAAGTGCTGAGTTTTTAACTTCAAGTATCTCTTTTAACGTAGACATGTGACAGAATATGAATAGTAACTTAAGTTTGTTAAACCGCGGCATTAAAATAATGTAATATTTAATATTTGTGGATTTGTAAGGTGTTAATGACGTATTTCTTTTCATTTTTTTTTTTTTACAAAGCCAGCCACTAATGTAGATTTTAAAATGAGTTTTAGCAACATTCCTGGCTCCATGTGCAGTTGTCTGAAGGAATTATCTGAAGGAATTAGCAGCAACAATTTTGGGACTGGAGCATTATGGGGGATTCTCACACACTAGCTAGGCTGTCTCATTTCATGAATGAATTAACTGCTTCGAAGTGTGCAGCCTACGGAGGCCACTCTGTAGCCTTCGTAGGCTGCACCCCGAAATGAGACACAGCCACCGACTGCATGTTTATGGTCCTGGCCGATCAATAAACTGGATTTTCTTCATCTTTCTTCTTGATCAGCCATTATTTCAGGGAATACCTCCCCCTCGGGAGAAGCGGTTCTAACTGCATTACATGGTTGAGGTGGTTTTGTCCAACCGAGTTAAGCGCAGTGTGAAAGCAAACCAAACTAAATGAAAGTGCGAACATTTTCAGAATTCCCCATCCAATCAAACCAATTCCCCTGGACTAACCTGGTGTGAATGTGCCCTAAAGCTACTGTAGAATTGGTCAATTATGTTTAAATTAGTTGACTAAAACTAGACTTGAACTTAAAACTGAAATAAAAATGTGCTTTTTGTAATAAATATTGGTCCAGCCATGTCAAAGTGTCCTTTGGCAAGACGCTGAACCCCACACCTCCTCTAATGCATTCATCAGCGTGAGTATGTCTTGGATGTAACAGCTAAGAAATGCTGCATGAGTATGTCTGTCTGTCAACGGATAAATGTAGCTTTTAGTGTAAAAGCGATTTCAGTCATCAACAAGACCAGAAAAGGACAATATGATTGCAGTCTATTTACCAGAGCTCAACTCTGCCTTTCAAGTTTTGACTTACAACCCCAGCTTTACTATTTTGTTTGGTCTCACCACTATGGTATTAAGCCACAGGCGTTTCTGATAAGCTCAGCATCCAACAGCTGACGGGGGGAGATTGTAGTGGCTGAACATGCTGTTGTGTTGCATCACATAAAGTCATGAATGTGAAACATTTCACAGGAGTATAGAAAAGTAAAGGGAAAACAAAAAAAGACAGATCGCCAACAAAGGTTGCATTTGAAAATTGAATCGGTGGAAAAATGAGAAGAGAAAAAGAGGGTTACTTAAAGTGGTGATGTATCATGAAAAGGCAGATGAAGCAGCCCAATCTCATAGCGAAACATAAAGCTATACAGGTCCACAAAGAAATATGTTTTGCATTAAAAGTAAAAATAAATATTTGACACTGCTGAGATTTATAAGGAAGATAAAGAGGAAATGTGCAGGATGGCATCAGTCCACTGTCTGTCATGGAAGATACCATGGGACTGAGACCCATTCTATTTGTTTTCAACAGTCATTTCACTTCGTCTTTGCTTTCACTTGCAAATGATTAGGGTTAGGAGTTAACAAGCGGAGAGGGATCAATAAGAATATTTAGTTCTTAAATATCGTAATACCAATTATTGTTGTTGTGGATGCTTTCCCTACACAAAACAGCAACCTACACATACTTTATCACAATTTTCTATCCTGATTAGTGAGTCTGCTACACTTAGGGAAAACATATCTTCTTAGAATAGGTACTCTGAAAGTGAAGCAAAACATATCTAATAAAAGAAAGAATACATTTTTATTTTGTGAAGTTACTAGTGAAATACTGATTTATATCTGCAGAAGCCTGATTTACTGGTTGCTGTTGTTTGTTCTAACCACACTGGGAAACATGAATTGGTCATTCAGTGGTCATTTACTGTTTGTAATGATGTTTTATGGTGGACTGAAATGGAACAATTTTTCAAAGTAGAGTCCGAAGCCTTTGATTTCAGTTGTTTAGGGTACCACATCTGTTTTAGAAGCACACACTCGTTTCAGATGATAATTATCATTGGTGTGGTTTCCAGTTTCCAGATACCCCAAGAGGAAGTCTGTTCTCTCTTGAGATGGTGAAGGTGAATGGACCCAAATGCATGACTCAAAGGAATGAGGCAGGTCAACAAAAAAATGATCTGTAATAAACTTACTGATGACAAAACCAAAAATTCTGCAAAACAGGATATAAACCCAAACCTAAGGAGAAGATTTATACAATGATCTGGAAAAATGAGCAAAAGAATCTGGACAGAATATATACTGAGGTAACCAATGAAGGAAGTGAACTGCTGGAAAAAACTAGCTGATGCAACATGGAACAGGAGAAAATAAATAATTGTCTTAATAAGACCAAGACAACCTAAACAAAACCAAAAGAGAAAATTCAAACTAAACCCACTGACCATGTCTCATTCATACCTTGTAATCTTTAGTAAGTGTGCATATCTGCCTTTGGGTTTACAAATGAATCAAACAAGTCCTTTCACAAATTATTTTGCTGGTGTGGACGCACATGAGGCGTGACGTTGACTCAGAGTGAAATATAAAATGTGCATTTGATCCCTCCATCTCATCAGTTAGCCATAAACAGCACATCATGTACACACAATGGCAACATGATGTTTAAATATCTAGAAGATGTTGTGTTTTAGTGTGTATGATTCAGTGTTGAATGTTTATGCTTTTACAAAGTGACGTACATCATGTGTCATCACATCCCACTCTCATGCTACGATAAAAGCAGAGAACGTGGGCCTGTTACTACCTCCTGGTTCAGAAGCATAACACAGGAGGGTCAACTTTGACCGACCCCTCACTCTACCTCTCCACTTTCATAAATAACATCGATCTGCAACATGGGCACATTAGTCACAGCTTGAAAAGGTTTGTGAAAGGGGATACATTCCCAGTAGGGAAAAGACAAGACAGGTTGGGAAGAGCAGATTGAACTCACCTTGACATAGAAGTAACATCTCCACCCATACATGTTGAGCGTGAGATGAACATGGCCACTTCTCAACATCAGGAGGATAGTGCAACAATGTGCTGGCTAAGATGTTTTCTTTACCTTTCCCACCGCATTGTTGGTTTTGATGATGAATATAAGAAGATTGTGGTTGGTATGAACAATAATTGGGCCTCCTTCTCAACAGTTGAATACAACTTTTGGTGTCTGTTGAACTTTCTAGAGAAATTGTGCAGTGGGTGTTCCACCATATCAGAACCACCCTGCAAAAGGACAGCACCAGCTCTGGCATCAAAACCCCCAAACACTAAATTAAATTGCAAAGAAAGCACAGAAAGAATGGGCGCATGGTTCAGTAGGGGTTTAATGCATCTAAAGGCATTTTGAAAGTCAGTTAACCAGACAAACTTCATTTTTAAGCTAAACAGATTATTGAGGGGGAACAGTAGCATCAGAAGTGTTCTCACAAAAACTCTAAGGAAATTTAAAGAAAAAAATGCTACTAATGTCTGGAAATGGACACAGGAAACAGTGTGATCACCTCTATTTTTGAGTTGACAGGTTTAACCAGTCACAAGTTGCCACCTGCATGTGGATTCACCACTTGCAGGGCATAGAATTGAGATTGAGTGCGTTGCGAATTGGGTGGTGGCTGAAGTTTGGGAACTTGGCGGTCCGGTCCTTGTTGACAGAAGTTAGCTTTTGAGATGTGGAACATCACCACTCTGGTAAGGAAGGACACTGAGCTGGTGTGCAAGGTCAATAGGTTCTGGCTAGATATAGTCAGGCTAACCTTAAGTCTCTTTGAGAGGGGTCGGACCATTTTCCACTTCTGATTTGCTCCCAATGAAAGGTGCCAAGCGGGTGTGGGCATATTTATTGTACACCCGGCTCTGGGCCTGAATGTTGGGCTTTATCTCAAATGAAAGGGTAGTCTCCCTCCACTTTTAGGTGGGGGGATATGTTCTGGATGCTCTTTGCGCCTAGGCGCCCAACAGCAGTTCAGAGTATCCACCCTTTTTATGATGCCTCCCCTCCTGGACACCTCCCTGCCCAGGTGTTTTTGGCCTGGAAAGACCCTGGACACCCTGAGGGACTACATTTTTTCGGCTGGCCTGGGAATGCCTCAGGATCCCCCTGGATGAGCTGGAAGAAGTAGCGGGAAAAACGAAGTCTGAGCTTTTTTGCTTAAGCTGCTGCCCAACCATAGATAAGTGCTAGAAAACAAGTTCAGCCTGGCCAGTGCCCACTACTATCCCCAGGTAGACTACAGTGGTACAACCAAACAAATATTTTAAGAGGTTAACTGTCAAATTTGTCAAAACACAATTTTTTGCTGTCTCACAAGCTCTTCCCAGCAAGCTGGAATACATAATAACATCATCAAGGTAAGCTTCATACACCAGTAGCCCTGACAAAGCTTCGCTCACCAGCCATTGAAATATAGCTGGTGCATTACGCAATCCGAAAGGCATGATTGTATGTTGTAAAAAGGCATCTGGAGTCAAATATACTTGCTAGTAACATTTAACAGATCAGGAAAAAACTAAATTATTTTATTCAACTGACTGGATGAAAGCAGTAAGAAAGTTTTTTTTTTTGTTTTTGACACACATATTGTAATGACAGGCATACATATGTTCTACTTGTCTTTTAATGGGGGTTGGCCTTAAATTATTCAGGTCAACCCTACCCCCAGCTATTATGAGAGGCCATTGTTTTTCATTGAAATTTTTATTTGAGAAAATACAGTATAATGTCACACACTGCTTTAACACCTTATTTTCCATTCTTTCCACTCTAAGCTTTCATCTGCTTGAGTTGGTCAAAAAACAGCTGCTCATTCTCTCTTCGAGATTTTCCAAAGTGGTCAGCTAGGCAGGCCAAAAAGCAAAAATAAGTTACACAGGTTACAAGAAGTCTTCTAACCCAGTTCAGGGTTGACTTTAGACACACACACACACACACACACACACACACACACACACACAAAGGCTACATAAGACTAAAGGATAGGAAGGAACCAAAATAACATAATTTCACTTTTTTAAATCAAAATCCCCATGTGGTAAGGTAGGGAAAGGTCTACAATCAGCAAAGTGAAGTGGCACTACCGCTGATGAACACCCCACTCTGCAGAAAGTGACTGTAATTAATTGATGATATTGATTAGGTATTTTTAGCCAGCTTGCCTGGTTCAAAGCAATACATGAATGTAAAATGCGCTGGCTCTAATTATCTCCCCAGACATTGATTCTTGCTGTGAAAATAGCCATCACTTCCTCTGGTGGTGCTGCGGTTAATCTGATACTGGATGATGTGGGAATAACAGACGCAGAGCCCAGTATGGTTGGTTTATGGTAACTTTTTTATTGTGTTACATGTTGGCTAAGAGGTACACAGGATGAGTTTTGATCTAATGGGACAACGAGACCCTGGTTCTCACAGATGCCTTCCTGGGTTTCCTGCCCTTGTGCTCACCTGAAATGAATGTCTCTGCTATGTATTGTCCAGGGAGAGCAGGATAACATTCATTATGTATCTGCTGCAGGGTATGTCGTCATGGTTGGAGACAGAGGACTGAGGCTCAGGTCTGAAACAAGAACAGTTGTGAAAGAGGCTCACCTGCTCTCCTGATGTTTTTGCAGCATCTCTTGTCTCCAAGTCTCTAATTTCTGTTCACTTTTCCACCTTCCTCTTTCATCTTGACTTCTACACTGTCTTCTCCCTCCTGCTGCTTTTCCTCTGTTTCCCCTCCTTTGCCCGCTCTCCTCCTTCGGTTTCTTTTCCCAGACAGACTCGAGACAGTAAAAGAGATCGCTCCAGACGGACTAGATCAATGGCGGTGATAGGAAGAGCCCCTGAGAGCCAGGAGGGGAAATTACATGGCTGTGCTCACCGCCAGCTGATTTCTCATTTCCAAAAGCTTCTCATCTTGATTTTCGTGAGTTCTGATTAGTTCCACTGATGCAGACTTAAAAGGAGAGCATGGTTGGCAAAACGACAGCATCTCATTCTCTTTTTTGCTTTGTGTGAACAATATCCACTTAATAAAGCTTTACTCTTGCCCTAAGCGGATGAGAATGAAGTATGAACATGAGTCATTGTATGGTGAAGCTGCCATGATAAAGTTTGGAGCAAATGGGACGGCATTTGTTTTGTTTTGTTGTGTGAAGCATTATCTCATGTCTCTACCATGCCCTTGTGTAACCTCTGGACATACAGGATCTGTGTGTGTGTCTCTGTTGGAGAGCGGTGTACAAGGGGAGGAGGGGGCAGGGAGTCCTGGATGAGTGACAGAGGAGAGCATCTGTCACAGGCACACACAAGCAGGCAACTCATACATTATTCAGTAAATAGAGGCACGAGGCATACATGTGCGAACAATGTAGTGTGCGTTTTTGTGTACTTATGGGCTTAATCTGGTGTTTTCAGTGGCTGGTGACTAAGTGAATGTGAGTTAGAGACTTGTGATTGACAAAACAATTGTTTTTCTTTACAGCAACATGATCCATCCATTTTATTTTCCTAATTTCAAAAGAAAAATAACTTATTTTTCGTAGTTTATGTACATGTATGCAAATATAAATATTCATATGTTCAAACAAAATTCATAGTGATGGAAACTACTGAAGTTAGTTACCACAAAAGTTGCTAAAGTTGATTTTGGCTCCAAACGCTCACAGAAAAAGCAATATAAACAGTCATATTTCACTCTATTTTTGTCATATGCTTAGAGTGACATGCACACTTCTGCTACTTCCAGTCCAGGTAAATACCAGAAGCAGACCCCACCCCATTGTTGTGGACACTGTTGCCAACGTAGCGACTTTGTTGCTGTATTTAACAAATATTCAGACCCTTCTAGAAACTCTTTCAAAAAATGACTAGCGACAAATCTAGCAACTTTATTGGTTGATGTTGGAGACTGATGGAGACTGATGTGTGAAAGTGCGTACCGTTCTTACTCTTCTCAGCGAGCAGCAGTGCTGCCGCAGGCTCTTCCACATCCCAAAGCTGTCACAGGAGGCCCAGTGTAGTGCTGAAATAAGTCCCCCTGCCAAGAAAAGCAACTGTTTTTAATGGCAGGAGAAGAACATCATATTCTACTCCAGCTCTAACTGTAGGATCTGAACCCTCGCCACCTGTTCTCTCAAGCTGGAAAAAAAAAGCTTGACTTACTCCTGGTCCCACTTAAATCCACAACCATCTATTTAGTTTTTGTTTCTGTTCATTGTTTCTGCATCATTCCAATAACTGCTTGGAATCAGCTTCTTGTCCATCACTGATACACCCTACAACTGCAGTAATCAGAGTATTTCTGCATATCACATAATGCAGGATGAATTGTGTTAGCCCTCATGAGATCAATGTATGTGCTGGTTTGAGTTTTTTTTATTCAAGAGATAATTTTCTGTTCTAATGGGATCTCTTTAAAAGTTAAACTATTATGTCAACGAATGACCTGAAAAGTGTTGGCTTCTCCCAAATGCTTGTTATAACACAAACAAAATCTATCTTTTTTTGCCCTTCAGAACCAACCTGTCACAAGACTTACAATTACTTAAAAACACAAAAATGAGATTTAAAAAATCTGTATGTCATCTCCTCAGTTTAAATTTTACATTTTAAATTGCCATTATAAAAAATCAAATGCAGTGAAGTGGCATTTTTGAGTTCTGCATCACAGGTACAGTATGTATAATGTCATAGTTTCTGAACCAAAAGAGCTAGCACTGGTTCCCAGCTTGTCTTATACAGTCAGGACTTGAAGTCAAACTGAGGGCTTTTCTCAATCCTGACCATGTGTTATCATTACTTTTGGTTGCATAAACCAAGCCAAACCACAAGTGAGAACTTTTAAAAACAAGTGTTCTGAGCCTAACCATGCCTACCAGTGACAAAGGTTATAAATTGGTCATAAAAAAATTTCTCTAGCACCTAGATTGCAGTCTGAAAGATAACTCTCAAATGCCATGATGTTATGTTTTCATTTGATTTTCATGTTTCACTCTTCCTGTAGAAGCAATATGTTCGTAAGTCACTTCACTCCTCTGCAAACAGATATGGAGGCTGTCTTTAAATGTGTTTGTTTGCCTTTTTTCTCTCCCCCTGAGAAAGATACATGATCCCTTCCAGCATTCCTAAGACATCGGGTGGAGAGGTTGTGTGACATTGTCACACTGACCTTTTACCCTGTCCTGTCACTGAACACATCTCCCCTGCTGCCTTTTATTTTCCACTTTTTTATACTCCCTTCTACCTTCCAGTTGTTGCCACATTCTTCTGCTTTCACTAAACCTTTTCTTTGATTATTTAACTGAAAAATAAGACACACTTTGTGTTTAGGTCATTTCTGTCCAATCCCTTAATTTACAACCATGGACACTACTGTATTTTATTCATTTTGTCAGATACATGCAAAATTTCGTGTTGGCAATGAGCAATCTATCTATTGAGAGGGGTGTAAACCTCTTAAAGCCCCTCTGAAACCTTCAGCAACGGATGAAGGATTACAGAAATAATTAAAGCCGCTAGCGGCGATGGAGGCCCTCGCACCTCTGGCGCCGCTTGGCTTATTGCACCGCTGCGTCCCCACGAGACCTCCCTCCAACACAGATCTCACCTTCATTTGCAGCCACTCATGTTGTCATGCAGCTGCACACA
>JAOXYM010000018.1:6886095-6899363 GCA_028567055.1 Leptatherina wallacei
GTAATGGGAACACAAACAAACCGGGCGGTGTGGTGCCGGGCCGGGCTGAGTAGGTGCTAGTGTGAAAGGGGCACAAGAAGCAAAAGAAGGTGTATTCAACTTTGTCTGAACTGAACTCCCTGATATTTCTCTAATTCAAAGCTTAAATCTTTCTCGGATAGCATATAAGGGTCATGGCATAGTTTAACCTTACTAAAAGTATCTAGTGCATGAATTCACATTTAAACATCAGCCATTTCGGCAAAACCATGACCACCATCATCTTCTGACAAAGTCGTTTTTATATTTACCTAACCTAATATACCCAGCTTTATTTCTGAAGGACTTTGGATTATTTGCTACCAGCATATAATACTGCTGCAGTTAATGTGTCAGAGCATCATCATCAAACAAGACAATTAGCATTTCATCATGGCAGATAATGGATGGTATCGTCCAACTGGCACACAGTTAACTCTTAACTTACAGATGTTTTTGAAACATAATTTTAACCTTGTTAAGTTAAAAACATAACAATGAAACGGCTGACAGATCTTTTAAAACAGGAGCTCACGCCAAACATCAATCAGCGACAACATTAAACCCTCTGACAGGAAAAGTCAAATCCGTTGATTGTAGCATTAGAAAGTTTTCATCTGCTGAGAAACCCCCGGATCCCAGCTTTCACCCGGATGTCACTTTGTCATGCAAAATCTTAACTTTGCAGACCAAGCGCGCCTCTTTACTAACGGCAGTCCCAGAGACGTCACCTACCTACTACTGCAGAAGCTGCTCGTGAATGTGACAGAGAACATAATTCATCAATCTGACTGTGAACTCCCACAATCCCAGTACAATTGATTATTTCAGGAATGTGGCAGAAGAAGTCTGAACCATTGAGCCAACTATGAAAACTCACAAGATCCCAAAGATCTGCTGTCAGTGTCCCATACAGGACATCACTGATGTCCCAGGCTGGAGCTATTTTTCTGACTTACACATTGTTGTCATGTTGTAATATTAGTTAATGTCTAATTAATAACTATGTTTGTTAATTAATGTACACTCACTTTATTAAAAACATCTTGTTTGGACCCCTTTTACTTTCAGAACTACTTTAATTCTTGGTGACAGTTGAGTGAAATTTTCAAAGTAAGGCTGCAGCTGCAACGCTTGTTTGAGTAAAATCAACTAACGGTGTCGGCGTTGTGTGAACCTGAATTAAGAGCGTAACTCAAAGTAGAATCTTAAATTTAACAGAGTTAGAACAGCTATTCAGGTCTACTCGTGTCTGAGCTGAAGTTGAAAATAGTCTCAAGCTTGTCCAACTTAATATTTTGATTTTGATTCGCAGTCTTAATGAAGGTTGACACAAGAAGATTTTCTTTGTTGAGTTTACTCAAAAATACTTTACAGTTGGTTGCCTTACCTTTTTAAGTTCACACAACAAAACTTTGTTTTTTTTTTTGTTTTTTTTACAGTGGATTCAACAAGGTGTTGCAAACTTTCCACAAAGATTTTTCTCCATATTGACATGATAGCATCACACAGTTGCTGCACATCCATGATGAGAATCTCCCGTTCCACCACATCCCAAAGGTGAAATATTAGATTGAGATCTGGTGACTGAGGCCATCAGATTACTGTGAACTCATTGTCATGGGTAGTTTCTGTTGTCATTATGATTTAAAAAGAGTAAAAAGTTGTTTGACAATAAAAGGCTTCACTCAACCACTAACCATGAGTGAAAGAAGCTTTTCTCTTATCATTCATATTCTCTGAAAAATGGTTTTAAAAAAATCCCAAATTCTGCCAGGGTAAACTTATGAGCACTTAGTGAAATATTTCTTTCCATTACATCATACAAAACTAATAAAAGGTACAGATATTGGAGTCCAAACTGAATCCAAACCTAATTTTCTGCCTTTCTTTCTGCTGGTAGCTCCCTGCCCCCTCTCGCTCCTTCAGCTACTGTATCTGGGTCAGGGTGATAGACAAAGAAGGAACAGGGTGACTCACAAGGTTTTCTGGTGTTGGAGCACTTGTGAGTGATTGTATGTTTGTGTAACTGTCCACTCTTGGCCTGGCAGGCTGGACAGACATCAGTGCTCCTGTGACACACTGTCCAACAGCAGAAAAACTGGCCCTATCCTCTCTTGTTGAAAACAAGGTATTTTTCCATCCTTTTCTCCTTCCTCTGTCGGAGGATTGGTACATCTGCAGAAGTCTTACAAGACTTAGTATTTGTATTCTGTTCCCACGGATTTTTTATTATATATAAGTATTGTTTTAAGAACATTGTGTTGAAAAGACAAATTTACAGGCAAAAAGAAAAAAAAATCCAATTAGCTTGAGGTGGTAATGAGACAAGAGAGAATCTTCTGGAAAATGTACCTCATATGTCTAATCATCTTTTTCTTTTTCTCTAAAAACAAACACATTCCATTTTCACCCCATGTTTAACAACCCGTGACCAATTTATGTTCATGACCCTTTTTTTTTGTTTTGTTTTGCATTTTTCTGTTTTGTTTATATAAATGATTGCTGTCTGATTTTTTTTTTTTTTGGCAGCCATGTAATAAACTGCATCTTCTTACAGCTCATAGCAGGTTGAAACCAGGTAATAGCATTTCAACATTAATCTCCTGCTGATCATTTTATTATAACACAATGATCTGCTGGGAAAAACCTGCATGAAGGCTTTCACATGGTTAGGGTTATGCATGAGATCTGATTTTTTTATTCACGTGGTAGTTTATAGGCTACTATGATTTAAATGTGACCTCGAACAGGCTCCAGTGTGAACAGACTACAGCCCTGAGGTGATTTGCATGGAGAGAAGACAGAGAAGCCACACGCAGCCCACTGTGTTTATGGAGGTTAATATGGATGCTACACGTTAGCATGTGTATATCAATTTTGAAGCTGTTGTGCAACCAAAGCCGACAAAGTTAAGAGATAATATTGTTTCAGCCATTGTTTACATTTAAACTTGTCACATCCCTCTTCCTTGCGCGGAATAGTGATGTTTGTATCACTTCAGCAACATAAAAGTCAGATGAAATGTGGTGTGACCGTTTAGACTGAGGTTGCTTTAAAAAGGTTTAGTCACGGCCTGTATATTGAGTTTTAACGCTTTCACAGAACATAAAGGAAAATGGGAAAGTAGGTCCAAACTTTTGACTGGTCAGTTTATATCTTATAGTTGTTATGAATAAAAATTAGGATTTGTTAAGTACTTTATTCCTGTACAGGAAGGAGCACAGAGAAGATAAAGTGAAGTTCAGGGGTCAGTCCCCTCAGCACAGATTTTATAATGTGAGCTTTTGCAGATGCAGGCATCTTCCCACTTTCATTTACTTTGCCTCAGCCATTTTCCTCCTTTTCATTATAATGAAAGTTACAATAAGCACATCACATGAACATTATGTATTATCTAGCTGTAATCTTAGTGCTCTACAGACATATATGCCTTTCTGTTATGATTTT
The DNA here is from genome assembly GCA_028567055.1 of Leptatherina wallacei. NCBI lineage: Eukaryota > Metazoa > Chordata > Actinopteri > Atheriniformes > Atherinidae > Leptatherina > Leptatherina wallacei. The sequence continues at coordinate 6,889,564 of JAOXYM010000018.1, forward strand.
TTTTCTGTTGGAACCATTAGAATTATTAATGATTTCATTAATTGAAACGTTCTAAAATGACAAACACGTTCTGTTCTGTTTTAGTTGCTTCGAAAGCAGAAACTTACAGAACCAAGGACACTGTTTGTGTGGAGTTCCCCGATATTTCAAACTTATTTATGTATTCTTAATATATTTTGTAGTTTATCTCCGGTCAACTCTTTATGTTTACTTAGGGTATTTATTTGAGGCGGATTAATCTACGTAGAGAGTGTATGATGTGAGTCGTCCGCGCATGCGTAAGCCTGCCGGATCTACTTTTGTTACTGCTCCGCTCTGCTTAAGCTTTTTTCTTTGCAGTAGCCTTCTCCAAAACAGTTTTACTTTTCTGATCCGGTATAGGCACATCCTATGCCATATAGTCCCTTACATTTAATTCTGTACCGTATTTTGATGTAGTATGCTTGCTAATGTAGCTAGCCAAGCTCTGGCTCTCGCTTCGTTGCCTTTGTTTTCAAGAGCTCCAAGTCTCTGAGAGTGTGCGATTTGGGCACGTAGAGGGGTACATGCAGAGGGAGGAGGGACAAATGGCAGTTGAGTTTGATAGACATATCAGCATCCAATCTTTTAAAAGGGGCCCGTTAAAATGACTGGATGGTTTCAGTCCTGTCTATTCCACAGGTGACTAAAATATTTTATTTTTGTGTTTGAGCCTTTAATTAATTGGCTGCAATCGGGGTGTGAATGGGGATGTTAAGTAATATAGTAAAAAGTGCTCCTGGAAAACATCTCCTACCCTACCTTTAAGGCTGTTCAGATATATACGCGGACATATTTGGGCTGAATCCGGGCTACCTTTGGCACTTATGGTTCTGTCATGGCACCGGCAAGTGTTATGTGGGCCAGAAGTTGACCACATGTCATTTGCCAGCCTGGCTTGAATTATGCCAAGTCTCCCATGGGGCACGTGTGGTCCAGATGTCAGCTGCCTGGACAGCCTGGACGTGGATTACGGCAAGTATTTTGTGGGCCAGAAATGGTCCTCATACAAGAAGCCTTCATTTTGACAATTTCCTTGTAGGCCAGATGTGGTGGTCATGGACTGAGTTTTGGCTGCCACACTCACATTTAGTCAATGCTGTAAGTCAAAAGCCAAATTTGGGCCAAACAAAAATGCACATTTGTGCCAAACGCTTTTTGTTATCTGGGATTTACTAACAAGACGTTATTTCTGCATAAAGTTCACAGATATTGAAAACAAAAATCCTTTCAAGTGCTCAAACACTGGTGTTGAGGTGGCGCTGCAATCATCTGTATTCTATCAATGACCGTGGACAAGAAAAATTTGCATGGATACTCTCTGCACCACAGATTTAGACGATTTCACTGTAATGAATTAATTTTAAAACAAGATTCGTCTCTTATCGAATTTGTCAGCCTTTATAGGTCAAGTAGAGAATCCATCATGGACGCATAAATATCAAAAGACACCCTCGGCAGCATTTTACTTGTCAAATCCCTTCCCCTCCTGTCCTCGCTCCTCTTCCTGGTCCTTCTCCCACCCTGCTGACTATTGTGTCGTTCCCAAATGCAGTTAGAAGGGTTTAAACAGCCAGGCGTGAGATTAGGTTCAGAGGGATGATTTTTGTGCACCCCGTGCTCCTCTGTATCCGTGTTCTCACTAACCCTGTGGTCAGGGGTCACCAGTAACCCATGGCGGTATTGTGACACCTCATTACTCACCCCCCTGCTGGGCAGTGGTCACGTTGTATCGTCATAGCAACAGCAAGACGGGATGCTTATCTTGATGCCGAGAAAATTGCACCTAAGCACCAAACCCCAGGGTGTAGCTTGTGCATATTAGTGCATGTGTGTCTGAGGGTGTATGTGGCATATGGTGTCCGCTACATGGGGAGGTTGTGGGCTGAGATGAGAGGAGAGTTCCTCTCATGCTGTGCAATGTTCATACACCCCCACAGTGATGGAGGTTTCCCAAATAATGGGGTGAGGAGGTGGGGCAGAAGGCAAAACCTGAGTATCAGGATAATAAAATACAATAAAATCCTAGCTGGAGGGGAAATCAATTTGAAATGGTCAAAATAATTATCATAACACATTTTTATGAGTGTGAACTGTCAGATATCTTTCAACTTGTGCTTCTTTAAACAAGTTTCCATTTAGATATTTCCAAGAACACAAAGAAATATTTTGAAAGCAACATCTTCTTATTCTAACTTTGACTTCTGGATTCTTTTTTGTCATCAGCAGTGCATTAGAAAGGATTTTATGTAATAACACACCACCGTTATCTGTTTGTAATTTAATCTGCTCCACTAATTAAAATGGGAAAGACCTGCATTATGTAAACCAATTAATGGTATCTGCTAAGCTCAGCTTGTCCTCACAAGAAGGGACTTAACACAGCTGTTTTTATATTGATGTTGACTATTAGCTGTAAATAAGCTGCTTCCATAACCAGTAACGCCACAACACTCACTAATAATATGACTGAGTATAGAAGCTAGCTTCACTTTTGTGTTTTCATGCAGGAATTAATTACATATGCCAGAAAAGGGGGGGGGTTTAACCTTTCTAATCATGGGTGTAGCATGAAAAAATCTGAAACCCTCCTACTTTTTTCTTCACCAGAGAATGACATAACTATCATTCTTAAAATGGAGAAGTCCTTAAATAGCTTTGGCATAGCCATCTACAAAGATCTGTTAGCATTAAGGGAATTACTGAGCTGGAGATACCATCACAATATTTTTTATTCAATACAGTTGAATTCAGCTTTATTTGTTTAAATTACAATGTAATCGCAAGGTTCTTTTAGAAAATAAAGTTTAATCCAAATATAAACCAATATAATCCAGTTCACTGCAATCCATCTAAAATTCAGCTAAAAGAAACTGATTAAAAAATCTTAATTGATTTAATTACAAACTATTGTGTTCATATGAAGCCAGTTTATTAAGGAAAAGATTGGATTGCATCAAATCTCTTCACATCAATCCCCTTTTAACAGGAAGCAAAACCCTCCAGCAGAACGAGACTCCGGAAGGACAGCCATCTGACTTGACCAGTTCTAGGTGGCGAGGACAGAAAAAAGATGGGTCAACAAGCACTACAACAATACCTACTGAAAAACAGAGTAGCATAAGTTCATGACAAAAATAATGTCATATTTATACATGGGGAGAAATGCATGACAAGAGAAGACGCAGAGAGGTGCGCTGTGAATAATGGATGGCCCCCAGCAGCTAAAGCCTGCATAAAGGTTGGGAGGATGTCTGCTTCCCGAAACCAAACTGGGGGCTGGATCCACAACAGAGGGGGCTGATAACTGAGGGCTGTGTCTACACTCTGCACACTGTTACTCTGACTTTATAACATCATCTGACAAAACTGCCATCGACATAAAGTGGAGAAATTGTCTGTGCTCTGATTTCAGCTATGTTTACACAATCTCTTAGAGACACTGTGAAAAAGCAACAGGATATCTAGATCTTTATCCTCCTAATACGCTGCAAGAACAAAACTGTGCATGTGCAAGTAGCCCACAGCTGCTGCAGCTTTTGTTCCTTTCTTGTGCTGCTCTCTGAACAGGTGTTCCTGCAGTGGAAGAGAGATTTCTGTCAATGTGTAAAAAGTTGCAAGATTTTTCACTACTCAGTTGAAAAAAAAAAGAAAAGAAAAGGAAATGAAAATAAATGTTAGCAGCACTGCCTAAAATGAGAAGTTACTGGACAATTAAGCAGTTTGAACACCTAAATCCCAACTGAATTAATCCAAAATATCACTAATTCATCCATAACTTCTAAAAAAGATCAATGTGGTTGCTTTACTCAGAGGGGGAGATGTACTTTCTTTGTTTCTTTTTTTTAGAAACCTGTGGACGGTCGATCGCAGATAATGTGGAGGGAAGCTGTGATGGCCAGACTTCTCATTTGCTGCCACAATGCTCTTTGTCTCTCCCCGTCTCTCTCTCTCTCTGTTTGACGCTGGAAGGCGAAAGAATCAATGTTCATTTACAATTCTGTAAACACCTGTCACATACGTACACAAGACGCACATACTGTCTGATGCAGATCTAGATGTGAGTCAGAGAGAGAGGAAAAGCTATCGATTAAGCTCATTTTCCTTGTTGCCGTGATAAAGTCCGCCCACCCCGGATACTGCCATCTGTGGACACTGTGAGCTGATAGCACCAAAGACCTGTTCATCTAACTCTGATACATCAGTCGAAGCCATTAAATCCAACTGACTGATACTAAACTGGCATGAGAGCAGGATCTGAGTCAACCCTCTGCAATATTTTCCCATCTTCAATCCCTCGTGACTCTTTATGTTTGTTTTGGTCCTTGTTTTTTTTACATAAGGACAATTCAGTCAAATAGTTTCACAAGGATCATGAAAGAATCCATAAAAACAATCAATACACAAACACAGCAGTAATCAAACAGGTACTGGGGATGCTAACAGGGTGAGAAGTGAGATGTTATGACGTAGGTAGTACACATAAGTATTTCCAACTACTTGTACTTAAACTTGGTGAGTCAGTTTACTTGTGTGCGTTCACACAACAGCAGAGGACTAAATCACAAACATCTGGAGCTGCGTGACTCTCACAAGAAGACCAAATCCTAATCCAGAACAAATATCATTCATCATAATTAGAGATGAATATTTCATTTACTTGGGTTATTCTTGTGTCATATTAGATCATTTTAACCTCAATCTTTCAGCTGGAGCCTTGACAGCTTTAAAGTCTTAACAGGGAACAACAGCAAAAGTGCCCTATCCAAGGATAAAATAAAAACATCATTCAAAGCTCTAAGTAGGCTTACTTGTAAATCTTATGAGGTCAAATGCACAAAGCTTTTGTGCTCGAATCATCCTGTTTTAGATAATCACTTCAGCTGAGATTATTACATGATCTACGTCTCTCATTGAGATGCTCGTCAGGAAGTGCCATGAAGTTTAGATGAGCTCTAACTCTCTCTGTGCATCAAGCTCTGCAGGATCTTCCAGAAACGATGATGCAATAGAATATGACAATGCTTTAGGTGATCATCTGTTATCCGAGATGTAACCTCCACCTTTGTGACTCTGAAATCCTGCATGGGGTTAAACCTGGAGTTAGTATTCTAGGCCCCAAATCCCTCTTTAGAGCATCAAATGAGTCACAATGAAATACCTTTACCATGGAAAATGGATTTCAGAGACACAGAGAAAGTCGAGCCAGGTGGATATTGTAAATCTGATACAAGTCGTTTTCCCTTCTGGAACAGCAGCTTTCTGATATAAGTCTCCATGGTGACTGTCAAATGTATTTCTTGTGCTAAAATGCACTGAATGAAACAACTTCAGACTGGAAGCTGAATAGAATATTTCTCCTTAATTTAATTCAGGGACGACTCATATTTTTGGCACGCAAATGAGAATTTAGTTTTTCATAATATTCATTTATTTGTGAACAAGGTTATTTGCAAATTCTTTGTGTTGAGAAAGAAAATAGAAATAATTTTACTCCCCAAAAGAAAACAGAAAGAGCCTCAGTGAGTTTGCTGAACTTGGCATAACTCACTGGAAATTATAGGAAGCCAGGTTCAATATCACAATAGGAAAGTACACAAGCTGGTGTAAACACATCTACGGCTGCCTGATTAACAATTTAGCAAAAAACTTCAGCACGATTATTTTAGTTTTTATCAATGTTGACCCCGTACTTATCGGATTTTTTTGTAAGAGAATATTTTAACCAAAGAACATGGTTTATTCACTGGAGGTATAATTGGAAATCAGCCTGCTTCAATCTGCATAGACTTACATGCACTAATGTGTGCAGAAATGTGAGAAAGAGAGACAGCGCACCAACTATTTAGACAGGCAAAACCAAGCATTCTTTAAACAATCAATAGTGATGGCTGAAGCCCCACAGTGGTAATGTTTTACATTTATTTTCCACATTCCCTGTCTGTGGACAAACATTTTGTATTAATTTGTCATTTTTATTTTGTGTTATGTTCTATTAATATCTGTTTCTTTGTTTGAGTTTGCTTGGTAGGATGACTTTCTTACCTGATGTAGCAAAGGCGTGGCAAAGGGATGAGGAGGCTTAAATCTGGGCGCCAGCTCGTCAGGCTCCTCCATGTTCCTCTGGACTAAGGTGGAGTTTTTTAACTTTGGTTAGTTTGAGTCTGTGTCTAGTTATTATTAGCCATTTTGTTTTCCCCTGTGTGTGTTTTTTGGTTTGGCCACACCATTATATAAGTTACCCTCATATGTAATGGTGGTAGGTCAGTTTTCCTCAGTTAAGATTTCATTTATTTAAGTAACACTTTTGACTAACATTTTGTTTAGTTGACTTCTTTTATATGCTGGTTTAATCATTCTTTTGGATTTTGGATTTACTTGTGATACTTGAGCCAATAAAAACCCAGTTTTTGAAATTACTTTCAGTGTCCTCTCTGCTTTACTGCTTGGTCCCTGACAAGTATATATTCTATATTGTCTGTTTGATGTTTTAGAGAGGTATTTTCTCCAACCGCATACCGCTGTTTAAATAGTATGCCCTACAGAAGAATTCCATCTAAACCAACAGATATTGCTATAAATGGACACTTCCTGTATGCTATTCTGACAGACTATGTCAAATTGTCAGAACACAGGACTAGCTGACACATTATAGAAAAGAAAAACTGTGTTTACATCCCACACTGAGGTTACATGGCTGGTTTTACAAGCACAGTTCCCTAAAAAAATTGGGAAGCTGTTAAACATGTAAATAAAGACAAATTGCAATCATTTGCAAATTTCATGAACCCATATCTAATTCCCAGTAGAACATGAAGAACATATCAGATGTTGAAACTGAGACATTTTATCATTTCATTGAAAATATAAGCACATTTTGAATGAGCAACATTGGAACAGTAGCAACAAAAGACTGGAAAAGTAATTGGCACAAATCAATAATAACTGGATGAGCGTTTGACAACTAATTAAGTTAAATGGCAACATTTCAGTAACATGACTACAAGGAGCATTTCAGAGAGATAGAGCCTCTCAGATGCAACAACTTGGACATGAAGGCTTTAGAAACAGATGGAATGACACAAATTCAGTTAATTTCATCTTCATTTGTATAGCGCCAAAATCACAATGTCACCTCTGGGCAATTCGTTGACAATCAATTTGAGCCAATCTGTGTCATCCAGTCAGTATTCATATAAACCAATTTATAATAAATAATAGCCTAGCAAAGGAAAACAGATAACATTGACCCTTGACTTCCTCCTTTCCTGAGCATGATAGGACGGATAGTGGAAAGGAAAAAAGAATAAATGACACTAAACAAATTATGACTTATTGAAATTAATCAATCCGGAAGTGTTAAAGCAATAAAAAGAAATTAAAAAACAAACCTCAGTTCAAATTTTACTTTCTGCTCTTTTCTGGGGGGGTTTCGACTTCGTCAGGCCTTATTTACAACTGACTGAAACAACTGTGTTTCTCCCTCACCGGGAATCCGGGTCAATATTTATGTTGCTTACCTCTCTGCTGTGGGTTATGCTCATTTGCTTCTCCTAAAACAAACATTTGCCGAGGCAGCCAGTACAGATGAAGAGACAGCCACACACAGGGAAACTACAGGTGTAACATGCAGCCATAGTACTGGCAGATACCACAGAAACATGCCATACTGAATTTCAGATATTTTCTTTACCCTCAGGAAAAGCTTCATAGTGGATTCAAATCACACTCAGAAATGGTGAATATTTGCTTTTAACTGGGAGGAGAGGCAGATAGAGAAGCCAGGCCTTAAGAGATAGATAAATCTTTTAGCGTCTTCGATCCAACTACATCATTTTGACTCAGCCAAAAAAAACATAGCGGCTCTGCACAGGCTTCCACAGCCAATGCTAAAACTGAACATTTTTATTTTCACTTCAACTCTGCCAAATAACTTCAGCCTTATCCCGGAGGTAATCAGGGATGTCAACAGATAAAAATCTTTCATTAACCTTTAACTTCGTGACAGCCTCAAAGAATATTCAACAGAATGTTAAATGTGGCCTTCAGTCTGTCCTTCAGCACGAAGAAGAAATGGAAATAAAACATGCTGTAACAGTGTAATATTGTTTTATCTCTTTCGGTGTTTTGAGGGGTTCTGAAAAGAATATTGAGATAGCATTAGTGGGCTATTTGAAAGCAGCACAGTCTGTTCTGTAGATCTTGGGGGGCCCTTAGAGTGGGTTAGAGTTAGAGTGAGTGCAACAAATTGGTACACTGCATCTTTCTCCAGTGATGCATCTGTTGCTGTTTTACTGTAGAGCCTGTGTTTATCACCATTGTGTGAGAGGAGGGATTCGACATATGGATGCTCCAACAACACAATAACCAAAACATAGCTAAATGCCGGTATAGTGTATATTTTATGCACAAGCACTGAAAATGATCAAATCACTCAGGATAGAAGCTTGTATTTGGTTGAAGGGATGAGTGTCAGCATACAATAAGATGTACAGTAACACAGATGAGATTTGCTGCTTCAGACTCGGCTGATTTCCACTGAGTTTTCACCCAGACTGAAATAATCTTGGGGCAGTTTCTCTGCGCAGGTCATGAAATATTAACCTCACACAGCATCAAATGAATAATATATCTTGTATTACTCATTTTTACTCAACTGCTGTTCCTCTACTTTGACTCTAAGTTAAATTTTTCAAAAGAGGACAAGAAATGAAATGTATCTAATAATATAAATCTCTGACATTACAGTTATATAACCAATAATAATGTTCAGGGAGAGATGAGGCACTTTTTAAAAGAAACTTCTCACTATGATAAATGATGGATAATGACTCTGACATTGCTGCATGCTGATTTGAAGCCATCTGAATTAGAGGGAAGGTTTATGAAGTCATTGAACCTCTTTATTGACAATTTTCTTTGATTTCTGCTGCAACACGACCTCTTGCATCTGTCAGTCTCCAATGTTTCCTTTCACTATAAGCCTTCATTTGTCATATAAACTAAGAGTGATTTAGAGCAGTAAATAATATACCTCAAAGAATCCCAAAATACATGGTGATGGGCTGCACCACAACTCATGACATTATTTTTTAAAAGCTAATTTACTAGAATTAGTGATTCTAAAGATTGTGGTAAAATGTTGAAAAAGTTACGAGTCATCATAGAAATACTTCATTAACCATTATGCCGAATATATATATAGTTGTAAATCTAAAGCTTGTACAGCCATAAACACAAAAAACACAAGTCCATATACACACACAAGCCACTTTTTATACACAAGGAACATGTGAAACACTTAGCTTGTTAACATCAGATATCTAATCAGCCAATCACATGGCAGCAACTCAATACATTAAGGCATGTAATTATGGTCAAGATGCCTTGCTGAAGTTTAAACTGAGCGTCACGATGAGGAAGAAAGGGATTTAAGTGACTTTGAACGTGGCATGTTTGTTGGTGCTAGATGGGCTGTTCTGAGTATCTGATCTACTGGGATTTTTACACATAATCATCGCTTGGGTTTAGGAAATATCTAGTGAGCAGCAGCTGTCTGGACCAAAATGCCTTGTTGATGTCAGAGGTCAGAGGAGAATGGGCAGACTGGTTGGAGATGACAGAAAGGAAACAGTCTGCAGAAACAGTAACAAGGTATGCAGAATAGCATCTCTGAATGCACAACATGTCAAACCTCGAAGCAGATGGTCTACAGCCTCAGAAGACCACACCGGGTGCCACTACTGTTTAAGAACAGGAAACACACGTAGCTCAAAAAGGTT
>JAOXYM010000018.1:6924934-6941727 GCA_028567055.1 Leptatherina wallacei
GTACCCTGCCTCTCGCCTGATACTTGCTGGGATAGGCTCCAGCCCACCCGCGACCCTGCATGGATTAAGCAGTACAGTAAATGGATGGATGGATGAGAACATAGAAAACCAGGCAGATAACATGGGTATTAATGACAAATGAGGAGCAGGTGTGGTAAATCAGCAACCAGGTGTGAAGGGGAAACAGGAAGTAAATATAGCAGAATACATGAGATGAGGGAATAAACTAAAACTAAAATAGAAAGAAAGACTCACACTGACAGAAATCTCATCCTGATCATAAAGACAGACTCTACTATAAACCAGGGAACAGACTGAAGAAATGATGCAACATTTGAAACAAAAATCAAACAAGAAGTAAACCCAACAGAATCAAAACTCACAGACCATCACAGACAACATTTGCAGGTTATTTTCTGGCAAAACTGTCTGAATTTCAATTACATAAAATCTAATTCAGATTGCTGTATTTGCTCAGCTTTTCTGTTTTCATAGAAATATATAAGATGTTTTGTGTCAGGCAGGATAGTAGCATTCAAAGGCTAAGTAGCATATTGATACAGACCCTTGAGGGTGGCTATTTTGAACATCTACAAACAGCACTTGTTTTTTTTTGCATGAATGAAACAGTTTCTACTCACCAACCACTGAATCAGTGGGAGATGGAGGGATGATAAGAGACAGCTACAAAGTAGTATGGGGTAGCATTCAAGGTCAAAACGCAACAATCAGATACTTCTTGATGAATTATGATCATTTCTAGAATTTAATCTTTAAATTTTTTACTTCTTCAGAGCTACAAAAACTACAATAAGGATTTATAGTAAAACAAAAATTACATGATAATATTATTATTTTATCTAAATAGCTATGATTTAAAATTCATGCTCCACTTTGTAGAATTAAAAACTTTCTGTAAAAACATTTTAATTTACATAAAATTTCACATGGTTAGTTTTATTTTTTGTTTCATTTACTTTAAAGCACTTGTAATGTTTGGTTTGCAACTGTTTGCAAATAGTGGGAAACTCAGTATAGGCCAATATTTAGAGTAGAGTAGTAGGCTACTATGTAGAGCCTGGAAGGTTAAAAAAAAGTACAAGATAAATATAAACGCAGACCACTTAAACAGTGCCTGTATAGAAAGTCTGTTGATTTGTTATGGTGGATAGAATGACTGTTTCCTTCAGTTGATTCATGAAAACCCACAAAATCTCAGTTTCCTGCAGGAAACTGTGGAAGACCAGAACATATTTAAGCCTTTGTCCTGTTTCTGGAATTTTTACTCTATGGTTGATTTGTTTTGACTTCTTGTTGGGTTAAAGTGAGGCCGATTAAGGAAAATCTGTGGTTTGAGCACTTTCTGGTCTTATCTGAATGAATCTACCAATAGCACCTGAGGCAGGGCTCGTTGTCCTGCCAAGCAAACAGGTTGTTCTGACAGGCAGACATGAAATCAGCTTGACATGCTGCTACTGTACAGTGAATGCTTACAATATGTAGCCTTCTTGATTATTAGTCTGCAGTGATTTCAAATTCTACTCCATTTTTCGGCCATAGAGGCCTAACTCTGCTGTGGCACCTAAATACTGAAATAATGTGGATCTGAAGAGGGCAAAATTCCAGCAGAGCAAAAATAACAGCTGGAAGCAAAGTTGGCTCTTCTATTTAGTTTCTGAAGCTGTCTCGTGATGATAACCAATTGGGTCATTGTTTCATGCATTTCTTTGACCTATTTTCATGTTTTCAGGGAATTTAATTAACTATTTAGAGCCTGCAAAGCATCAGATGACCTGATACTCCAGCAAACACTCCCCTACTATGTGATACCTGCAGGACAAAGTCAGCGGTGCAGTGCCCTAGTGCCTTTGTTTGTGAAAAGCAATTTGTTGAGCGCCCTTTTTACACCACGAAATTGGATATGTTTGGGCTCCCCAAGCAGATGAAGTGAAATATCAAAGGATCTAACAGTTGCAGTATTTACTGCACCCAGTGCAAACTCCTGCATTAAAGCTAGTCAGATTAAAAAGTAATAATGAAGGACAAGAATCCCTCCTCCACATCTATCAGTTTATTAACCCACTCACATCCTTGAGACATCATTGTAATGTCACTGAATGATGAACGGTTCCAGTGGAGGGGTTTTGTTAGGGTTTCCGGTCAGGGTGCAAGAAGGAAGAGTAGGTGAAAGACTCCTCGAATGAGTCATCCAAGGCACTTCATACAGATATCTTTACAGAACAAAACTCACTGCCTCTTCTGTTTTTTGCCTCTCTGGTTAGTCAAGCATCACAACACATATCCACACCTTTGAAATAAATGTCATGGGGAGCGGGCGCAAATATAAACTAGATGAAAACAGCATTTAATTTCATCTCTGATCCCTCAGAATTGGCTTGTTATTGGACTGAAAGGCTGCCCTTGACTGCTGCTGCTGTGATTGGCTGCAGTGAGGATGTATGTCGTCCATACACATGCAGAAGCCAAAAGATGAAATAAGGTAGAAATGAAAAGCTCAAAAATACAGCCGACAGCGGATCAATGATATTCAGCATGCTTTGAGTACAAAAAAGAGCAGCTGGTTCCACTATTAGCATGACCGGATCCACAGGTAGGGTCGGTGGGGAGGGGACAGTGTCTCAGTGGCACTTGAAATGTTTTGCTTTTCACAGATAAGTAAAAGTTACATTTCGTGGCACCTAAAACACATCTTAAAACTATAATAATGGATCTTGTTGAAAAGTCCGAGTAAGAAATCAATTTCTCTAACAAGACATAAATAATAGATAGAGACAACATGATGGAACGTTTCATCTGAAAAATCACTAGAAAAGCTTCATCCTGCTTCTTTCATGATTCAGAAAGTCACGGGAATCTCATCCACCTTGACCTTGACTCAGAAAATGTTATGAACTGGTTATCAGCACTTCTGTCAGTTTGTCTCTGGCAACAGAAAGTGACATGCATAATTCAAACGACCATGATTCCTCAACCATTTATGCTACAGACGTACATCCAATCATTTCTGAGAGCTGAGAAATGGTGTTGATATAACATGGACCGCAACAAGGATAGCACTGGCCTACGGTTACTGATGAGGGACTTTTATGTGGACATCTCAAAGTTATTCTGTTTTTTATATTTGTCCGACATGAGCGTATTAATGTAGATTATGCTTTATCTGAAGGAAGTCCTGCTTTTAACAACTGACTGATCTACACCATAAATATAAAACACAAATATTGTTTTAATAAGTTAGCAGAAATTGGTTGAGAAATTACATTAAACTTTTGCAAAGGCTGTCAGTTTTGTGTTGAGATGTTTGACATTTTTATATCTAATCTTTAGGCTGCAGGGTACAGTGTACATGTGTTACTGTCTAAATGATTTTTACTTTCTGATAACAACATCGCCCTATAAGAGCAAATAACATTCCATTTCCCAATAGCTCCCAAAATAGTCATTTACTCTCCGTACTGTTCATTAACATTAACTTGTGTAGCTAATGTTACCCAGTGAGCCACATTAAAGGGGTTGTGCACCCCTTTTTTTTGTGGGGGTCAAAAATGACACAAAATGTACCCTACAGGGTAAAACACACTTTTGTTTTTCGCACATGATGTGCTTCCCTCCAGATGTAGAAAAGGCGGTACCGCTACCGCTTTGAGAATGATAGTTACACGTTGCTGAATCTTTCAAAATCATTTATGAAACATGCTACCAGACTCAGATAAACCGCAGCCACTGGTTGCAACCAGTCCGACAATTAAGGCTGCGGTTCAGGACCACCTTGTTCTTCCACCCCTGTGGAGTCTAGCTGAGGGGATCCTGGAGGGGAAAAGTCCTCCACTTCAAAAGACCGCTCTGTGCTGTAGGTGCTTTGTGAATCCGTGTCACTTTCCATCTTGCTGAGCTGCTGACTGTCATTCAAAAATTTCTGCCCACCCACTCCCACCCCTGATGAACCCTAACACCTTGCAGTTTCTGGCTTTTTTCTAAATTTGGCAGTGGGTGGAGTTACAGCTTGATGGCAACATGGATATGTAGAATTTAACCAAACTATACCACTTTCTCTTCACGTTACAACCAAGTTTTGCTTTATGCACCGCCGCAACACACGGCAGCAAGCAGATATACACACACCGGCTGTTTTGAACACACACCTTAGTTAATTCAGTGAGATTCAGAGACTTTCTCAGAGGAAGAAAGGGAAGGAAAGAATGAAAGAAAGAGATCACAATACAGATGAGATGCAAGATGGAGGTTGAATTAGTCGTCGATAGGGGCGCATCACTGAGAAAATCTGCAAAAGTTTTGTTGTATGTCTTCAAAGCTATTAATTTATGATCAAACTAAACAGTGTAATGTTATTTCTCTGATTTACACAACAGCGTGTCATTTCTCCTCTTCTTTCTGTTTGGGTGATGTTATCATTTACAAACATAGTTTGGGCATTACGACCAAACATTTTCTGTCGTGCAATTTTTCTAAACGAGTCATACTTGTCGAGTCTCTTTCTAAATGTACTGACATGAATTTGAAGATTCAACATGTAAAGTCAGGCCCTGGATGGTCTGAGATGTTCTTGGTTTTTACTATTTCTCTGAGACGTAGAGGGACAAAAATTTAAGAAGCTGAGGAATCCAAACAAACAGGATAAACAAATGATGATATATAGGCCTCTGTGACCTCCCTCCTGACCCGAGAGAAGCCAGAGTCCTCACTACATCACGATAGCTCAAACAAGACACAAGTTTACAAATCCTCAGGGAGGGCTGACAGTGACAGGAAGAGGGCTGTTTTGTGATTCTCATCTTAGATGACAAACCAATAAAAGGGCTTATTTCCTTTCTTCTGACTTAGGGGGTCACCCTCAAGGGATGGGAGGAGGGGGGGGGGGGGTGTGATGCTGTGTTAAAGCTCCAGAGGGAAAGAAAGCCCTGGGCCCTGTCCGTCACTCGAGCATCTGTCTCTGTTTCAGTGTGACAGACGTTTCTGAGCAGGGTATAGTTTCAGTTTGAGGCGACACAGGAGCTGAACGCTCCTAAAGACGTCAGTGATGAATAATCAGGTCCATGCAGCTCATATTATCTGCAGGTGTCCCACTTACACATTTGCTCACGTTTCATTCATAGTACACAATAATGTTTACGACTTTATCTCAACAAGAAAGCGGAGAAGCCGGGTTAAATAGACATAAGTACAATGTGTTTGCAGATCCTTTCAAGCTGTAGAAAAACACAATATCAAAGGTTGAAACAGAAATGTTGATGCTTTATTAAAAATTCATGCTCATTTTGAATTTGATGCCAACAAAATATTTCAAAAGAGCTGGATGTCTGGGTGGAGGGGCATGTTTGCCACAGCGTTGCATCATCTTCTTTTATCAGCAGTCTTAAAGCACTTGGGACCTGAACATTGCTGTAGTTTGAAAATGGATCTATATTCTTGCATGATACAGGGTGGAAAGTTTTATGTGAAGCACTTTGAATTGTCTAAGACATGAAATGTGCTTTACAAATGAACTCGCCTTGCCTAAAGTGCTCTAGTTCAGGGGCTCATTTGTTATACAACCTTAATTCCAGAAAAGTTGGGATGTTCTTCAAATTTGAATAAAAATTAAACTAAAAGATCTTCAGATCATGAGTCAATATTTCATTCATACATAACATTTGTCTAAAAATTTTAAATTTTACGCACAAAATGAGCTTTTGTCAAAAGTGATGTGTGCTGTAGATCTCAAAATAGTTGGCAGGGGGCATGGTTACCATGGTTACCATGGTGTGTGGCGACTCCTCTTCATTTCAGAGCAGTTTGAAGACGTTGGGGCATTGAGGTTGTGACTTTCTACAGTTTCGGTGTTGGAATTCAGTCCCACTGCTGCCTGATATAAGTTTGCTGTTGCTGAAGAATTTGTGTTCATCTTTGAAGTATTTTTCATTTAATGATGCACCAAATATTCTGTATTAGTGAAAGATCTGAACTGCAGACAGGCCAGATCAGCACCCAGCAACAGACTCTTCTCCTGTGAAGCCATGAGGGAAGCAGATCTTCC
Source organism: Leptatherina wallacei (assembly GCA_028567055.1). NCBI lineage: Eukaryota > Metazoa > Chordata > Actinopteri > Atheriniformes > Atherinidae > Leptatherina > Leptatherina wallacei. The sequence continues at coordinate 6,930,990 of JAOXYM010000018.1, forward strand.
TCTAAAACCTTTATATACTTGTCAACATTCTAGTTTCTTCCAAACATGCAAGCTGCCCATCATATGCACTTATGCACCTCCATACCATCAGAGAGGCTTTTAAACTGAACACTAATAACACGCTGGAAGGTCTTCGTCCTCTTTAGCCTGCAGGACACCTAGTCTGTGATTTCTAACAAAGATGTCATATTGGGACTCGTCTGACTCTAGAACACTTTCCCAGTCTGAAACAGTCCATTTCAGATGAGTCTTGGTCCACCAGACATGACGGTGCATCTGGACCAGGCTCAAATATGGCTTCTGTTTTGCATGATAGAGCTTTAGTTGCATCTGCAGATGGCTCGGAGGATTGTGTTAACCCACGGTGGTTTCTGGAAGTATTCCTGGGCCCGTTTAGTAATGTCAGGGACACAATCGTTCCCATGAGTAATGCAGTGTCACCTGAGGGCCCCAAGACCATTTGTTGCCCCCATGCCAACTATTTTTAGACACATTTAACATGAGCTCATTTTGTGCACAAAATTGTAAAACTTCTCAGTTTAGAAATTTATGTTGTGCATGTTCTGCTATGAATAAAATATTGGCTTATTTGATTTGAAGGTCCATTATTTTTCATGTTGATTCAGGTATGTTGGCTAGGGGATGCATCTACAAGTTGCAGGATAAGTAGCTCTTGAGGACTGGACTTGGGCACCCCTGTTCTAGAACCCTAACATATCATTCTGCATTCATGTATGTATGTTAGACTTACCCATTGCATGTGCATTAATGCACCCTCATTCCATCATGGACACCGGCTTTTGTAACAATCCAGATGCTCTCTTTCCTCTTTAACCTGGAGGACGTAGTCAGGATTTCATATTCTTATACGTTAGACCGCAGGTCAGTCTTAAATCAGCTCAGACCCAGTGATTTACCACTTTCAGATCTTGTTTGTATCTTTTTCTGAGCTTTACCATTTCTGGATACAGGGATGTAATTTTCACTAACAGTGATTTTAGAAGCGTTTCTGAGCCCATTCAGTGATGACCCCGACAGTATAATACTTTTTTTTTTTTAATGCAGTGCTGCCAGAGAACCTCAACAACAAGGTCTATATGGTTTTTCATCTTTGTACTATCATACAGATTTCTCTAACTCTTTCATAATAATGAGTTTTGTACAGATTAAATTCCCAAGTTCTTTGCAGTTTAGTCTTTTCTGATTAACTTCTGTCCATTTTTTTTTCAGAAAGATGCGTCCTCTCTGGGATGCCATTTTGTTTTATACAATGTGCAGCTACAGACCTGATGGATATCAATAACTAGTTGTGAGATGCTCTAACACCAACATGAAAGGTTTGCTGTGTAGTATGTTTAACCATACGGTTTCAAGATGAAAGATGACTGCATTGTGGGTTTGAACGCATAATAAGATTCCCTGACTGACTTTATACATACAAAGTTTTTATAGGGTTATTTTACATGATAATCAATAAGACCTGTGTCCTCCATAATACTAGGTCACCTACAGGTAAATTATATAAACCTCTGATTGTTAAACATAAAATTGAATAAATGAAATACACAAACTTTAAAAAAACATGAAAATGCTGAATAATTTCAAAAGAACCATTTATTTACAAACATAATACAAAAAGAAAAAGTTGGACTTATTCTTGACCATATCAGGTGATGAGGCACAGAATTGCACACGAATAACATTTGCATTCAGCCATCAAGGCCATTACAAACCTGAGCTTTATACAAAATGTTATTACCTGTCTGTGATACAAATGTATGGTGCAGAATGACAAAGATGCATTATAAACTGTAGATAAAATGAGTATAAATAGGCAATATTTACACATGATGGAAACCATTCTTCAATGCAGAATCAGACGGAAGCCTTGCAGCTTTTTTTTTTTCCTTCAATGCTTGTAAAGCAGGAAGCTGGAAAAACACTGCTGCTAATTTACTGTCCATGCAAAAACAGGGACTTTAACAAGAATGTATACCCTTGCAACGCAGTGCATAAATAGCTGTTTCGCCATTAAATCCAGCTTGAAATTTGTTTAAATGTGGAGGAAGGCAACAACCCTCAGGATAAATGATCAGCAACAGCATCACAAGCTTTATGAGGAATAATTTGTTGTTATCGCGTGTCTCTGCAACTACAGAGCATCCTGCGTATTAAACTCCATCCGGGCTTGTATTTCAGGGATCACAGGTTGAGGCTCTGGGTCCACAGTGCAGCATTCACTAGGAGGGGGCGTCCTCTCCGTGTATAGCTTTATATTTGGCCATGTCTTCAGGAAAAACTTTGCTGAGCTCAGAAATCAAAAGGCTCTTGAATTTCTACAGTGAAAGGGGGAAAAAAAACAATCAATCAAAAACAGTAGTTCGGTTTGTTAAAGCCGTAATTACTTCTCATTTTATGCATGAGATAAATACAGTTGTGCTCATAAGTTTACACAATTTGTTGTTTTTTTTTCTTTTGGCCATTTTTCAGAGAATATGAATGATAAGAGAAAAAGTTTTTTTCACTCATGGTTAGCAGTTGAGTAAAAGCTTTATTTGTCAAACAACTGTGTTTACTCTTTTTAAATCAGAATGACAACAGAAACTTTCCAAATGACCCTGATCAAAAGTTTACACACCCTGATAACACGGCCTCATTACATGCACACAAGCTGACACAAAGGGGTTTGAATGGCTATTAAATGTAACCATCCTCACTTGCGATCAATTAATGTACTCCCAGAAGGTCTCAGATCAGCAGAAACACTCAGTTTATTCAAATCCAGGTTAAAGACCCTCCTGTTCTCTGCTGCATTTACATAGTTTTATTTGAATTTGTACTGTTTCCTTTTAAGCTTGAATTTTAAACTTGATCATGTTTTAAATTTGTTGTCCTTTCTTAATCTTGATTTATGATTATTATTATTATTTATTTTTTCTGCAATGTAAAGCACCTTGAAGTGTCCTGTACATGAAATGTGCTCTATAAATAAATTTGCCTTGATGTTTCTAGATTCTGAGTCATTGAAAAAGCAATTCTTTTAAGAATTGCCAAAGGATCTGCAGGAAAGGGTAATTGAAATGTATAAAACAGGAAAGGAATATAAAAAGATATCCAAGGACGTGAGAATACCATCAGTAGGGTTCAAACTCTAGTTAACAAGTGGGAAATGAGGGATTCTATTGAAAGTAGGTCGAGAAACAAAATGTCAGCCACAACTGCCAGGAAAGACTTCCAGCTGGTATTAAAAACTGGGGTGTGTAAACTTATGAGCCTAACTGTACATTTGTGTATTTATGACAAGGAAAACATGTAACCAAAGTAAATCCTGCTTTAGTCTATTTATATCAAGCAATACGGAAATATTTAACTCAAACTAACTGAATGATTAAGTATTGTTTCTATGATCAATAGAACACAAAGCTACTTGGCTATGGGAGGAGAGATACTTCGCTTTGCAACTCTACAAGGTGAATATTTGAACATGACTGGTGAGAAATCTCCATGTCCCTGGAATAATCTCTTACCGTCATGGTATCTATCTTTCCTTTGACCTGCTCGTTCCTCGCCAAGGCTCTCTCCAGACATTCCTTGGTGTACAGCTGAGGGTTTCGGCCTTGATCAATGTACCTTCAAACCCAAGGATTCATACCAGAAGATCACATTATGGAAGCGAAAAATAAAGCAGAATATAATCTACTGCCCCAGCCTCTCGGCAAAAGGCAGATTCCATCATTTTAATTAACAACATTCAATTTCCTAAAACACTAGGACCACTTTTGGGTATGTTTTATTTACCCAACTATTTCAAGAGTTAAGAGTTTGCGGAATGAATCAGAATAATGCGGTTCTGATTCTGATTCATCGTTCTGACTCACTCGAAGACTTCCAGGGGGACGTTGATCTCATGAAGCTGCTGGCGGCATTTCTCGATGTCCTGCAGTCCTGATATCATGAAATTTCTGAGAAGAACAGATAACAAAGTGTGTTAAAGGGCTGTTTTACGTGCGGAGGTCTGTCTTTTAAAGGAACTAAGTAAAACGTGGCTCACAGTTTCTGGTTGAGTACTGCCTGGCTGCTCGGCTGGAAGTCGCTGACGATGATTCCCAACTGTCGAATGTTCTCGATAAATTTCTCCAAATGCTCCTCGAGGTTATCAAATTTTTCCGCCATTTTGACGAACAGTTTTTAAACCACCGGAAAGTTTATGTAAACGGCGCCGTTAGGGAAAAAATCTTCATGAAATTACCGCTGTTTACTGTTAGCCACCGACAACATGACAGCTACGACACCTCAACACTTTACGGCCAGATACCAGCCTATCGTCGTGGGCGCTGCACCGCTACCTAGGTAACAGCCAATGACAGACTGTCGTACTTTGCAACAAAATGTCGTACTACCAGTGAGGAAGAATTCTTTGTGAAGAACATAAATCGTATTGAACTCAGGAACTATGCTGCAGTTCTTTTTACTTAGTTATTTATTTATTGATCTATTTATTTATTATCATATTTATCACTATTTAAATAAATAAATGTTGTTAGATAGCTGAAAAGGGGAGGAAGATACTTGTAAAACTGCATATTTTTGGTAGAAAATGTTCAATAACCTAGTCTGAACAAATATATTTAAAAATAAATCACATTAAAGGTGGAAATTAAGCTGGAACATAAATATATTCATTTATATAGAAGGCCGATTGAAGTAGAAAAACTAAGAGAATTAATTCCGAGGGAAATTCATTCTCGCCAAGGTTACTGGCCAATAACTAATCCAGTTAGTTGTCATGCACCCGAAGAAACGTACGAAGAAATGTGGCACAGATTAGCCTTTAGTTTATTGTCTGCTGCTTTGTCAACAATAGATAAAAACCAGTGCCAGAAGGAATTCTTATCCTCTGAAACGTTTTAAACTAGGAAACTTTGCAAACTACTTCAGGTGAGTTGATGACGGTGCTGCTTACGTCAGATGCGTCGTTTATTTCTAAAGTAATCAACAGGTTTTTCTTTGTGTTCAGGATGAGAAGTCCACACGTGGCTTCAACCTGTCAGATGATATATGAGTGTATTTATTGATTTGTTGTTGTTGTTGTTGTTGTCGTGTTTTATCTTGTAAGGTGACCTCGGGTGTCAAGAAAGGCACCCACAAATAAAATGTATTATTATTATTATTATTATTTAGAGACATACAACTCTCTGTGGTCTCTGTTCATTGCCCACCATTGACCATTACCTCAAGCTTAGGACAAGATATGACTCATCGTATTTTCTTGGCTTTTTTTTTTTTGTAGTTAAAATCTGTTTCGGATTCATCGTTTGTCCATTGGTACTTAATTTATCATGCTTTGTTTAGCCTTGCTGCACCCCTCCTTTCACAACTTTTTTTTTTATTTCCCCTTAGAGGTTATCATTATGTCCAGAATGACCTTGGCAACTTTACAATTATAACAATGCTGAATCTTATGCATCGTTTAAGATGTAAAACTGTAAAATTATTGCCATCGTGATGTGCTGCTTGTTTATTTTGGGGTATTTCTTCCCTGAGCCAGAGGTTGAGTAGGGCAGGATTCTGAGTTCATCGTCCTGGACAGCTGCTCACCTGCTGTCACACCTTTCTCTCTTTAGCTTCATTACTGAAGCTGGGACTAGGGACTAGCTCGTGCACCCAGTCTATGTGTGAGCGGTGTGCATGGGTGTGTTGGTTCTTTTCCCATGCAACTTACCTTAACATGCAACAAGTGATATTTTCACTGAGGGTTTCTTTCTTTCTTTATTCACTTTTGTTGTTTATTTGGTGATTATACTTTTGTTTTTAATTCTTCTTAATGCTTTCTGCACCCCGCTGTAATGTTTCTAATGTTTGTATTGAAAGCACCTTGAATTGTCCTGTACATGAAATGTGCTATACAAATAAACTTGCCTTGCCTTGCCTTACCTGTCTCCCTTGTGGAAACCTGTTCCTGTGAAAACATTGTTGAGAACATACCTTAATAACTCACCTGCCTGTCCACCTTCTTGTGGCTCCAATACCTCCAAAGACAATCAGTGAGTCCCTCTAAACTTATAATCAATTATAAATAACCATTATGTGCCTTTCACCAGCTAAGGAATTAATCTACTCCTCCTCTCTCCCAGAGACTCAAATCTCAAGTTTGGACTGTTTCCTGGATCCTCTGAAAATCCAGCTCATATATAATAAACCTTGTAAATTACCTGTCTCCATTGTGTGTTCTTCAGAGTCCACTTTAAACTGGCTGTACAAGCTGTGACAGTGATTACAAAATCAGGCACATGTTGGCTAATATAATCAATATGGAGTTCATTTACTTCACAACACATGGAAATAACAGACAATCCTTCAATGCAACCCACAAAGGAAAATAAAATCAAACACATAGTGAAGAGCAAAGTATGAAACTTATGAAAATAGTGAGAAAGGTTCATTGTGTGAATACGGATGTTCTTCATAGTTGTAAAGGAGAGTTTCACTCTTCCTGGGAAACCCAAGAATACCAAGTAACATGGAGTTAGGCAGGAAGTGAGGGATACCTTTCAAAATAAAAGCAATGTTGTGGCAAATGAATTAATCATTGATTCAACAAGGTGTTGGAAACATTGTTCAGAAATTTTTACTCCATATTGACATGATCGCATCACACAACTGCTGCACATCCATGATGAGAATCTCCCGTTCCACCACATCCCGAAGCTGAAATATTGGAATAAGGGTGACTGTGGAGGCCATTGGAGTGCAGTGAACTCATTCTCATGATCAAGAAAATAGTTGGAGATGATTGGTGACATGGTGCATTATCCTGCTGGAAGTAATCAGAAGGAGTGGACATAAAAGAATGGACATGGTGGGGTAGCCTGTGGTGTTCTGTTCTGTGGTTAATTATTTGCGTCAAAAAGCTAAATATACCATGACTTAAGTCGAATTAAACATGTAAAGGGGCTTGAAACTACATAAAGACTCGTCATGAACACGTAGGTCTATGGACCTGGGTGCTTTTATTGTTGAACGGCCGCGCGCCCTCGGTAAGAACAACCTGCTTCAGAGGAAGAAGGAGGATTACTGGGGGCTGGTTCGTCCTCGGCTGCATTAAAGCAGGAACTGCTGCAGCTGCACACACACACACATCAAAGGTTCTCCTCCTCCTCTTCTTCTTCCTCCTCACTGCAGCTCTCACCGACGGCAGGTCCACTGGATGGTGGAGCTTTTTCTTGGTTTTCCACAGAGTGGGTTCGGAGTCCGGGCTGCGTGACGGGACATAATAACGGGACAGAACTCCGAATTTCAGCCGTACGCGGTAAGATCAGGTTTCTGCTCTGAAGCGTCAGGTCAGGCTGGAACATATACATAAAGAAAGGACTATTTCATTCATATGGAGTAGGAATAAAACACGGACAGTGCTGATCCTATAGATTACATGATACAGAGCTAATGGGACTTAATTGTGGTCTCTCTGTGGTATTCCACAGCGCATAACAGCTTGATGTAACCTACGTGTCTAATTCTACCCTGTGTAATGTGGTAACTCGTAAAATCACAACCATATTGGCGTTTTAGCTTGATATAGCCTATATCTAATTTCTGATTAAATATAAAATGTTCATTTCGCTGTAACACCCTTAGAGTTCATGACGAGGCTCTTATAGGCTAATTGTCTAACATGCAGCCTTTGTATCTTCCTTTGATTTTCCTTTAAAAGCCCGAGTGTTTTCAGCTATGACGAGAATAGTTGGGCCTATACATCCCTCTCTTCCGATGTATTACAAGATCACTTAATTGCCTCTGCGTAACGGATCGTCCTATCAGTGGAACAACTGCAGTCATGATGTCTATCCATTTCTGAGAAGGAAAAAAAAACAGGAGACAGGATTCCACTGATCTCTTTGTGAAAAACTCTTATATTTTATGTTCATTTTCATCTATACCTGCGTTTATATGTCGTTTCACTGTTCTTGTTTTTATAGTCGAGCTGCGTCAGGAGGATGCACTGAGGAGAAAACGGCACAGGTCTCCCCCGGTTCTCTTCATCCCGAGGCTGCAGCGAACGGAGGGGGGATTGCGGTATAACAAGGTTGATAATCAGCATTAGTAAAGGTCGCCTCTGTGAAGAGAACCCGAGTGGGAAGCAAGGGTGAATCTTGCCCCTGTGCAGGGGGATCAGAGAGATATAAGTCTATAAAAAATTATGGCCACCCTACTGCGGAAGATCGGTCTGATCCGCCTGCACGACCGAGACACAGAGGACCCAAAGCACCACCAGGGCTCGTTAAAGGGGACCAAAGGGAACCAGAAGAACAACGCCAACAAACACTGTCAGACCGCCAACGAAACCAACATCCTGAGCACTCCGGAGATTAAGGCGAGGAAGCTGGACCAGCACGGCAAGGACAAGCCGACCGGCAAAGAGAAGCAGGGCAAGGATGCGAAGGAGAAGCAGCAGACGGGAGGAGGCGGGAGTATAGCCACCAGTGCCTCCTCCATCCCACCGCTGGCGCCTCACCGGCAACACTGCACCCAGGTCAGGACGCGGAGGTTGATGAAGGAGCTACAGGAGATCAGAAGGTTAGGGGACAACTTCATCACGGTGGAGCTGGTCGAGGACAACCTGTTTGACTGGAACGTCAAGCTGCACCAGGTGGACAAGGACTCGGCGCTTTGGCAGGACATGAAGGAGACCAGCACCGAGTTCATACTGCTCAACGTCACCTTTCCTGATAATTTCCCCTTCTCGCCGCCGTTCATGCGGGTCCTGACGCCCCGGTTGGAGAACGGCTATGTTCTGGATGGTGGGGCCATATGTATGGAGCTGTTGACCCCCCGCGGATGGTCCAGCGCCTACACGGTGGAGGCGGTCATGAGGCAATTCGCTGCCAGCCTCGTAAAAGGACAGGTGAGGGGGGGGGGGGATGGTTGATGGAAGAGGCTGGTGGGTTAGCGTTTGTGTTTGGAATATCATCATCCATCCAGCACATTAAGCATCTCTAGTACATGTAGCCTATTATTAGTCATGACACGCACTGGATATGAGGAATTCCATTATGAATTCATGCGTAAATTACGTAAAAGCCCAGAAATGTCCATCAGAGCTTTTAGACTTGTATAGTGTTTTAGCCAGTGTAAGATTTAGTTCAGCTGAAAAAATATGTGAACCTGTATTTGGTTAATTCATCCATCTCTAATGCAGTTGATCATTTGTTGAATCTTGTTAGGGTTTTTTTTTTGTCTCTCAAGACACTTTTTTTTTTTGCAGAAAGATTTATGATTCACATACTAAATACAGAGAAAAATGTCTTTGCCCTTCAACATTATTCCACAAAACCGATTTTTCTTCTGCAGAAATAGCCTACTGATACCATGACCTATCACCAAATGTTATCTCAGGTTGCTAGACTTCTCAAACGATCCTCTTTCTACGACATGGGAAGCCATGATTGCGATTATTATTAATCTTTATGTGACTTTATGGCAGCCATTTCATGCAGTGCAACCCTCAGTATCTTCTCCTCCTCTCTGCAGTCGCTCTCCTTTTATCACTTCCATAAATCAGTTGCATATGACAACAAAGACCCGCTGCTACACAATGGAGAGGTCCCTTTCCCAGCCTTAAAGCAGTCTCGCTTTATCTGTAGTCCCATCGGATTAGTCGAAAAAGAGGAAGGAAGTAATTATTCCTCTCTTGATGATGGATATTAAGACAGATGGAAACAGAGAAACAGCAGGTAGCATACCTACAAAACTTGTCCTCTATGACTTAGACTGTCTGGATTATGTAATCTTGTCAAATCTGTTTTTTTCACATGCTCTGTGCGCTGCAGCAGCATCAGCAGCATCAGCAGCAGCTGAGTGAAAATGGCTGCACTTCATGCACTCTCAGGCTGTAATTGTTTAGGCTGAGCAGATTTCTTTTCACGCTCTCCATCCAGGACCAGAGTCGCCGCTCATTTTTGCATCACATTCCCGGCATTTCAGTCCATCCCTCTCTCATCTGTTGACATGAATGGCATGACAGTGCAGCGGTGTCCAACCTTATGTAAACTGTCACCAGACTCTCCTCTCCAGCTTTACCCCAGTCCACCCCCACCCCCCTCCGACACACACTCTCACACATACACACCCACACACGAACCCCTCGGTGCTTTGATGATATAACTGAACATCCTTCCCGAGTCATTTGTGGTCATTAAGCATCTGTCACCCAGAGAGGTCATGCAAAAAAAAAAACTGCACCCACTCCAGAGAGATTGAGGAAAATGTGTGTGTTCATCTTGATTTGCTGCTTGAGGAGATGAGCAAGCATCTATGCAGTCTTCCCTAATTATGGTGGAACAGTCTTCCTTCTCTGGTTTTGCTAATGGAAACAATATTGATTAATTATTCCTATACATGGGGCTGTATCTGTCTGCATGTGTGGATCACTTTGTCTCCTTTGTCTATTTTGGGCTGTGTGCACCGGCGGTTGAATGTGCTGTGTCCTAATTTTCTGGGAGATGTATTTGTCTCTCGTGCATCATGACAGACAGAGCACACAGACCTATATATATATAGCTAGATACACCGAATATATTCATTCGCCCTTGGCTGCCGCTTCCCAGTGACAATAGCGATGCAGCCTGTTTAGAAGCTTCCTGTCTATTTTTAGAGTGCGAGGATATATGAAGTGACACAGTGCTGAGCTGAGAGTCAACAGTGTCCTCACCTGGACAGGTTTGTATGTGGGCATATTTTA
>JAOXYM010000018.1:6944365-6955841 GCA_028567055.1 Leptatherina wallacei
CACAGCGCTGCTTAGGTGACAGATCCTGTCGGTTTGTTTTACACTGGAAAAGATGTGTAGTTTGCTGTTGGAGGAAAGAGGAGGACGTTTTATTGTAATGTGATTTTGTCAAAGAGATACAGAAAGCATGGACTTCATATAAGGTCTATCTGAATGAATCACTCAGTGAGTCAGCATTCAGCTTTTAAAGTAAAATCCATTTGTCATTGCAGTGACAATCAGTTTAAGAAATGCTGTCACTGTCTGCCTTGTGTACGATGTGTGAGTCTCTATTATTCAAATGACTAGTAATGGTGGACATTTGTAACCGAGATTGCTTTGAAGACATGAAATAAAACTGAAATAGTAGGGCAAGTTCTTCATAATGTGTCCATCAGATGTCCGGAGATGAGCTGACAGGCCGTTGTGTGAACGTCTCTAAGCCCCACAGTGAAACGAGGCCACTGTTGCTACAGGAATGGAAACTGTAACCCTAATCTCCAGATCATACAGCGTTATCACCTCATCTCCTTTTATCCCCTGCATCACTTTTGCCCCAAAAATAGCCTTGCAAGTACGCAAGAGGACATGCTGGCATTCATTCTTATATTTAGGCTCTGGGTGAATCACACTTTTTTTGAACTATGGTCAAAATGAAACTGTTCATATTTGTGATATCAATAGATCTGAACTTTTCCAGGTAAAATATCCAAACTCTGTTGCCATTAGATAGAAAGATTTGCTCATTTCTTGAATAAGTTATCACTTGCACATACAAGTATTTCAAAATAATAAATGTTCATGTATCGCTCTATACTAGAGGAAAACTTGTGGAACTTTAACCACTGTTAGTAAAGGAATGGAAAGGAAAGGAAAAAAATCAAGGAAGAACATAAAGGGAAAAAATGGCAAAAGATGGTTATGGGTAGCAGGTCTTGATAAGCATTTAAGAGTTCATATTCAGCTCTTCATGCTGTTTTTTTCCCCTTCAGTTAAACAGTTTTCCTTAATGCATGTAGAATGATTGAATAGTTAAAAGGCATGTAGGTCTTTCTTCACATACGATAGGACATCGCTATATGATCATAAAACAGGTATTTTGGAACATAGAACAGTACGAAGCAATGAAGACAAAAATTGTGGAACAGCTACATTTTCCTTCCACCGGTTCTCTGTTGTGTTACACCGTCCATCAAGCTGATTACCTTTCCATTCCTGTTCCAGTGTGCTGATGCTGCCTCTGCTGATTAAGATGAAAATTCATATTAAGTGAAAGGTTGTAAAGAAAGGGTGGTAGAAACCCTCAAAAAGGATATTGCTGGTTCAATTCCCATCATGCACAAGATTCTTTTGGACATAAAGACTTTTAACCATCTTCAGGTACATTCCCCACATAAAATGATGGGCATGTAAATAACCATGAAATGTGTTATTCAAAGTTTTAGTGGCGAAAATTGTGTCTCTGTTAGCAATGAAACCTGCAATACTTGAATATTCATGATTATTTATATGTATATTTTTTTTAACATCGCAGAATAAGAGATTTGTATCTAGAATTTTGCAGTATCATCCTTTTGCTTGCTGTGTTCCACTATAGCGGCCTAGAAGGGACATACCAAAGACTGGCTATGGAGCAGGCTTCTTGAGTTTCTTTGTATGTGTGTTTTGTTTTTTGGGTTTTAAAAAAAAAAAAAAACATTTTTAGATGAAGGTTTACTTGTACCCAGCAGAGATCAGTGTTCGAGACAGTGTCGTGAAACAAAGCACTTTGAAGAAGATAGCGAAAAGCTAAAAATATAGCAATGAAATAAGCTAATCGCTAGAACCGTCCATTTTATTTATTCATTTTTCACCATAAACTGTCAGTTTACTCAACTTGAAGAAGAATCTTACATGTCTAATTAAGCAATGAGTCGCAGGTTTTGTTATCCAGGTTTTCTGAGATTTTATGACACCAGATGCTAACATCTGCACATCTATTTGTATGCTACAACCAGTAACAGAGTGTAGTACATGATATACCATACACTTACTTTTCAGTACTTTTCTAAACAGACAAACAAACAAGAAATATGTAACAAACTTTAGATTTTTAGGTGGATTTTGTTTCCTTAGCAACCCAAATGAGCTTTTTAGCTGCCTTTAGTGTTCATACATAGGTATGACACCCAGTTTAATTACTGTAAATACAAACTAAAGAGTCATATTTATTTATTTAACTCTGCCAGAAATCCAATAAATCTAATTCCCAAAAGTATTCCCTTTAGCATTAGACAGAAAACAGTTGAAAAGCAGATCTGCCCCTTGAAGCATACCAGATAGAGTGTCACCACTACACAAAGACTAGCCTCTTGGTCCTCAACCTTGGAATAATGACTCCATTTATGCATTGTCGACCAGAGAGGCAGACCTGGAGTGTACAGCTGAAGGAATGAGGGGGCATACTATAGATGTGTAATAATATCTGGGTGTTTTTCTGCACTGCACTGCAGCATGCAGAGGAGTACACCATCTGAGGGAATTTCATTAGTATTGGTCTCAATGGAGAGTCTTGATGCCACTTTCCTCCGTGCCAAGAAAATACTCTTGGTCAAGGGAGGTGGTGCAGTGTTACTGAGAATGTGCAAACACATTCTAGTGTTTAGTGAGTCAACAACAAGTAGATTTTCTGTGTAGTTGCAGTATGACCTGTGGACAGAGACTCCCTGTCCGATCTGCATGTTTTGATCCTCCCTTTGTGATGCTCCTGCGTCTCTGAGGTGGTTCTGATACGTGGAAATGCTACTGCCGCTGGTGTGAATCACGCATTTGTCATGGTTGTGTTGTCACTGCCATGCACGTCTCCAAGCATTAGTTTTTTCAGCATGAAGGCAGTTGCTTCTTTTTCTCTCCGCCCTCCTACGCAGTCTTCTTCAGGGAAGACTTTGCCAATAACAGAATAAGCAGCTTTATCATCACAGGCTAGGCCCACAATTCTTTTCTCCTATTTTTTTTTTCGCCATCTTATCCCATGTATATTATTAGCACAGTGTGGGAAGAAGGGAGGGCTTCAGCATGTTGCCTAGGTAAAAATGCATAAATTGCCATGCTTTTCACACCAAGCATGACAGAGTTGTATGCACATATTCGGCCATATGTGCAACCTCTTCATCATTTAGTGTGGTAGCTGCCCCTGGCTTTCTCTCAGCTTCCCTCTGCACACCAGGCTGGAGGGTGTATTTTCACTTCTGATTGAACATGACGTCTTAAAAGCTCCTTGCCTGCCTTTTAAACATTGATCTAATGTTGGTCAGTCTGCATTGAGACCGCTTGTCTTGTCAACATCCCCCCCTGCAGCTGTGCATTCACCATTAACCTCATTAATGTGTGCTGGGTTTTGTCTTGAAACTGCATTACCAGAATGAGATTGACATAACTGCTGACAATCATGAACAAGGAAACCATCTTTCCTTTGCTCTGACGGCACACCCAGATCAAACCACAATATCTTATTTGTGGTCATATCTAAAGGATCATCATAAGAATAATGGACTAAAAGAAACTCAAATATTTAGTCATTTTCGCATCGATTCGTTGTTTTTCCAACAATAAAAAACAAAGTGTTTTTAGAATTACTTTAAAGATAAGGAACTGAAACAAATAAAGACCTTACGAGCCCTGTGCTTATTTTTAGGCTTCTGCTTAGAAATTAGGTCTATTTGAATACTTTTCCAGTCATATTAAAGGGAACACTGGTGAGATTTGTTAAGATTTGTAAATATCAGTACATGTGTTACTGGTGAAGAATAAATAAAGTTGGCACATAGCACAAATGAGAAACAAATACTTACAGAATGAATATGAATATATTGCTTTGGAAAGATGCAGCTGCAGCTCAAAACCCTCTATCAAGTCATCGTACATGTCAACATTATCTCTGAAAGGGCCAACTCAGTTAAAGTAATCCAGAACACAATTAGAGAGTTTTTAGTACTGACAGATCAGGCGAAGTCTCCAAAAATGGCCATTTTGACAAAGCTTGGCATCATCTGTTCTCAACTGGGGGACATCAGGTTTTAAGAGGTTGTTGATGTAAACGTTTCCTTTCAAACTCTTGGCATTTATCATTACTTGGAAAAAAGGCTTATCTGTTGTTTTTTCTTAGTTTCATGTAGCTGTACTATGGTTAGTATAAAATGAAGATGTTTTGATGACTATTAGGTCACTGTGATGGTTTCCTCTATTTCTGTCATGGCAGGCAGTCAATTAATTCATCCTCAATAAAAACAACTTATGACAATAATCGTTGGGTGTAGCTATACATTGGAAGTAGCATTTATTTTTATTGGGGCTCTGCAACAATTGTAGGATGTGGAAGGAAGGATGTTTCTCCATTTTTAAAACTTAGCAGAAATGCATTAGTCACACAGTGGCAGAGATCCAAGATTTAGATCCGTGCAGAAATCTAATCAATACTTAAGTTTTTTGGCTAAGGAACTGTTTGGTTTTCCAAATTGGTGAAAATGTATTCATGACATTGAATTTTTTTTCCTGACAATCAGCAAGAGAAACAAATGACATTCTGAAAATGACTTCTTTGACAGATGAGGTACTTGCAATGCAGAGCTGTAACTAACAGAGAGGACATGAGTGCTGCTTTCTGCAGCTTAAAAGTAAGTAGTTTAATGTAACAAAAGGCTTCAAGCTCTCAAATTTAATACATGATGGAGGCTGCTAGCTCCAAAATAGCTCAGTGACACGATGAAAGGCACCACTCTGTTGCCCTTAACGTTGCCTTCATCTCTGTGATGGTGTCTAATTCATCAGAGATGAACACTGATGTCAACCATGTGACTGAAATGACAAAGTATGAGCACGACAGACCTCGCTGAGGACCCTGGGAACATTTAAGAGATCTATTTTGGATATCCATCAGTGACAACTTGATGCCTTCTGCATTTTTTAACTGTCCTCACAGTCCTAACCTCATTTCTCTCTCGCCCTCCTCTCTGTCTTCCTCTCTGTATCTGTCTCTCACAGGGCCGTATATGTAGGAAATCAGGGAAGTCCAAGAAAGCTTTCAGCCGTAAGGAAGCCGAAGCCACCTTCAAGTCCCTGGTGAAAACCCACGAGAAGTACGGCTGGGTGTCCCCGCCCGTCTCCGATGGCTGAGCGCTGGGGCCGTCGTCCCTCCCGCCCCCACCACCCCACCACCCCCGCGCTAGCCGGACAAACCCAACTAGCCCCGGCACGCAAAACGACACACCACGCTAACTCAACAATCTCTCATCTTCATCGCTGGTTGATTTTCTTTTTTGGGTTTTGTGTGTCTTTGTATTTCGTTTCCATCATCATCTCCAACCAAGCTGTCGGAGGTTTGACACATGATCATGATCGTCACTACTCCACTTTAGAAAAATCAGAAAACAAAACAAAAAAACAAGACTTTTTTTGGTTCAGCTCTGTCTCGCCCAGGGACTCTTTCCCCCGTTTTGGAAAGGCCTGAGAGGGAGGAGTTTGTATGCGAGTATGAGTGTGTCACCTCATCAGACATCAGCTGGGAGTGCGTGCACGTACATGGAAATGTGCAATGTGCATCGCTTTCAGTGAATTATTATTTTTGTGTGTGTGTGTGTGTGTTTTATTTCCGGTGCACTCCCGTGCATGTGCAGTCGGACAAATTGGACATTGCAGACTTTTTCCACCCATGTGAAAGACTACTGAATGATGGAGACTTGTGTCTCTCTCTCTTTCTTTCTCTCTCTCTCTGTCTCTCTTTCTCGTCCTTCCCATCCTCTCCTCTCCTCTCCTTCCATCCCTCATCCCCCATTCTTCTCTTTAGCACTGAACTGACCTCGCACCCCACCTTCCCTCTCTTTCTGTGTAGCTGTCGGGTCATTTACATATAAATGAAGCCGTTAATGTTTAATAGACGGGCAGCGCGGTGGCGTTTATACCCACTCATTCACTTCTTCATCTCCCCTTTCTTTCAACTGTGCCGTTGCTCACAGTTCAATGCAACATAAAGATTGTAATTTACATGGAGCTGTGCTCTCTTTTCTTTCTTTAACTCGCTTTGTTTCTCTTTTCTCTCAGTCTCTTGTGGCTAAGTTTAGAGCTCACTGTTGCATAGATGGATATTGATCCCTAATGGGGAAAAAAAAGAGTCACATGTTGCTTTATGCAGAGACCATGTATGATAAATAGAATGACAGTCAGTCACCTTCTTTCTCTTTCTATCCTCTCATGTTAGTGTGTGTGTGTGTGTGTGTGTAGGAGTGGAAGAAGACTATAATTCTCATGATTTAGATACCAGATGGTACAGCTGAAGGCCATGCCTCAGTACGTGTGTGAGCAAGGGAGAAGACCCTTTAAACGGTGAAAAATATGATTTACTGTGAATGACACTATGACCTAAAGGGAGTGCTGTTTTTTTCTGCTTAATGACATGCCATCTTGTTCCACTGTCTGTGTCAGCTCCTTATTAATGTTACTGTAAACACGATTGCAGTTGTGACCGAACATCCACGTGCACATCTCCTCGTCTGTCTCTAGATCCCAACCATGTTAAGAACGAAAGGTCAAGGATGGAAAAGACAAAAAACTGAAGAAAAAAAAACACCTCTGACTTTTAAACTTGCTCCAAACACACACACATCGACCACACATTTGCACGACACAAACACACACGCACAGTAACACAGCAGTTAACACCCAGACAACGAAGACGGACAAGAGCCGGAGCGCCGCGGACGGATGGAGTGGTGCTTAAACTGAACGCACGCTTCAGAGCCCGCCTGATTGATGTCTGCTAGGAGATGGAGACTGAATGCAGTAGGGATAGGTGGATGAGGAGGAGAAGAAGAACAGAGGGAAAGGAGAGATTTGTGTGAGCTTTGATCACTGCCAGCTGCTCCTGGGAAATGTCAGGTGGCTTGCAAAATGGCTGAAGACAGATATCATTTGCTCAACCTGCTACAGAGTTCTCGAGTTCCAACCTTTAAAAGGACTTTATAAATGTGTAATATTAACTGTGCAGCTGCAGCAGAGTCAGTATCAGTCAATCAGCCTTTACTGGCCAGACTGTCTGTCCGTTCAGTCCAGTGGGCTCCATGTTTGTTTTGCTATCTGCCAGTTAAATGTCAGAGGGAAGCTGCTAATTGGTCTGACATTTCAGCAGAGCGTCATTAGAAAAGAGCAGCGAGAGCAGGAGGATGGAGGACGACAAACCTCCCGCTCAGCGCTGACATATCGTCACTTTCCTCTCCCGCCCTTTTTTTTAGTTTCCGTTTCGGAGGGAGAGGGGGGGGTTACCTCGGTGTCAGTCATCCTGGAGCGGGTCATTCGCTAAAGCTGAGCTAGCTCGCCATGTCCTGATCGGGGTTGCATCGCGTTCGTGATCGAAAACAAAAGCCTGTCTGCACACGTGTGTGAGCAAAAAAAAAAAGAAAAGAAAAGTGTTTTACACTCCCATCTTTGGAAGAAAAAAAAAAGGAAAAAAAAGGCAACAACTGCAACACACCATCTGGTATGTGATCATGTACGAAAGTGTGTTAGTGCTCTTTGAACTTGGCTAGTCATTTCAGGGTTGGTCGTATAGTGATCTCAGCAGAGAAAACTGTAAACTGAATTATTGTTTAGACAAAATATCTCAAAAAGCTGAGTGTTTGCTGGTTTCAAGAGAATCATTTTGTGATATAGTTTAGACTGGTAGTTTGCAGACACTAACTGGGTGAACTGATTATGTTGTATTATATCTGCATGTGATACGTGATTGGTAGCTAGCTACTGTATATCTTTTTTCAAGAAAAGCAAGAAAAAACATGGGGAAAAACAAAAATGCAAATGCTTCTCTTTTCTTGGTATACACATTTATTTCTTTTTTGAGTTCTGTACTGTATGGACTTTCCTTTTTCTTTCTGAGCGTCCTAAAAATGTCACATTGTGTTATATGAATGTTTGTGTTTTAATTTATTTGTGGTTTGCCAAAATGATGATTTGAAGCATGTTGCAGGTATTGTCACGAGAAAACGGGAAGAAAAAAAAAACTACGGAGAATGATAGCCTATGTATTAGTGCGATGGGGGAAGGGGTGTTTATTTGAGGGGCGTTCGGGGAGCAAAGAAGGACAGACAATTGTAAAGCCTCAAGATTATAAAGGGGGTATTTGGGAGTATATCAAAGCAGAATCAACAAAATTCCCCTCACTCCCTTGAATACTTCCTCGTCCCCTCCATGATGTCACTACTGTCCCTTCCCCATTGGTCCTGCTCTGTACACTGATTTGGTTTGTGGGTAATGCAGTCAATTTATGGACCTAAGCTACCCCCAGTCGCAGATCTAAGATCAGTATGGCCTCCCTCTGCTTCAGATCTCATCTCATTAAGGGAATCTGACCTGTGATCAGTTACTGTGGGCAACTTGGTCCCACTCATGACTTGAGTGTTTGGTCGAGACCGAGGTCTTTAAGAGTTCAAACGGTGAAAGGTCAATGCAAGACCAAACAGGAATGTGCAATAAAAGTTACAGCTTAATTCAAACTCGACTGATTTGGTGGTTTTGTTTCATTTCTGAACTACGAGCTTCACTTTCATTCATTTTAATGACCCACTTCAGGCTGCTGTGTCCTCTGCCTGGCCTCTGCTTCGTCCTACTTTGGTTTAATGCATGTTGGTAGGACGCATTTTCAAACACTTTCAATAAGGACAGAGTGGAAGCATCCATTCTCCACTCCAGTGCTTTTATCAGCCGGCTTCTCCAGCTTTAGATTCAGCATTGCCTCTGTGAGGGCAGAGTGGTCACTGTGACGTGACACAAGACACCAGGAAAGGAGAAAAGAGAGTGTGCACGGGTTGTGGTGGGATATAAATTGAATTCTGGATTAAACTTGGTGATGTGACCTCATCCAAGAGGAAAAATATGTTTTTTTCTTGTGTAGTAGGCCAACAGGTAGGATTTGGACACTTCACTGGACTTCAGTAGGACATAAAGCAATGACAAGCAGACTGCAAACAAACCCTCCAATTTATTTATTTATCATCATGGATTCACTTTTATTTCCCCTTTTGGAGAACTAGTGTAGAAAATCCTGCTGAACTGGTTTGTTATTTACAAGATGTTTGTTCCTGCTTTGTAGTCATTTGCATACTGTCACAATAATGTAGAAGTGTGACGGTTACATGGCTGCAATAACTGATGAAAATAATGGTTGAAAACTAAAAACAACAATGCAATCTCACACCAGGATTTTAAATAGCTGCATTGATCCACAGCAAAGGCTAAACAGATGTGACAGTACTTTCCTTGGCTACAAAATCACTCTCTGGCTACATCTGTCTTTCAAAAATTGTGGTATGCCAAAGTTTAGTTTTCTATACTCATACTCCAAACTAATTCAATTTTCAATGCATATAAAACATTTTTAACTAAGCAAATTGTAACATTTTACATTTTTGATTGCATGAATGCCCAAATACTGCTATTAAGGAGGTAGGAGGGGTGGATGGTGGGCTTACACAACAGACATGCAAAGAGAGTCAAGTTTAAATCCCATCTGACCCAGCATTGTCCAACAATGTTTCTCTTTTCTATTTTGCTGTCAGTAACAGCTGACTAGAATAGATATTGATTTGAATATGGTCAGGATTAGGGATTATTAAAACTGCACGGTTACGTTGGCATATTTAGAAACACGCTTTTTCCATGAAATCTAATAGGAAACTCTTGACTATATATAGTTGAAGGTTTGAATTCATTGCTTGAAATCTTTATTATCCAAGACGACAGGAAATGAAAAATGTAAAACACTTCACATTTTCTGGCCTTTCACTGAAACACAGGGTATGTGGACAACCCTGCCCCGTTACATGTTGTCTTGTTAGACTGGAGTAAAAAAATTACTGCATCATGAGTCGATGTATCTTTAAAATCTATATTTGCAATACTGGAAAAAGTTGAACCGACTTTTAAATGTCATCCTGTTTCCACATATGTGTGTTTGGTCTGTAATTTGATCTGACACAGCATACATACTATGTCCTAGTGTTCATGTAAGGAAGGGCTTTTTTTTATTCATATGGATGAACTTCATCAATGGGAAAAGCCAAGCTGTCAGTTTTCCCTTCCACTTTTACAGAACATGTGCAAGGAATTATTGTGACATAACAAAATACAAAGGGAAAGGTAAGTTAAAGGAAGTTGGTCTATCTGATTGTAATTTTTGTAAGTAACATGTATTTAAAAGACAAATGAACTGCTATTTACACACTCCAGACGTTATACAGTTTCCCATTATTTCCAGTATTGGGTAATGACTCCAGTTTTTACTTGAATGTGTCGGGTTCAGATAGATGGTAAAGCT
Organism: Leptatherina wallacei; assembly: GCA_028567055.1. NCBI lineage: Eukaryota > Metazoa > Chordata > Actinopteri > Atheriniformes > Atherinidae > Leptatherina > Leptatherina wallacei. The sequence goes on from JAOXYM010000018.1 coordinate 6,954,684, forward strand.
TGTAGTTTGTTAAAAAACTAGATGCTGTTGGTGACCTTTAAGGTAGTGGACTTCTGATAAGGCTCCATGTTGGGAAACTACACGAGGTGGAATTGAGGAGAAGGTGGGATGTGTGATGCACAGAATGGAAGGAGAATGACAGGACACAGACTGACTGGCTTGGTAAGAAAAGAAGCAGGAAGACTGAAGTGACATCACGTTTAATGTGGAAGGCTTGACACTGGGAAAGAAAGAAGCAGCAGGATAACAGAGGGAGACTCAGGTAACTAGAAAGAGAATGATGAGGATGAAACTGATCTCCCTTACTGAGCTTTCAGTTTCATTTTAGCTGTTTCTCTTAAATCAGGGATCTTTTATCGTGCAAAGCTCTTTAACTGAAGGACATAATTGACATATGGGCTTTTTTTCTATAATCACAATATAAAATGGCTCCATTATGCATGTTGCCTATGACAGAATAATACAAATCAGGAGGAAAAGAGCTGAATATTACTAAAAATGCATGTTAGTATAGATGCTGCTTGGCTGTGTCTGGAACAGGGTGCCCTGATACTGTGCAGGTAACAAAGACATTTGAAAATTACCAATGCTCTCTGGAACAAAACATCCTGACCAGTGTTAGAGAGAGCCATGCCTCCTCCAGCAAGATAAGAACCCCTATTACATACAGCTAAAAGCACCTTGGAATTAATGAAAGCAACATCGGACTACTTCGTGATGATCTACTAGTCCTGAGTTTATTCCAATTATCATCTATGGAAAGAGCTGAGACTCACTTCTTGACAGGAAAAGTATTGAACTGAAAGCTGGCTTGCTCATAATGACTTGACAAAAATCAGCTGGGAATAATAGAAGTCTCAAAGAAATTCATTTGACTGCAATGATTGCCTCAAATGATGCTCTACAGACTCTCACATTAGGGATCAATGGCAACAAGGAACTAAAAACTCCTGATAGGAAAAATACGTAAAGTACCAACAGACTTTGGTTACACCATTCCCAAAAATAGCAACATACATATTAAAAGCTAAATGTGTCTGTCTTTTTATTCTTTATCTTGCAACATGTGTCTTCCTCTCTTTTAAAGGATAAGTAATTAACTACAAAGGGTATGTTATATATATATATATATATATATATATATATAACTCTATCTAT
>JAOXYM010000018.1:6977043-6992022 GCA_028567055.1 Leptatherina wallacei
TTTTATGAATCGATTTTGAATTAATTTATCTTGAATCGATTTAAATCGATTAATCGATTTTTTAAACCCACCCCTATCAGTGTTTACCATTTTGTAATATAACTTTTTTCTAGAGCTGGTATAAAAACAGTAAAAGACCTGATTTCAGGTCCTCCCCCCAATTCTGTGGTATAAATTGCTGAAAGAGAAAATGTCAATTATCAGTGTGAATTTGTTACATTATAATTTAGCCCTGGTAACTCGGTGTATAAACCATATAAACTTAGCACAAAAAGAAAGGAAACTTGGTCAATTGTTTTTCTCCTTTGATAATACCAACTGCTGTTGTATAACATTGTTTTCCAGTCATGTCCAGACTGTTCACTTAGTGCTTCAACACAAGAGAAAGTGGCCAAAAAGTTCCAAACATCAAACACTGAAGAGAAGAAAGAGAAGAAAGAGCAACACACTGACATAATGGACCACCTGAGCAGGTGGTTACAGGGTGGAGGACCAGAGGGACCATCTGTTTGTGCTGCCTCTGTCCTTTTTATATTCAGACGTACGAGCAAAACAAACTGATCCGACACTGCACTCGCACCAACAAACGTCAATTTTGCGGGAGGATCAATGCCAGACGAGATGTCTCCGTGAAAGAACTGATTATGGATTTATTTCTAATTAGAAGAAAATGTTCCATCGTCAGCACCCAGACCGACGGCCTGCGCAAGTAATCATCCACCCACCTTCATGCGTTCGCTGTTGTTGAGCAGCACGTTGCGGAGCTCTTTGGACACCATGTATAGGTGCCTCTTCTTGCCCTCGTGGGTCCTGGTCAGAACATTCATCTTGGGGAAGTCGGGAGAAATGTCATAGAAAGATCTGGAGAAGGCAGGAGGAAAAACAATGTTGTTACACTGAAATAAAATGACAAAAATATATCATTTCTGCACTAAATGCACCAAAATATTTACTCTATGGTGGTGAAGACGGGGTCATCTTCAGTTAAGAACACAAAGGGGTCTTCTTTATACCCAAACAGCTTCATCTTTTTAGAGGGCGGGGGCCTGAGAGAGGAAACAAAGTAGAGATGTAAAGATTTCTACTTATGCTTTATTTCATTTAAAAAGCATTTCATTTCAAGCAATGCAAGTTATTTATGGAAAAATATTCTATATTGTTATAACGTTTTACCTGTAGATGAGGATATATTTTCAAAAAACATTTACAATCTTGAATAAAATCGCAAGGGGTCCGACAATTTTCTACTGTTCATTAGATTACTAGACAAACAAGACTCACCCACACACTGCTTCTTGTTTGGCACCGGTCTCCTGAGCCATAGAAGCTCCTGGGGGCGCTTCACGCTCTGCCTCACAGTCTACTTTCCCCCCTGGGCTGCCTCCATCCACCTCCTCCTGGGAGCCCTCGGGGACGAGGCGGGGAGTGTCTGCTGGGGACGAGACTTCGGTCTGGGCCACTGAGCTTGATGAGGCGTCTTTCCTCAGCTGGAGACGAAAAGGATGGGGAGATGAGTCGGACAAAGAGGAGGGAGGAAAGTGGTTAGTAGAAGTAAAGGGGCAAGTGATCCACTGGGGGAAGCTGGAGTCTGCTCCAAAGAAACTCATGACAGACACATGGTTATCTGCCATCTATTAAATGTGAGGGAGTTTATCTGAAGTACCTTGGGGTATCTTTTGTTCCAGGGCATCGGTGCTTTCTTCACCAGCACGGCCACAAAGAAACCTCCAGTGTTCTGGTGATGTGGCAGAATCCTCATACTGACATTAAAAAAAACAAACACACAGAAACATGAGTCGCACATTTAAACATTCGTGGCACCACCTGCCGTCAGAACAAGCAAGCAGTTGTTAAACCAGCAGTAGATTAAAGGTGCAACAGCTCCCTCTGCTGGCCAACGTGTCAGAATTAGCAGTGAAGCAGAAGAAATGACATCATCCTGCACTATGTGGGGGCTTATGTATAATCATTGGCCACTTTATTAGGTCCTCCTGTTCATTTGCTTATTAACACGAAGAGCTAAAAACTGATCACATGGCAGCAACTAAATGCATCTAGTCGTGTAGACGTGACAAGTTCACACCGAGCATCAGAATGAGAAGGAAAGGGGATCTAAGTGACTTTGAAGGTGGCATGGTTGTTGGTCTGAGTATTTCAGAAACTACTGATCTACTGGGATTTACACACAAAACCATCTCTAAAGGTTTACAGAGAATAGTATGATAATGAGAAAATATACAGTGAGCAACAATTGTCTGGACCAAAATGTCTTGTTGATGTCAGAGGAGAATGGGTAGACTGGTTGGAGATGATGGAAAGGAAACCGTAACCAACCAAGGTATATAGAACACTGTTTTTGATCACACAACACGTCCGACCTTGAAGCAGATGGGCTACAGCAGCAGAAGACCACACCAGGTCACTCCTGTCAGCTAAGAACAGAAAACTGAGGCTACAATTCACACACACTCACCAGAACTGGACAATAGAAGATGGAAAAACGTTGCCTGCTCTGATGACGAGTCTCCATTTCAGCAGCAACATTTAGATGGTAAGGTCAGAATTTGTTGGAAATAAAAGCATGGACCCATCCTGTCTTGTATCAACTGTTCAGGCTGCTGATGCTGTAATGGTGTGGGGGGGAATACTCGGGCCTCTACGTACCAACATAATCTAAGACCACAGCTTACACCGATATTGTTGTACCAGTGTAGCATCTTCTTCGGGCTACTTCCAGCAGGATAATGCACCATGTCACAAAGCATGAGTTCACTGTACTCCAACGGCCTCCACAGTCACCACATCTCAATCCAATATTTCACCTTTGGGATGTGGTGGAACGGGAGATTCTCATCATGGATGTGCAGAAACTGTGTGATGCTATCATGTCAATATGGAGCAAAATCTCTGAGGAATGTTTCCAACACTATGCCATGAAGAATTGAGGCAGGTCTAAGGCAAAAGGGGGCCTAACCCCGTACTAGGAGGGTAACCTAATAAGTGGCCTACCAGCGTATGTGTGTCCATGCAGTCGTCTCAATGGGAGGAATAAATAGATATAAAACCAATGCTGTTTTTCTCAAGATAAAATTATAAAGCAAAATGGTAGAAATGAGATGAAGTTTTAAAGAAAAACACACAAATAAAATAATAAAAAGTTAGACGTATCAGTAGAGCTTTTTTTTTTTTTTTACCATCTCTCCAGATGCATGCTGGCTAATTTCTCTGGGTTCTTCGGTGGAAACATGGTGGGGCGGATCTGTGTGTGACGGCTGCTCGGCACCTCGGTCCAGTCTGCGTACCACTGGCCCTCTTTGGTCATCAGCTAGAGAAGACAATGCAACGTCACAGTTCTGGAAGCTGAACAACAAAACTCATTAATGATGAGTGTTAGAGGCTAAACTCTGGTATACCTTCCAGGAAGTGACCCCAGGCATCCACTTCAGTCCCGACAGGTCAGCTGACGCGTTGGCCAGCTCCAACGCTCCTGAAAATATGGATGACGCGGGACATTTCAGCTTAGCGGTTAAAGAGGGAGCAATTTAGATTAGATGTTATTTTCATTTGACAGATCCAAGAAATATTTGTCTAAAGCAGGGGTGCCCAAGTCCGGTCCTCAAAATCTGCTATCCTGCAACTTTTAGATGCATCCCTTTACCAACACCTGAATCAAATGGCTGAATTCCCTCATCCACATATCATTCAGCTCTGTAGAAGCCCGGTGACGAGCTGTTCATTTGATTCAGGTGTGTTGGAGAAGGGCTGCATCTAGAGGTTGAAGGATAGTAGAAAAAAAGCATCCTTCTTCCCACTCCTTCTTCAAACGTGTTTATTTTGTGATTTGATTATGAAATGTTATTATTTTCTTTGCAATTCTTTTTTTTAAATGTTTCTTTTTTCTGTTCGAAATAAAATTCATTCATTCATCTCTAGGACTGGACTCGGGCACCCCTGGTCTAAAGTGAAGAGGATGAGGTGATGCATGGAGCCAGCTCACAGATTAAAATCAGAAACAAATGCAGAAATGTAAATTGATCTCTAACCGGGGTGGGGGTAAAAAATAAAATAGAAATAAAAATCTGTGGCATAAAACAATTTTCAAATCACAAGTTTTGTTTCTGGAAATGATTCAGGAGCGCCAGACCTACGGGAAGAATTGTTATGATTTAATCTTAAATCAACACCATTTCTCATTTTGCTTTTTTCCCCCCCGAAGTGGTTCCAGTTCTGATTTTAGAGCCAAGTTGGTTCTAGCTCAGGGCTGATAAGTTTTCCACAGCCAGAGATTCAGAACAGAGCCACATCATCACATCCCCTAAAAACGACTAACACATGTTTGACCCTCTTTCCACTGATTCTGAACTTCTGTAAAGAATCATAGCAGGAAAACAGCTCATCTTCCCAAAAAAAGGGCAGATCACAGCATTTGTCTCTTTTTCCCTGTAGACCATTTTAAAAAGGTAGTTTGAAACAACAGGTGGTGTTTGTGAACACTCTCCATAATTTTGAACAGGCTCTATAAACACCAGCTAATTTTATTAAAACATACAACCATGTTAATGAATGTCTAAAGAATCAGCTGCAAACTGTGGTTATGAATGCAGCTACAGCACACAGGGACTGGTGATATAAAACATTACACAGCAGGAAAATAAGGAACGGCTGCTTCTACTTCACATCCATGCTGAGCTTCTGTTCGCTTTTATTCCCTCTTGAATCAAGCAGATTAAATACTATACATGGCAATCCTAACATTTAGCCAGTGTAGTTGGTCTCCATGTCACTGCCTCCTTCCTCTGACGCAAGCCGTTCTTTGCTCTGGCCCAGCAAAGAGTTGGTTCCGGAAACAACTGGTTCCGAGTCTGGCTCTGGCTCCAAACCAGTACTGGAATCAGTTTGTCGGGAAAAACCTTTGTCAGCTTGAAAATTAAAAAATAAAAAATAAAAATAAAGTCCTCAATTCATAGCTGTTGATTATCACAGCAATGTTACAGCAGCCAGAGGAGAATCAATTCTCCGATCAACACGCAGTTAATACTCACATTTTACTTGGGTCACACACTCATCGCAGCATGCAGCGTGTGTTTTGTGTTGTTGTTTTTAGCCGTTTTGCTTTTTTTAAAGTCTCAATGCAGACTGTTGTGGATCTGCTAACAAAAACAGCCACACTGACCACATTCTCTACAGTATGAATGCAACATGTTTTCTATCCGACTGCACCTGAACAAAGGAAACTGAAGTTAAACCATCCTTTCTGAAAGTACACAGCTTCACCTCTGCAGGTTTGGTTTTCTCTGGCAAGAGCTCTGGCTCAGAGTCGGATGAAATTGTTCTATGAAGGGGCAGAGTTTAACCTCCTACCAGAGATTGGGGAGATTCATTTCAGGATAGTTACCTCTGAGTCATGACAGTCATCAGGGCGGGAATCGTGAACATGTAGATTTGACTTAACTGTATTTCTCTGAATAAAAAAAAACTTCCTATAGGCCTTTTTTTTCTTCATCTTGAAATAATATTTGACCAAACTGGATGCTCGACAGTCGCAATTTCAAAACAGACACACAACATGGTGTACAAATAAAGATCACAGCCAATCAGAGGAGAAGACCCACCGCTTCTCTGCCTTTAATGCTGTGTTGTTGACCTGCAAAAAGCTAGGTGCACCGATGCAACCGAGGATTAGTTATACAGTGAGGAAAAATAAGTTTCATGTTTAGTTTTTTTTTTTTACACTGTATGTAATCTCCTGGTTTCAACTGCACAGACAGTCATACGGTACGGTATCATAATGGAAAAGCACCACAATAAACACTGCAGCCAAAGTGACACAAAGAGCTCGTCACAGTAGCTGCAGACTTTAATCCTGCAGAGTATCCGCTCAGCGTGGATGGATGGGATCAGCTGTTTATCATCACAGCATGTGAAAAGTTCCAGCGAAGCAATCGCAACATCCTGTCTGAGTTACCTTACACAGGCGGGGAGGGTGTGTAATCTAATACAATGTGTAGATCATGTAACGTCATTATACTGATGCATTTCTACGGTATATTGAGCGACAGTGATTAAAGATATAATGTGTAGGAATGACTGACATCCAGTGGTAAAGATGGGCATAAAAATTACACAACCTGGCCAAAAACAAAGTCCAGTGTGTAACATATGACCCTGTGAGTGTGTTTGCTACCTTCACTCTTCTCCAGCAGAGCTGCTATGACAGCCTCGTCCTCTATAGGGTTGAGTGAACAGGTGGAGTAGACCATCCTCCCTCCCACCGCCAGCTGCTCGACACCGCGCACTGCGATACGCAGCTGGAGCCTGGTGAACACAACATACACTCTGTAAAACTGACAGCTCTCGCTCTTTCTCCGCGTTTGGTTTAAATCCTGCATCGTGTCGCTCTCGCTCACCCATGGAGGTGCAGGCTGTTGCTGGTCGTCCATTTCTTCCACACGTCTATGTTTTTCCTCATGGTGCCATCCCCGCTGCAGCACACAAAGCAGAGAGTTGCATCGGTTTCACATACACACACACACACCCCTATCTGGCCCGGAGGCGCTGAAACCAACAGATCCCCGACACTTCTCCCAGGATGAAAATGTGTGGGAAGCACAAACTGAACGCTGGGCTTTAGCTGGCTGCTCACATCACTGAGTCCATCTTCATTACTGCTTTTCCTGCCCTCCCCCTCTCCCTCCCCCGTGTTGATGTTGGCACAGGCCTCCTGGCTTCAGCACTAAACCTGTCCAGCTCAGAGAGCCTCTGCAAGCTACTGCAGTTTGGCTTTGGCTACACCATTTTCAAAAAAAACTGGGGACGCTGGAAAACTCAGGAAAAAAAAAAAAAACACCCTCATCTTTATCTGTCATATAAAATATGTCCGTACGAACAAACAAACAAACAAACAAACACCCACACATGCAGCAGAACTCAAACATGTACCGACCTGCAGGGCACGTCGCACAGGACGCGGTCGTAGAACAGGACGTCCTTCTTGCCATCTGCATCAATTTTAAGTGTGGGGATGCAGGAGGCGTCGTGGTTGACCACCATGATGCAGGGGCTGTTGAGACGCTTGGCCTGGTGCACGAGCAAGTAGCAGCGCTTGTTGTCCACGTCGTTGGCTATTACGAAGCCCTCTGAAGGCGGAGAGGTGAAGATTGAAATGCCAACGCTAGGAAATGTTTTCATGAAAATGTGCAGAACTGTGGATGCGATTTCTGAATGTGTTAAACCTGGAAACGGCACGTCCATGTCAGAGTGAAGCATCTCAATCAGCTGAGCCGTCTTTGACCCTGGAGCTGCACACATGTCCAAGATCTAAAACGGAGAAGCAAGTCTTCATTCTTCTTTTTTTTTCAGTTTTTCCATAAGGGAACAAAAAGTACAGTCTGAGCCTGTATGTTTAACTCTATGGGGCCGTGTTTTTACCTTGTGGTGGGACTCTATCTTCAGCAGCAGAGGAGGGATCATGCTGACCGCTTCCTGTCGACTGATGTTACCCTGCAAGGACAAACAAACATGATGCTCATGTCTTCCAGCTATGTTACGACTCTGTCGGTGGATTTTCTTTCATGACGTGTTGATAGACGTTTTATTTTCTTGTGCAGCTGGTCCAGATTTATCTCCCTCTCTGTGTGGTGAACACGCGGTGGTAATGTGTCGGCTCATTGAAACACTGATTGGTTCCAGTCCCACAGTTTGTGGCTCAAAAGACTCCCGCCAGCTCTCCTGTTTCCACCTCCATCCTCACAGACTCCTATGAATCCACCGTTTCTGTGTATTATTTAGCAAATATCCCTTTTCCATCAAAGAGGCAACCATGCTGGTTTGGAGACAGCGCCTAACCAGTTAGAACCAGTTCTGTTTTTAAACCTCTGGAGATATGGATCATAGCAGAAAACCTGGTGCTACATTAGGACCAACTCATTGATGGTCCACAGTAAACAAGTGCTGTACAAATACCCCAATTACGTATAAATCTAAGCAGGGTGTCTGGTCGGCCGCTTCCAGTTTAAATGGTGTGCAAACTCTTGACATGTGGTGCTCAAACGTGTGCTGGCATAACAATAATACTGACCCCGTCCTTTCAGTTTTCTCCAGAACTGATGAGGAATTCTTACATAATCTCTGTAGGATTCCAGCAAAACCTCAGTCAACAACTCATTTTTAAAATGTACCATCAGGCCGTTGACCAGTATGTGGGATGTTTATTATTCGATCCAGGCGTCCACGTAACCAGGTTCTATCATATAATAGTTCATCGTTTTACTGCCTGATCCAGGAAGAATAAAAAATAAAACTCAACTTCAACATGGATGTGAAGTCGACACAACTGAAGCTCAGTATTCTTCTCATTTCCGTACAGTTTATATGAGTTTTTCCAACAGGGGGTCCAAGACCCCCAGGGAGTCCGCTGAGATGCTGCTGTGAGGCCTTAAAGTTTTGTTTGATTTACCCCCCCCCCATAAATTTAAATACACATTAACATGAATCCAACATATTGTATCAGATCGGTAAATGTAGCAGAAGATGTTATCTTTCAGTCAGAATTGCACATTTTAAGTCGCACACATGAACTATCTCAAGCTGGGCACCAGTTCACTCACAGCACAAGACCAGTGTAGACCAGTCCCTTCACGCCTCCTGCACAGAAAGAGGAGGACCCACCTCTATTGCTCACCTCATGAGGTGACGTTACATGCTGGCATGAGACTTGAGATGAACGGTCAGATGTCATGTACTCGGTCATGAAACGCATCAATATAGTCAAGAAGAGCACTTTACAAAAGTGCGTCTCTTCTCTATTCTGTGTTGCTGGGGGAGAAGACGACACTGTGCTACTGGACCCCTCGGAGGTTTGATGGCTTTCACATGGAGCAGTGTTGTCATGTGTGCTGGAATTACGCACATCTGGAAGTTTTTACTGCTCCAAACGCTCACAGAGCTGCTGCCTAGCGAATGTCTGAGTCACCAAAACTCACACATATTAATGACATTTTCACTGAGCTAAACAAACCTAACAGTTATATATGTAAAGGTTGCAATACAATACACATTACAGCTGCTACATCTCTGCATCCATTTAGGGAAAAATAGCCACTCCAAGTTTATGAACGTGAAGCCTGATGCACGTCATAGTTCAGCATTGTCAGTCTGTTTTCTACTGAATTTCTAAGTTCAGAAACATTGTTGAAGGTTTTAATATGACCAGCTGGCATGTACAGATCCTTCTTAGAAGAGCATTTATCAATCCTGTTTGCAGCAGCAGTCATAAATACTGGTCAGCTTGTGGAACTACTAGTAATCCATCGATTTTCCACTTATCTGAGGTCAAGTCGCTCCCATCTCCCCATAGACACTCAGCTCCTCCCGGGACACCCCCAAGGGAAAAGTTAGACCATCCCTCGAGCGAGTTCTGGGTTTGCCCTTGGGTCTCCTCCCAGTAGGATGGGCCAGGGAAAACTTCCAAAGGGAGGCAACTAGGAGGCATCTTAATCAGAAGTCCAAACCACCTCCGATGACTCTTTGATACAGAGGAACAGCGCCTCCATGCCAAGATCCCTGCAGGATGCGTGAGCTCCTCATCCGATGTCAGGCTGAGCCTGACCACTTTCCAGAAGAAGCTCGTATCAGCCGCTTATATCCATGATCTAATTCTGTCTGTCACTAACCACACCATAGGTACGAGTTGGAACAGATAAACTGGTAAAGCTTCATCTTTCAGTTCAGCTCTCTCTTCACCTTCTCATTTCAATTAAGCCCCAGTCCATCCGCCCATCTCCCACTCCATCCTACCAGCACACGTGAACAAGATCCTGTGAGACTTAAACGCCTCCACTTGAGGCAAAGACTCATTTCCCACCCAGAAGGAGCACTCCACCCTTTTCCAGATGAGAACCATGACCTCAGACCCTTTGAGGGAATTACTTTCATCCCGACCGCTTCACACTCCATTCCCAGTGCATGTGGAAGATCTTGGAAAGTCCAGTCAGCACAGCAAAAATGTTTACAAACACCTAATTTTGACTTAAATGCCTTTAGAAATCAGACTGTTAGTTAAACACAATGAGAGAAACACTGGACCTCATTTATCAAATGAACATATTATGGAAATCTGTGCGCACGACTATTTCCACGCAAGGCTTCGGCATTTATCAATTTGGACGCTTAAGTCAGGGTGGACTGGTGGTGCAGCTCAGCAAACCTTGAAAACAATTATCAAACAAACTTCAAACCATCATTGTAGCATAAGCAGCCACATATTCAATACTCAGAATTAACCCATTTGAAAAAAAAAAGCATGTTCAATGGATTCCAAAAAACAATTTAAATAAAATAAAACAGCTGTGCACTCAATAAAAGATTTGGGAAAATAACAGATAAACAGCCTAAGCCCACACATGACACTTTGCATATTCAATAGGCTAACTTTGTCAAATAAAATCATGAAGCCTTGCTGGTTCCTGGCTTTTCCTAAAATTACGTGAATTTTCATTAAAATTTGTTTTAATATTTAGATTGGAAAGAACAGAGGAAATAGGATCATTTCTATCATTCTGACTTCACGGGATTTAGCGCCGTTCTATTTTTAGTTTCCGACGTTCTGGATCAGATAACGTGAAAGTTTTCTGTAAAGGTTGGTATGCAGAGATGGATCCGTGCTGGATTTTAGAACATACGAAACCTTGAGAGAAAAAAATTTCCACGTCATCTTCATGAAGTTCACTGAAACCCCAAAAAGAGGTTTCGCTGCAGAGGATCGTAGCAGAGTTTATGAAGGGAAACACCCAGCAAGGCAGGACAAGCACAGTCCAAGCAGACTCATGAAAGGATGCTGCGCCAGGTACAGAGAAGCTGGGAAAAACCACCTGTGGCCTGAGGCAAAGCAGCAGGAGGAGACGTGATCTGCGCTGCTATGACTTCTAAATAGTTGTTTTAGCCTCACAATAACTAGTGCAGATGACCATGACAGTAGCCCTATAAATATTCTTGCCTTCATACAGCTTAACTATAATGTTGTCTGGGTGTTCTCCATCACTTCAGGCTTATCCACCCCCGCTCCATGCTCTTTTTTTCTTCCTTTTTTTAAACAAATAGACCTATTTAGGCTGCGCAGATTTAAGATTTGGTTTGTGGCTACAATAGTTGCTTTATACTTTGTTTTGTAAAACATTATATGATTGTAATTATAATTTTAGCAGTCTTAATTGAAGTCTTAACGCAGCGGTCAAAATACCACTGGTGGTCTTTTTAGTGTCACAGTTCACCTGCTAGAGCTCGACAATGGCAGAGTTACTACTACTAGAGGAGCAGTAGGGGAGAAGAGCATGTCTATAGAACCGCAGGGATCTCTTCATGGAGACTTATGATTGGCTGATCAGTCCCTTTCGGCTCCTGTCTCCCCGGGCGAGGCCTCTGGACCACGAATAATTAAGGGCGTAACATGTAGATGACGATGGATTTCAGGAGCTGCATTTATCAAGGTCTGATCATTCGTACGCTGGGATTGGTCAGATATAAACGTTTCGACCTGCGATCGAATATGTGCTCATTTCCATGTTTGTTTGATAAATGGTGGCCGCTGGGTTTGGTGAAGATAAAACTAAAAAGGGGATGTTCCAGGAATTGAAAGCCTGGTTCTCCTGATTTGACCCCTTCAGCTTTTTGGATCGGATTGTGTTTGTTATTATTAGATTAAGCTCAAGTGGAGCTGAAACAAATATACCTACATACATTTTGTGAACTCTGCCTTGTGTTTTTGGAAATGTTCGTTTTGTGTTGCGTTTGACTCACAGACTCGGTTTCGCTGACCAGAAACTGGTGAAATTTCTCCAGCAGGGGAGACTTCCTAATGATCTTCCTGCTCATGTTGGTGTGCCAAGCCTGCTCATCTGGATACCTGGAGAGGAGACACATACACAGTCTGCGCAGAGTTTCTACTTTACATCTGTGTCGTCTTGGGCAAACCAAGTGTTGCATTACCAGCTGAGAGGCTGTGGAGCTTCAATCTTCTGGCCGTCAATTTCCAGCTCCTGGATATCCTTGAAGTATTTCTCCTTTAGACAGTGGAGGATCTCCTTGGCATGGCTGGAACATGGCACAAAGTAAAAGAAAAAGTCTGTAAAGTAACTAATATTATTCCTACAAGGCAGAAATGATCCAAGCAGTTATCCCTACAAGCTCCAACTTTTTCTTTTAGATAAACTGGCTACAAATAAAAGAAACACAGAGAACATAAATCTAAAAACGTATCACAGTGTTGAGAGTAAACAAAAAATGTGATTCCCAAGTTATGAGTCTGTCCAGCTCACCTCTTGTATCCAGTGATGCGGATGGTTGCCGGCAGAGGTTCCCTCATCGCCTCCATGAATTGTTCAAACTCTCCCTCAGGCACCAGGCCTTGTTCTTTGTAGTAATGCTCAAACAGCTTGTTCTCCTTGACAATGTCAGCATAGCCAGCTCCCCAGCCCTGAAACACATAGATGAATGGTTATTAAAAGAGGACTACACCTCTGAATATTTGATGACAGGCTCCCTGTGCATGGACACAACTAAAAAATCTGACGCATATTTTCTTATTGACCCTTTCCCAGTTCACCTACAAAATTAAAGAGCTATTTCTTTTATTGATGCAATCTTCTGGCCCTCAATGTCTTTTGTTGAGTCTGAGGGATTTTATGATGTAACCAATATCTCTATTACTGCACAGCCACATTAAATGATGCACTTTTAATTTAAGCAACCACATCATTTACCTATACCATATTATGAGAGTGACAAATGGTGGTCACACATGGCTTTAAAGACAGCCGGTAGTTAAGAGCCTTTATGATGATTCAACCAAGTCTCAGCAGTATTTCTGCACAGTTTGATTAACATTACCAGTATTAAATACTACTGCAGTCGGTTACCTTCGTTTAACTAAGTTTAAAAGCTGGTTACTATGTAGCCAGGCTAAGCAACTAACATTAGCAGAGTTTGCTACGGCAGGAATATGACTCTTACAGCGTTGTCTCTGTCGTCCCTGCCACCATTCTGTTTTTTCTGTCTCTGTCTGCTTCTTTTCCCCATGTTGGAATAGCAGACAACCCTGGAGAAAAGTCTGCGGAACGACGTGGTGACAGGACGTAGAGAAGAAAACGAAACACGGATAGACTGTGCTGCTACTGTGAGTTAGAAGATGAACTGCGCCGCTGTGTATCATCCAGAGCGTGTTGGCTCTGACGCACGTGAATTAGGACCTTTTGCAGGTGACTGAAAAGTTTGCCTGAAACGATCTGACTGCTTCGGGGTAGTTCAGTCTCTTTTTTCCCCCAACAAAACAAAAAAAACGTTTAATTTACTACCATATGTAAATCCAGTTTTAATTATATACGTGTGATTTGACAGTGCGCTGTAAATAAAACGTTTCTAAAGACCAAGTTACATTTCAGTCGTGTTAGATTTTTAGATACAAATGACACAGGCAGCAACGAAAAACATTAATTTCTTCCTGTTATTGAGATTAGGAGCTGAAAATTCAGGGTTTTCATTACTGCTATATTAAAATAGTTTTTTATACATCTATTTTCCTCTGCTTTTTTTTTTTTTTACCAAAAAAAATCTAACTTTCTGCTGTTTTTTATGTATTTCTTTCACGGAGGGCGGGCCTTCAAGACCCCCTTGCTTCTGATTGGTCCCTGTGTTTAAAGCTACTTTTTCAAATGTAATGATTTGTCTTAGCAGCAACCAATTTCCGAATCAGACTGGTATGAAAATTAGATTTTTTGGTTCATTATCTTCTGGACTCTGATGGACACGTTATGCCTTAATAGTTCTGGTGCCAAGTACAATAGAAAGGTTATGATAAATTTTGTAAAACCAGTCATTTTCCTTCACTTCGCTTGATTCGAAGTTTGATATAGTTGGAAACACCATTGTTAAATTTAAAGAAAAAGTAATAATAAACTGGTCATTTTTGTCTTCAAACAGAATCGATATGGACTAAAATCCATGCTTTGGAAGAGATCACATAGAAACTTCCTTCAGAAAAATACATGTTATTTTTCTTTTATCTTACCTTTAATCATATATGATATCTTCTGTTAAGGATTATATATTTTAAATATTTAAATTTCAGGTGGATTTTTGCACACTTTGTTCTTCTGAGGCAGAAACTATTGACCACATTTCCTGTAGGCCTAAATTTCCTTTGTAATTTTTTTTTTGGTCTGACAATTGTTGTCTCTCTCACTTTTTTTTTTTTTTTTTTTACTTGAAAGGGTATCATTCCTTTTATTAATGATCTAGATAAAAGCATCTCAGATGTCATTGATCTTGTTATATCCATCTAGGTAAATACCATGCAGGCATGTGGAAAGGTGGTATTCCTTCATTCTCTGGGTTCAGAAATGTCTTTACCAGCTACTTTAAATCTCTCAAGTGTATTTTTGTTATCTTTTTTGTCACAAGATATTATTGTTTTCCTTTTGTTTGTTTGTGTATGTTTGTTCTTTTTCTAACTTTACGCTTGTCCTTCCTATTGCTCATACGACTATTAACGAACACTATATATTAAGTTCACCCTGACTTGCTGTACAAACCTTGTTGAAAAGTCAAGTAGAAATAAGGATTTTGGCGACATTGATAACTGATCATCTATTAATGTGACATAAAAATGTTTCGGAGCCACACAAGGTTGTATTTATGACCTGCAATGACAATACAGTATGTGATCAAATGGTAGGGTTGCTATATGTTTTGCCATATATTGTGATGATGGTACTGTCTGAAACCAAAGAGCTTTAATCCCCCCCCCCCCCAAAAAAAATCTTTGATTGAACATATACAAATAACATAAACAAATCATACAAAAGCAGTAAACCCTGACATGAATATTATAGTGCAACTGTGTTGACAAGAAGTTAATAGATAGATAGATAGATAGATAGATAGATAGATAGATAGATAGATAGATAGATAGATAGATAGATAGATAGA
>JAOXYM010000018.1:6999984-7034052 GCA_028567055.1 Leptatherina wallacei
TGATGGTGGCATGCAGAGGGTGGCTGACATCATCCATGATGGTCAGCAGTTTGTCCAACGTCCTCCTCTCTGCAACCACCACCACCACCACAGACTCCAGCTCCATCCTCATTAAGGTATGTAGAATACCATATCTGATCATGTTGAACTTTGAAACAAATGAACTCCAACAACAGACGACCACACTGGGCGTCACTTCTGTCAGCTTAGAACGGGAAACTGATGCTACAATTTGCACTGGCTTACCAAACTTGGAGAATAAAAGATTGGAAAATGATGAGTCTACATTTCAGCTACAACATTCAGAGGGTAGGGTCAAAATTTGGCATAAACAAGTATGGATGAATGCATGGATCCATCCTGTCTTGTATCAACAATTCCAGCTTCTGGTGGTGTAATGGTGTGGGGGATATTTTCTTGACACACTTTGGTTTCCATAGTACCAACTGAGCTTCATTTAAACCCCACAGCGAGACCTGAGTATTGTTGCTGACCATGTCCATCCCTTTATGACCACAGTGCACAATCTTCTGATGGCTACTTCCAGCAGGATAATGCACCATGTCACAAAGCTCAGATCCTCTCCAACTGGATTCTAGAACATGACAATGAGTGTCAACCTTGTTGAATCTATGACACCAAGAATTAAGGCAGTTCTGAAAGCAAAAGGGGGTCCAACTGTACTAGCAAGGTGTAGCTTATAAAGTGGCTGGTGACTGGAGATAAGTGGTGCTCCTAAAATATTACATATTTTTCCAGAATTACTGGTGGGAAAAGTTAGTCTGGAGTCCTGTATTGATTATTTTATGTCCTTGTGCTGAAATGCACAGCCTGATGAGCAACAAAATATGAATCTACTCTCAGGAACTGTTGGTTTTATTTCTCCATCTTGTTCAACTAGTGCAAAACCTACAGGCTTAAATACTTTTAATGCTGCGAAATGAACCATTCTTCTGCAATCTGGTCTTATTATTTTACTTCAGCTTCTTTATTGTTATATTGTAGTGCTACTTTTTCTTAGGTCCATTGTTATAATCTTTTTCAGCGCTTGGATGAGAATAATCCCATCATGACACAGAAAACTGCTGCCTCTGTACACAAGCTGCTAATTTTCCATTGTAGTGTCACGATTATATGCAGAATCACAGGTTGTCACTAGTTATCTTTTCCTCCGTGGACTCTGTACACCCTTTCATTAGTGTATAAAAGGTTCTTGCTGTACTGACTGATAATGGTTCAGCTTGGAGTGTGTTTGGGTTTTTTTTCAACTGCAGAGCGCTGATAGCAATTACGTTAGACAGCGAGCCAAGCCTACACTGGAACACGTACATTATATGTACCAGTCTGACTCGATAACATGGAAAACACGTTAAAGGTTTTTATGAGACAATTATTTGATTTCAAGACATTGAAAAACCATTCCAGTGTTTTTAAATATTTCAATCAAATGGTTTTTATATTTATACATAGTTTCTTGGAATTTAATTCAAAGAGTAAAGACAGTCAGTGATGGCTTTGCAGAGGCAGGTCGGCCATTCCTCCCGGTTTTTTGGTCTTTGTGTTAAGCTAAACTCATTTGCTGCTTTCTTAAACTCATTCTGAACATAATTTAAATCAGCCTTTGTCCCAAAATGGCAATTTTTTGACACATTAAATATTATTTTGAATTCAGCTTTTTTTTTCAGAAGTTTTTTATAAAAATGTTGAAAATTGTTTAGTCAGATTTCAGCCTTCTGTCAAATGACTGCAGTAGTGGGGGGGGGGGTATTTATTGATTAATATAGCACAGTATATCAAAACTATTCCTATTGCAGCATCAACATGCACAATAATGATATGGAAACTCCATAATGACTTGATGTAAGGCAAAGGGGATGGTTTTAATGCAGAAGTTACATTGTTAAACCTGAGATCTGCAGAATGGATTGAAGTATTTGTTTATGAATTGCAATATTTAATTAACAAGGATATTCCATGTATTTCCTTGTATAGTAGTTCAAGCCCCGGTTGGAATTGATGGGAACACAACATGCTAATTCTCATTAAGGTCGCTGGTTTTGAGGCATAACTCTGCTTTTCTTTAAAGAAACACACATCAACCAAGCACAACGGGTCACATGCTGACTTGGAAGCTAACAATAATAACAGAAGGCCAAGCAGAGATGTGATTGATGGACATTTACCTCAGCAGCTCCGGCTGAGTTTAACTGTGTGAGGCTGACGTCCACATTGACAGTATAATAAACCAGTCTGGGAAATTTGTGCTTATCTGAAATTTTGACACAGTCTGACGCAGCCTGTGTTTTGCAGTATTATACCATCACCCCATGTTGTCATAGTTACAGGGCATAACTGGACCAATTTACAAAACAGTGTTGCCCCAACACAGAGCGGTGAGGGGAAAACGCGCTACTTCTGGCAATCAGAAAGGACACAATCAGCTTGTTTTCGCTGGTATCTCTACAGTTGAAAAGAACAGCTTCAATGTGCTGCTTTTGGTTTAAAAACAGTGTAACATGTAAGGAAACATGTGTGGGCAGTAAATTCACTTGAGTCCACTGCAGTCCCGACAAGACAAACACCAGCCTACACTCATTAAAGCAGGTGTAGATCTGCCTTTTCTTTTTCTTTTTGACCTTTTATTATGTGAAAGTGGATGACAGGGTGGAGGTTGCTAGTTGATAAAATTTTGGCTCATCCTCAAAGTTCTTTTGAAAAATGGCCTTAAGATATAAAGCTGTAAAACTTTATATTCTGCAAGTTGAAACCATAAAGTCGTTTTTTCCCTCCTATATGAAACTAAATGACTCATTCTGTAATCATAAGAGGTCCACGGACGGAAGCCCCTCGGATTAGGATCACAGTCACAACAACTACTTTCTGAGTGTGAACTTGTAGTGAACCTGCTGAAACAATCCATTCTGGACCCGCTAGGAAAATAAAATATAGAAGGTGAGGCGGGAGGAAGCAGTGAGCTCTGCTGCTCCGAAACAATTTCCAGGCACATCTGGAGTCCCATCGGTCAAGTAAATTGTTTTTCCAAAGCAAAAAAACATTTGTGTTGTTCTTGTTTCATCGAACATATAAAAAGATAAGCAGAAACCCTGACCTCGGTGTCCTCCATCTCACACAGGTGGAATGTTTGAATATGTTTCTGGGGCCAACTTCTTAGGAGAGATAACGGAGTGGGCCGGCTTCGCTCTGGCTGGCCACTCTGTTCACAGCTCAGCTTTCTCCATCTTTACCGTAGTGGTCCTCGCCAGCAGGGCTGTGGCCCACCACAAGTAAGAATAACAACCACACACACTCGGTAAGAAGGTGATCATGGGGTGTGAATACATTTTAAAGGACCTGTCTTTATTTTTCTTTTCTCTGCAGATGGTACCTTGCTAAGTTCGAAGACTACCCTAAAAACAGGAAAGCGTTAATTCCCCTTGTTTTCTAGAAGCTCAAAAAGGTATTGTATTTGCTTAGTGCGGCTGAGAAGACAATTTTCTTACATTGAAAACAGACGGACACACCGGTTGCATCCTTAAAGGAACATAGGACCTCGGCAGCCATGGGCTAAATAAGTTGGAAGTGTTGTATTTGCAGCAGAGACAACATTAAGCAATGCTCCAGAGGAAATTAGAAAGCCAGTAAAGTATACCTCAACACTAATACATTGGATTTATAACAACCTGCACCAGCAAACAACAACTTTAAGACTCTCCTCTGATCCACACTCCCCCAGGTGGAGCATAAACTTGGAAATTCAAGGCAGACATTTAAATTTTCATTAATCCTCGAGGCTCATCTGTTGCAAATCTTTTTAACATCCATTCAGATAAAACAGACAAGGTGCCTTGAATTAAGTCCAGCCTGGTTTTCCGGCTGCATTTCGTTCTCGTGTGTCATCAGAAAGGTTTTCTTTTTCTTTTTTTTCTACTGACCTCATCATCTCACTTAGGGGGAAAAAAAGACTATGTTAAAAGCTGAGACTCCTGTCTCAGGCGTGTCCTCGACCAAGGAGCTACAGGGAAATCATTTAAAGATCAAGAGTGACTCAATAACTCACTCGTGCCTGAAATGAGGAGATGAGAGAACTGGCTACACACATTACTTCTGTCAGGATGTATAAGAAACTGTAACAAAGAACAGAGGAAGAAATTGCAGAGAAAAATCTAGATGACATGTCAAAGCTGCAGCATCCCTGACACTGAATGGATGATGATGTGCAAGGCTGGAATAGACGGAGGGATGTTTTTTTTTTTGTATTTTTGTTGCTACAATGAGCTAGAAACTCTCATCTCTGTGAGGGTGGACTTTTCTTGAATGTCTGAATAATGTAATTTGCCTTGACATCACTGTCTCCCAATAATTTTAGATTTAAAAGAAGTGCAATTATCATGTTTTAATATTTTCCTAATTAAACTGACATCAATTTACACTCACGTGATGCCGCACAACCGCAGGTGCAGATCCCTATATGAAAGTTTCTCCCCTGACTCTTCCCTTCTCCTTCTCCCAGAGGAAACACCAGAAGCACCCAAGGTTTTCTCATTAAGAGTGTGTTGTATTTTATGGTAATGTATTTTTTCACGGTTTTTACGCACAGTGTCATTAATAAATGAGAGAAGTGCTGCATCCGAGTGTGATGAAAAATGACGTCTGCGTGCCCCTGAAGGCTAAACAGAGTGACATCTTTCATGTTCTAAATCCCCACTGTCTGTCTTCCTCTCTTCCAGGCTATTTCATCTGCATATCCTCTTTATTCCCGCCTCTTGTAATTGCACCACTATATTACACTGCCAGTAATATAGTCAAGTGGCAGGTTTAACTTTACAATAGTCAAGCATGCCATTTGACTATAGTGTCATTCATCTTCAGGCAGATGGAAGTGGGTTATCTTTTAATATGCTTAACATCTGGGTGAAATAGCGTCAAACTCATTCATGTGGGCTGCAAATACTCCTCGCTGTTATATTCCATGTAGCCAAGCTGTAGAGAAGCAACAGCAGTGCTGCAGTACATAAATGATTTCAGCTAACAACTGAATGTATATTTTAAAGGACGCACATTGTGCTTTTGGGATTTGCCCCTAGCTGCTGCACGTGCAAAAGATCTCCATTTTTAAAGCCCAGTAGGAGTCGTGCCATGTCCCATTATCCTTGTAGGTTGGAACATGGAGCTGGGATTGATCCCAGTTGGTCAGGTTCCTTTTGCAAGTTGGAAAACTAGTAATGTGCTTGCGACCAGGCTAGCTAGCATTAGCTAAGTGATAACTGTGTTTACTAATAGAGGTTGGGAAGGATTATGTGAATGTCTTATTTAATAAGACAAACTGATAAAACTGTCAGTTGTGGACAAAAAAAGAAGAAAAAAAAACACATGCAACAAACTAGGCTTTTTAGGTGCAGAGCAGCAATGTTGGATTTTGAAATCAGGCAGGCTGAGTACTAATGACTTTCTCCGTCAGAGTTCCAACTTTCTTGGGGTGTTTTCAGTTGATTTTTCACTACTGGGAAACAGAAATTCCAATTTCAGTCTTTTTAATTCACAACTACTGTACCATACGGAGTCTGTCTGGTGACACCAGCAGAAGATATATTTTAATGCATAGCCACAGATTACTAAGTCATGTGATGTTTGTATTTTTTTTTGGGGGGGGGGGGGTGGGGGGGTAAAGTGGTGGAGCCGCTGATGAATGCTGTACCGGGTGTCCCATCTCTAATCTTTGTTTTGTAGCAAAATATTCAGCTAGGCGAAGCTTGCATACTCATTATAATGCATCCCAAAATAAATTAAATCAAAATTATCCATGTACTATAGACATAAATTCCCTCTCATAACTTTCACATGGCCATGAGTTAAATATCTATTTTCTATGCATTAGTGATGCATGGCCATGGTTTAATATATTTTCTTTAGTAGTCACCAGACAGGCTCTGTTGTTCATTTGAAATGCCAAGTCCAGGCTTTTCTTCCTTCACTTGTCTACAAGTTTAGATTTACATGATACCTTCCTATTGGGTGGTTTTGAAGGCTTTGAATCAATTGACTAATCAGGAACAGAGCAAATGTGTTGGAGGGTATGATGAAGCTAAAATAGGTAGAGAGGAAGGGACAACGCGTGCTGCTGAAATTTACAATGTGAGAAACATAACAGACTTTTTATACATTAAAACCTGTAAACATATTCATGGATATATTAAAAACAGTGATATTAACTTGCATATTATTATGATATAAATGCTCTTCATTAAAATGTGATAATGAAGATTAACATTTGTCCTTTATTTCTTTTAAAAAGCTGTTTATTGAGATCTGTCTAAATCCCATTTTCCTGACAGATGAAAATGTTTGAAAAATGTTTTCCTGCATATAGATTTACACACACTGGCTTGCTTACATGATAAGGTTGATGTTGCCATTTTATTACATTTTAGGCAATGTTTATTGAAGTGTCCTGATCATAAACTGCATAAAATTTTGAAGCAGAAATTTGCAGTGAAATCCAGTATTGTGCACTTTAATTATGCTAGCTGGGTCCATTATAATGCTGTCCTGGTTTTAGTCTACTTTACCACACGGTTGAGGCAACACACCAAAGGCTATGTAAATATGTGTACAATTTGTTTAAAAAAAAAAAACCTGGCTGAAATTATAAATGCAGCTTTCCACTAATGTGGGTTAAATATCTGGAACATGTTTCAGCCTCATTACTATTCAAGCCACATGCAGCCTCAGACAACTGCTGCTTCCCTTATATTATCGACTATTACTGTTGAGCCTTTGAGCATATTGTTGAGTTCTCCAGCACGACCTCTGTTTATGTGTGTGCGCATGTTAGTTAAACATCTGTTAGCTATGGTCCACTTGTTACCACAGTGGCAATCCCATAAAAGCTGACAATGAGGCAAACCAGCATCTTGGCTTGAGCTGCAATTGTGACACGAGAAGAATAACCTCTTCAATCTGGCATGTCACTCAGATGCCTGCGTTCCACATTGTGGGAGATAATGTGATATAAAGAAGAGCTGGATCTCTACAGGCTTACAGTACGAGCCAGCAGCTGTGTGTACGCCTGAGTGTTTTATACAGGCAGCTACATATCCCAGCCGACACATAGTGTGCTGGGGGGGGGTTTCCTTGACTCGGTCACATGCTGCACGTGTGTAGCAGAGGTTGGGGGTGGGGGGGCAAGCATTATGCAAGACTCTCTCTCTCACTCTCACACACTCCTTTACATGCATATGCATCCCAGAAGGTGCTGTTATGCCACATCCTGGCTGTCACTGCTTCATCATTGAGCTTCACGGGTTGGGAGATCGCTGTTAATGGGGTAGCATGCAGAATCTGGAATGAACAACGCCACCAGCTATGTATTGCTCCTTTTAAAATGACTGCAATACCGAAGAGAAAAAGGAGATACTTTTATAATCTGTTAGTGTACAATATGAGCTAGGGGCTGTAGTATTTTAGATGTAAGCTGAAAACAAAGTGGTCTTCATCTCTGTCTGATTATGTAAATTTGAATTTGTTCAAAAGTTGTATTGCTGAAATTTCTATTTATTTTTTTATTTTTTTATAAAGGGTTTTAAGCAAGAGAGTTCCTGACCAGCATTACAATAAGCTGTGGAGCAATAATGGCTGGGTACACACAAAGAAATAGAAACAGAAAGATCCCACAGGTGGGACAAACTCCGTTGCATTCCTCTGGTTTTAAATGTGTGCCAGATCTTTCAGGACAGCTTATCTGCAACTACGGATGCCATCAGCTGCCTGTCATTGCTGGAAGATTCTGGCACTGTGTAAAGGCATATGGATGGGGGATCCCCTTTGAACCCAGCCACCCATGCTCCCACCCACCCTGGATTTATTTTTTTTTCTTGTCTCAGAAACAGCCTCAGGCACCAGGCTCTCTATTCATATTCCATGATTTGTTTTGTTTATTCCGTGTACTTCTCTTACTGTTGAAATACATATTGATGGAATCAAATTTGAATGTTTTTTGTTTTTTTTCTGGTATTTGTCGGCTGCCTGGCTCAGAGGTGATGAAGGAGTGGGTGGACGAGGGGGGGGGGGGCGCAGTCATCGTTTAAGAAATCCCTGATAGAGCGCATGCGCATGGATTTGAAGGGAATACGCCATATTGAATTCCCGTAGGAATCGGCTAGCATTCTTGCAGCTAGCGGTGCAAAGGGGCCAGTCAATCAATGGTCCTAAATCGGTTTAATGTTTAGTTTAATCTCTTTTCGTAACCCCGAACAGCACAGCGAGCCTTGAAAGGTCCAGAGAGCGGCGCGGATTTACAACGGGCTCGCGAGAGTAAGATACTTGTAGGGGAGGGGGGGGGGGGTTGCTAAAAGAGAGAAGTTGAATGGATCCGAGGGTAGCTTGGATTCAGCCCGAACAGAAAGGACCTGCGAACGCCTTATGGATGCAAGTCTGGGAGACCTCTCAGGGAATACGGACGTTCTCCGCTCACCAGCAGCTCCACAATCAAAACCACAACCAGTGTGTGAATTATGCTGCGTTGGATGTTTTAAAAAATGTGGCGAGCGCAGTGGCAGCGAGCAAGAGCAACGGGGACGTTACAGCCAGCCTGAGCAACGGCAGCAGCCATCACGGCATCATGAGCGGCTCTACACACAGTAGTAGTATAAACAGCACCGCGATGTCCAAGCTGGGGATAGCGCTGACACACGGGAAAGTGCAAAAGAACTCTTTAGCGACGGTAAACATAACCGAACCAGGTGAGGGGAAAACCCTGCCTCAGAAGACGGGGTCCGTCTGCTCCTCGTCCTCCCAGGAATCCGGGACGGATAGCCCCCCTTCCGG
The DNA here is from genome assembly GCA_028567055.1 of Leptatherina wallacei. Taxonomy (NCBI): domain Eukaryota; kingdom Metazoa; phylum Chordata; class Actinopteri; order Atheriniformes; family Atherinidae; genus Leptatherina; species Leptatherina wallacei. The sequence continues at coordinate 7,008,808 of JAOXYM010000018.1, forward strand.
TTGCTCACTTGAAAGGACTATGGGTGGAAATGTGACGGGCAACTTTAATAAAAACGTCGGGGCTGCCAACCTGATATTCGGCTTGAGCGACAGCATGGAAAATAATGTCAACCTTTACCATCATCATCGTAACCTACAGGAACACCCGGCTTTCAATTTACAGCAAATTTGCGTAAAGCGTCATCAGGTCCACTCCTCCGTACCTGTTAATCACACACACAATCACCATCCAGGCCGGAGGAAAAGCGACAATAAGGCGAGCACCTATGGGATGAATTACTTGCTTTCGAACTGCACTAATGGTAATAATGTGATCACTTGGACACCGTGGAAGATTAGGAAATACAACCCTGGGGTTCTCGGGTGAGTTACTGAATACGGCCATTGCTTCAGGGTTTAAAAAAAGCTCAAGTTGAATAACGTATGTCTTATTGTCGTAGCGTTTAGGGATATTATTATGGCAAATACATTTGTCGAATACGTGTTTTATATAATAAAATGTGAAAATAGTTTAATATCTCCAGAGTGATGTCGTGTTAGGCTGTTCGGAGTCTCTCTCCCCCCCACACCCCCCCGCTGCTGTTAGCTAAGTCACCACCGTTACGGAGCTACATGAATGCACGTCCAGAACACCGGAAGTGCCGTGATTTTAGGGCACTGAAATTCAAATTGAACCGCTAGGGGAGGAAAAAAATCCGCAAACTACAAGTACAGTTGTTATAAAGGCATTTGTGACAAGCCGTAAAATAATTTTGAATGTCGAAGGTTATTTTATGTGTAAGATAGATAATCTACATAAAAAAGTGTTTAACTGTATTTGCTTGCTTTTAAAGGCCTTTTTGTTACCGTGACCGAGCAGCTTGTAGCTATGTTAAGCTAACGGTTTTCCCTCAAGGCTTTAGCGAGAGAGAGTTTTTTTTTCCTGCCAGGCACATTAAAATAAACTAAATATTCACTACGAACGTTTAATCTGTCATGTTTATAACACATATGTGTTTTTTTTTGTTTGTTTTTTTTAAAGCTGACTTCAAAGGTGAATGAAAATTCAAAAGTTTTCACTGCTTTTCGTTGTCCAGTGAGTGGGTACATCTCATTTTCTCCACTGTTTTCAGTTCTGTATAATTCACCTTTGATGCCTAGGTAATCACTGGTGCTCTCGTGTTCACATACCAAGTTTCCGAGAGTTCCCTGCTTTAAGTTGTTCCTTCATTGGTTTGTTCTGCAAAGGTACATAAGTATTATAGCTGGTTATTTCTGGGCTTGCAAGTGCTTTGGTGAAGGTATTGGCTTATGCCCTGACTTGTCTCATAGTGGTTTACTTTCAGGGGTACTGCTTTAAGTCTCAAGTGTTGCACATCAAATTGTATGCACAATACAAAATAACAGTAATTACACTGAATCAGTGTCAATTATTTGATTTCAGATTGGGGTTAAAATTAAATGCAATTTCCAGAAATCTGTATTATTTAGCACACTAATGCTTTTTATGTTGCAAGCGTAAGGAATGATTGACTTGAAACTAGTTTGTCAGGGATGGCTGTTACAGGATTATTTATATTGAGGATGGAGTGCTTAGACCTCTTTCAGTGCTGGGTTATTAACATGGATCCTCCCTCAGCCTGACTGGTTTGCTGTTTTCACTAAGGAGTGGGGTACATAGCCGGACTGCATTTCCTCCAGGGCTATGGTAATTGATTGTGACAGTCCCCCTGTTCTGTATTTCATACTGACATCATGGCATGCATTCTTAGAAAATTGAATGGCTACACAGAGTTGAACAGACTTCCACTGTTTGAAGGCATTTGACTGATCAGAAACCTTCACATGTGCCTTTATTCTTCTTCTTCTTTTTTTTTTTTTTGCTGTCACACAAAACCATATCAACATAAACACCTAGAGCTCTTAAAGCCTGTTCTAGTGTTTTCACCATAAACCAAATGTTTTTACTGAAGATAAAAAATCTTCAGTCCTCCTCCTCACTTTCAACACTTTGGCTGTGGTATGTTATGTACTAGTTGTTAGGATTACAGTCTCTCTCAGGCCTGGATGTGGGTTGGAGAAATCAGCTGTGATTGATACCAGTTCTGATCTTATCAGAGCTTGTATGTGTTCAGTTTCAAGAGGTTTCAGACATTTTTGGTTATAGAATGAAGCAATTATTTCTTGACCTTTTTATATCAAGAAGCATCTTATATGTGTATCTCTTTGGTATTTTATAGAAACACTGTGTACACAGTTGTACGTAGAGGTTACACAGTGAATCTTTCCCATGCTGTTTTTGACAGAGTAATGAACTGCAGAGGGCACACAAACCTGACAATAACTGAAAATTAATATCGGCTAGTCACAAAGTTGCCCGTGGAATTAACCTTTGCGGCAGCTGAGATGATTCGCAACCGGTGACATTTGTCATATTTAAGCACTTAAAGTAATGATCGGCTCATTTTTTTTAAGTGAGAAGCTGGTCCCTGAAGGTTTTGAATAAGAAAATTAAGTTGTCGCTACTGGAGCTTAGTGAGTTTTGCCATCCCATGCATAATAACAGATTAATTGACCACTTTGTTCTCGCATGCAGTGAAATTAAGGAGGGTTGTGTTGCAACAGTAGCAGGCTGAGGGCAACATGGAGTATGCTGCAGAAGAGTCTTTAATAGAAATATATCCTTAGATCTGCTCAGGACGCTTGTAACACTTAAAAAGAAATTGTTTTTAATGTGGACTTTAAATGGACTTCACATGTGTATGGAATTGATTTTCTTGCTTTCCTCTTGTGTGATGTGGGTTAACCAATGCAAATCTAGAGCCAAACCATTTTTCTTCAATTTTGTAACTGATGTGATTACCACATTGGTACTACTACATGCATCTGCAAGGTTGCCGCGTGAAATCTTTGAAACCATAAGAAGCATTCACATGATTGAATGTTCATTCATTCGGTATAGGGTGTCTCACTGGACTGCATGTCCTGTGAAGGTCAGTGTGGCTTGAATAACTCTTCTTTGTCATCTCCATCCCTTCTAGACTCCACGAAGAGGTGATGGACTTCTACAACTTCATGTCTCCCCGGCCCGAGGAGGCCGCTATGAGGAAAGAGGTTGTCAGTCGGATAGAGATGATCATCAAGGAGCTGTGGCCCACTGCAGATGTAAGATGCAGTCTTAATTCATTTGTAACAGCCCTCCCCTCCCTCAGGAATATAGTATCTCATAGGGCATGATTAGACTTTTAAGTTCTGAAATCCTGAAGCCTGTATGAAGAATGTTTGAGAGCCCTTTTGGTTATTGTTTTATCAAATAAAAATCATTGTTACTTTATTATTGGAAACGATGACAGAGAAGCATTCGAATCTTAACTCCCGCGTGGGTTAAAAAGCTAAACTGCTGCCTCACTCGCATCGTCTTAAGGTCTCTTTTCAAAAAATCCCTCTGATATTTAGGAAGCGCCTCTTCATGTCAACAGATATTTTAGTTTTCTCCAAGACAACCCTTTTAATTTTGTGTGTCTTTTTTTTTTAATGTAGTAGTGCTTCCTCCTTATATGTGTAGAAATAGTGATAAACGATGCAGAGAGGTCGGCTCCGTATAATACCCCTCTCATTACTTAATCACGTAAAGGCTGAGCAGCAGTGATTTGTTGGCTGCCAACCTTTCCCACTTCCACTTCGAGCCACATTGTCAGGTAAATGGATCAAGTCTCTGATTTGTACCAGCCTTCCCTTTTCATTTCAGTCTATTAATCCCGGCCTGTTCTTGCGCTCTTGTCGTATTTAACGGACGGGAAAAGGGAAAGAACCCTGTTCCACTGCCATTCACTTGCAGCACTAAAGCGCAGCTTTTTTTTTTTCTCTTTCTAACCCATTGTGTACTTAATTTGGCAGCTTTCTTAACTTGGCAATGTTTACTGTCTCCTGATGGGGAGTCCAGGAATACTGTGTTAATGGTAGATTGCAAACATTCGAACTGGATATGTACACCATCACCACAAAAAACCTTTTCTTCCTTCTTTAAATATGAACTGTGAAATGTCATCATGTATGTTGGGGATAGTGGGTTTTTTTCTTTTCTTTTCTTTTCTTTTCTTTTTTCTTTTCTTTTTTTTTTTTTAATAAATAAATAATCTCCTTTTATTGTTTTTTATCAGGTTCAAATATTTGGCAGCTTCAGCACAGGACTATACCTTCCAACCAGGTAAGGCTCATTGCTTGTCAATAATAATAATAAAAAAGTAAACCCTAATCAGTTTTATTCCTGTTCAATTTAGCTTTGCAGCAATTCAGTGTTTAGTTTTATACTTCATATTGTCTTTTTTTTCTCTCTTTTTAAATTAAATTAAATTGTTTATTTATATACTTTTTTTTTTTATTTTTTATTTTTTGTTGTACTCGTTAAATTTTTACAGTCAGATATATATTATCTATAGCACCTTGTACATGAAATGTACTATACAAATAAACTTGCCTTGCCTTACAGTGACATTGACCTGGTGGTTTTTGGGAAGTGGGAGCGTCCCCCGCTGCAAGAGCTCGAGCAAGCTCTGCGTAAACACAATGTGGCCGAACCTTTCTCCATTAAAGTGCTGGACAAGGCTACGGTGAGTAGAGACAGCTATGCCATGTTTCTCAGCGCTCTAAGCTTTAAAATACATGTTTCGCGGGTTGTTCTTTTAAATAAAGCCAAACTGGTTTGCAGTCCTTTTCATTTAAGAAAGAAAAAAAAAACTCACATCTCTAAAAAATAAAGGATATGAAGTATTCACCATACTGATATACGGACAGAATTTTACTAAATGAAGCAGGATTTAAAAAAAAAAAAAAAGCTCCTTTTAATAAAGATATTTAGTTTTTGGATTAACGCACTAGTGCACTTAAGAAAGATAAATATAAATTTGAATGAAACAGTCGATGAAACAAATCTGTGGGTTATGGGTTTTCCTACAGATTATATGTAAAAGATGGATGTTCCCACATGTTCTCAGTCACGAGTGACTGACTGAGAACACCCTGTACAGCTTCATGGCGTGTCCATAGCTGCCCCGTAGTTCAGGTGGAGAACACTTTGCTTAATCACAAGCTTTGCTCTGTGGGCCATGACAACTCCTCATGAGAAAGTGTCAGTTAACTTCAAGTTGGGACATCAACTCAGCCTTATTGGGACTCGTGTAAATGGAAATGATGGCAGGAGAATGCCAACGATGTTTCATTTTAGTGTTGTTGTTGTTTTTTTTTCTTCATGGTTTTAGACCTCCGACCTAAATCATCCATGTTTATGAAGCCTGCATGGAACAACATAGCACAACGCACACAGTGACATTAAATGCGCTTTTTGTCGTTCATCTTTGAAGCAGTTGTAGTTTCACTGCGACAAACTCACATTGCCAGCCATATGATTACAGCCGAGTGCAAGTGTGGTCGGATTCTTGTTGCAGTGTGGTTTCTTTAGGCCTTACATATACTCCCTGCTTTCATTCACTGACCTCATTTTATTTTTCATAAAATTCACAGAAAAGCTTTTGGGAAAAGACATAAAAGTGCCCCATTATACAATAACAAGCTCTTTTTATGTCCAAGCCGTTGCCCCCTGCTGGTTCAAAAATGGAATTACAGACTCAAAGTGTTTTGCATTTACTTCACTTTTCAGACCTGAAAGCTGTGGGGTTTTGTGGGATGATGTTGATTTTAAACCTTTGCGTTTTTTTGTTTTGTTTTGTGGATTCCACAGGTGCTGTTAATTAAACTAAACACACTTTAAAGATAAAACTTTTTTACAAGGAAAACAGTCGGTGTTCGTTTTTATTCTAATCTGCGTTGTGATATCTGGTGAAAATTGAACTCACATATTTAAGAGCGGAGAGTGAATTTCTTCTTGATGGTGTTGTGCATTACTAGCACCAATTTAGAAGCCGTTTAAGAACAGTTTAAATGTTTGTATTTAGATAGCGAACATGATCTGACAATTTAACTAAGAAATCTGGAAATTTTACGTCTGCAAAAGGTTGGAATTGTGAACTGTAAAATATGTTGGAATGCTCTGCATAGAAAACAAGAGGAGAGCGGGTGAAACTAGAGCTAAATCAACATTTAGTAGCACTTTTTTCTTCTTTTTTTTTCTTTTGAAGAAGAGGTTTTTTAAATGATTATTTTAAATATGGAGTTAAAATTCAAACTTTTGCTCATTAACTTTTTTGATTGCCGTGGAGAGATGTGCAGAAGGTACACCAGCTTACACTGAATAAACATCCATCTGTTTGCCTGGCAGTTGGCCCGTTTCGCCAGATAATGCTCTTATTTCTTTTTTTTTTTATTAACATTTAACCATTTTTTTTATGCCACAGTGATGTAAATTCCAGTATACCTCACTGGCTTCAGTTCACACAAAATAAAGATTCTTTGCAGCTCAGATCATTGATGCTTTCCACCATAACTTCCCCTCAGTGTGTCAGAATTTAACCATCATCGAGTGTAAGGTTGGGAAAAACTTTAGAAGTCTTAATAATGCCAGTACCATATAGGTACTTTTGGGAATGGTTGCTAAGTGGTTGCCATGGCTAACAGATTCCCCTCATCTTCTTTCAGGTGCCAATTATCAAGCTGACAGACCAAGAGACTGAGGTGAAGGTGGACATCAGTTTTAACGTAGAGACTGGAGTTAAGGCGGCAAGCTTCATTAAAGACTACGTCAAGGTGAGATCTGCCCTCAACCCTGGAGATGTTCAGAAACGTGGAACTTTTTGGGTCTTAATCAACAAAACAGATAAACGGCTCAAAATTCATTTTACTTAATCACAGAAGAAATAAAATCACGCCATGGTGCAGAGTTCAAGCTGTACATAGAGATGGAAGAAGAGAGCAGGAGAAGGTCAAGTAGACATTTTGAGTTGTAAAACCACTTTAGAAGTCACATAATTGCCATTTTTACTGTAGGATCCAAATAAAGAAGTTTGGAAATTCCCCCTGTGAACGAGGCAAGCCAGCAGTTTGGAGCGTTACGCTTTACTCCAGTCCTGGACCGGCCCATCTCATTTCCACAGTGAGGCTGGAACAAACCTCAGCAACTTTTCTCAGTAGCATTTAACCCCACCCAAAAACTACACGCCGCTCAGGACCCTGTTGCCAAATCTATTCAGCTGTGAGCGCTTTTACCCCGTGGCTCTGACAGAATTCTTGCTGAAAGTGGATCTTTATCTGTTTCAGTCATAGCTATTATCCCAAGCCAGATAGGAATTCCAGGAGCTGACGTTCCAGCAAGCTGTCGGATTATTCCTTTTGTCCGCGGCCGGTTTACAGGTCGCTCTCCGATTCTTTTAGGAAAAACATGTCGCAGCTTGAGAGCCGAGCCGTTGACGGCTTCACTCGGCATCAATCCGCCGATTGTTGATGTTGTTAATGCGTGGGTGTGACGGACTCCAGTGCAGTCTTGTCGCTGACGGGTCACACTTAAAAGTTAATTCTCATATATCAGCTTCCCAGGCATCCAGTCGGAGCAGCGTACATCCCCGTCTTGTTGTGACTTTTTGAAAGCATATTTGTAAAGTCAGCCAAGCTCTGCTGCTCCTCTGGAACACGTCATGCTGCCTTTTCGGATTGGAAAATGAGCATACTTGTAATTCCCATTCCTGAGCTCCTGGGGATTTCACTGGCTTCTCATTGATATCTTTAAGTCGGCTTGGCCCAGGTGGCCATTGGCATACATGTGGGAAATAAAAGTTGTAACATTTGCTTTTGCTAAAATCTTTGATTTTAATGAACTGGAATTAGAATAGTTTGAACAATACTCATCACCTTAACAGGAAGTGTTTGTATTAAAAAGGTAAATTAGGCAGCCTTGTAAAATAGAAGGAATCCCACTGAGCTGAGAGCTCCCATAAATCCTATAGGAACTTTAATGACTTTATCTAGAATATTTCCCATTTGCAGACCAACATTACATCAGTTTAACGGTTAAATAATTTCCAGACGTGTCCTCTTTGGCTTTTTACAGCTAGATCCCGGGGCCAGATGCTTCTTCTTTTTAAAAATTCTGCCCACTTCTTCGTTCTTTTCATTTAACCCTCAGTCCGACCCAATGATCCATTCTTATTCCACGCCTGTCTCTGCTTTGTACTTTCAGAAGTATCCAGTGCTGCCTTACCTGATCTTTGTCCTGAAGCAGTTTCTGCTGCAGAGAGATCTAAATGAAGTCTTCACAGGGGGCATCAGCTCATACAGCCTCATCCTCATGGTCATCAGTTTCCTCCAGGTACAGTAATACATATATATGGTAATATTGGTCATTTATTTGAAGCGGCATCGGTTGAGATAGTTAAACTGTGTAGTCACAGCAATTACAAAAGTGTTGTCAGAAATAATTTGTAACCACGTTTTGGTGTAGCTGAATCAGTCGGCCTGTCTTTTTGTTCCAGCTCCATCCTCGCATCGATGCCAGAAACCCCAGTGAGAACTTGGGCGTGCTGCTGATTGAGTTCTTCGAACTGTACGGCCGCCATTTCAACTACTTGAAAACTGCGATTCGCATCCGAAACGGAGGCGCGTACGTGGCGAAAGAAGAGATGATGAAGGCCATGACAAATGGATACAGGCCATCCATGCTCTGCATAGAGGACCCACTACTTCCAGGTTGGTGTCCGGGCTATTCTGCAAACCATTGCTAAGAATATACTTGTATAAAGATAATAACTGGCTATGAGAGCTCTCTATATATTGCATTTTTAAGGAGCAATTTCATATTCGGGTCCTTGAGGCTCCAATTTCCTGCAGGTTTTAGATGTTTCCCTGCTTCAAGACATCTGACTCAAATTAACGGGTCATTTTGCAGAACCTGACAACACAGTGTTGGATGCATTTCATTTGAATCAGGTGTGTTGGAGCAGGGAAATATCTAAAACCTGAAGGACAGCAGATCCCTGCTCTGCTCTCACATGCTGCACCAGTTTTCATCTACTTTTTAACAAAAAAAAAACCCCTCTAACCACAAAGTTACAGTTGTTGTTTAGAGGTCCACACACCATGGTACACTGCTCATGAAAAACAAGGGATATTTGCCTTTTTGTATGTCAGATTGTACCTAAAATGCTCTATAACTTTTATTTGTGAACTTAATTTCACTGTCTTCATTCTTTTGAATGCACACATAGAACTGTTCAATGTTGAGGTACTTATTGTTCCGACATGCTGCTCTCAACAAGGTGAATCACCACAAAAAAACGAATTCAAAAGGTGTCTGAACCATGAAACGTTCACTAAATGTTCCGGTTCAATGCTAACTTGTATATAAACGGTCCTCTTTATCACACCGTTGGCATCATCGGACCAAGATGACGCCTCACACATGACGAGTTATTGACATGTTGTCATTTTTTATGTTGTACTACACCCAGCTGTTGTCAGCTCCTCTTTCAATAAATGACATGCAATGGAGGAATCACCGCTGCCTAATTCTACTTAAATGCCCTACATTCATGATACAATATCAGAGTAGAGTGAACATTCGATGTATTGTGTGAACTTCACCCGAAAGCTGAATATCCCTAACTTTTTGGGAGTAGTGTATGATGTCAATAAACTTTGCATATGATATTAGCAAGTAATCTCACCACTCATGGCAATTTTAGATCATGTAAATGATAATGTGACCTATAATAATGCTTTTTGTTTTCTTTTTTTCTGCAGGTAATGATGTGGGGAGGGGTTCCTACGGTGCCATGCACGTCAAGCAGGTGTTTGACTATGCTTACACGGTCTTGAGTCACGCTGTGTCTCCGCTTGCACGGTCATATCCCAACAAAGACTGTGAAAGGTTTGACTCTTTGCTTTAAAGTGCTTTGTGGTTAATGGATCAGAGAGGTGCTCCCTTAAATAAATAAATGGATAAAGAATGTTTTGTTTGTTTTTGTACCTGCAGCACATTGGGAAGGATAATCAGGTTGACCCAGGAAGTTATCGACTACAGGGAATGGATTATTAAGAAGTGGGGGGGCAGAGATTTGGCAAGAACGGACAACAGAGGTACAAATCAGACTTAAATGTGCAGTTGATGCAATTATACTGTTGATGTTGAGTGAAATAGTGAGTTTGTGATTAAATATTTGGATCGGATAGAATAAACCTAATATAATTTCGGAAAATAAGGGAATTACTGAATAATTATTCCCATCCTAACTACGTTTTTCTACAGTGCCATGTCCCAAAGAGCCAGTTTCAGGGACGGAGCCCTGCGTGCTCAGTGGTGGTGTTGGAGGTTCAGAAGAGCAGCAAAGGGACTCCGTGTCCCCCCACAGTGCAGACTCCCCCATGTCCATCTCCAGTCCTCAGCAGCACTCGTCAGCCTCGTCGGTCTCCTCTCTTTCTGGGTCCGACAACGTAAGAATATTCACCCACATGTCTTGGAGTTCTCATTATTTGTTGCTTATTACATTTTTCTCTAAGCCTTTTTGTTTGTGTTGCACGCAGTTTGCATCGGATTTTCACACGATAATTAGGAGTTGCTCAGTCTTGCTCACCAGCTTCTCCTCTTTGATCTGCCAGGACTCGGATTCAGCGTTGCCCCTCCCTCCACCAACCCTGCCAACATACCCGTCTTTCCCGCCCCTCAGCTTGGCTTTACCTCCGGGCCTCAACATGGGCCTTGGAAAGCATGGCATGGGGGGGCACCATCTGCTCCTTCCTCCAGGTTCACAGGTAGGCACACCACGACGGCTACAGCACAAGTAACCTAATGGTTTGAGGAGAAATGAGGCGTAAAATCCATTGGCTGGTTTTTAATAGAATGATTATTATTAGTCATTTTTATAAAATGATGAATAGACTAAAAGCAGTTTCTGTCCCCTCCGTCCTTCAGGCTCGCGTCTCACTGCCCGGAGGTCTTGCAATGCACTCCATACCTGGCAGACAGGTGTGTATGGACACTGGGCTTCCCCCCTTCTTCCACATGCCCCCCCCAGCCCATGCTCATGCCCCTGCCCCTTCCAGCCCCCAGCCTCCGCCCAGCCCCCACTCCAGCCACACACACAAGGTAGGCGCCGGATGCTACAAACACACTCAAATGCAATATCAAGACAACCTTGTCTCACACCTGGGTTCTCATCTCTTATTTTCTGCCGTTCTCAGTCACTTTTCCTCTTTCTTTCTCTGTTCACTCATTTTCTCTCTCTCTCTCTCGCTCTCTCTTCCTCTTGCTCTGCCGCCTTGCTCTCTTCACACTTGTCGTGTAACAGGCTACACAAATGATTAAACTGGCATAAATTCATTAGAAATGGGCTATTTCATGTTTTTTACAGCCAATTAATTCAGCAGACGATCTTTTTTTCCCAAAGAACCTCAGTGAACGCCTTATTAGGTCAAAAACATGCTTTTTAACCTTGCGTTTGCATAGGCAACTAGCTATGCCGCGACTGAGAGAACTCAGACTGGATAGAGTTGCCCAATTTGTAGGTTGTAAACAAGATAATAAACATGGTGATAATGGAGATTAGTGTTTAGTTGATTTTGAGATGGCAGCTAAAAACTGGCTCCTTGGGAGATGTAGAACAAGGACGCCATGCCTCGTCTTTCAAACTTTATTATTTTGATCATTTTTACCACTGTCGATCCCCAAACTTTCATCTTGTCAAATTGATCCCAACACTGCCCCTAGTGGTTGCTAGCATGTTGCAGCTCGCAAACACGTAGCAATGATTTCTGAGGACATGCTGTGCTTGTTGAACTTGAGAAAAAAAACTTCATTTACAGAAGTGAAATTAATCTGGAACCAAATGGTCGGGTATTAAAAGAAGAAATGTTTGATTTAAAGAAAAAAAAAAGAAGAAGCTAGAAATGAAACTTAACCTCAGGATGACCTGACCCAGAAGCTTATACTAAGATTAATGTTTACCCTATTTCCTTGGCAACCACAAAAAAAGTCATGGTTTTCATCTGTGTGTCATGAGGAGAGTGAAGGATGACGAAAGGATAGATGGGTTGGAACCTGAAAGGGCCGAAGTGATGTACGACCTGTTAAAACGGCCTCAGATTGCCGATCTTCTGCTGAAGGTGTATTATTGTTGCTGAGTAAACTCGGAAGAGGTGGACTGGAACATCCGAGGTCCATCTTGTCTCTTTCGAAAATGTCAGCCATTATTTCCTCTCTTTACTCGAAACACAAAATATCATGTCTCCTACGGTGCACAAACAAATGCAAAATACGCAAAGCAGCCATGATTATCACTTGATACTCATGTTTAAAAGCAACTGTAGTTTTGGTTTTAAACATGTGAACGAGACACTACTCAACTTATGCTATTTTTTCTCATCTATCTATTGACGGCTAATTCAGCATCCATCTTGCATCCTACCTGTACTCTGAGCTCTCTCCATACAGTAAAAAACAGTCTTATCTTGACTTTTGTCTTATCTCTTGCTCTGTCTCTCTTTCGTTTCCTCCCTTCCTCCGATAATGTCTTCTAACGGTTCTTTGCCGAGACCGCCGGTGCATGTTCAAAACGTCCGGTTTGTTTACATCCGCTTGCTAGTGTGTAACGCATGCGCAGAGCAAAACTCGGCACGTATGCGCGGCTGGGCCGCGACGACTCTAGAGATGCACATAAAAGATGCGACTGTGTCATCAAACGGGTCCGGAAAGCGGAGTTTTAAGATCGAAAAGTTACAGAATGGGCCTTTAAAGTCTGTAAATGTTTCTCACACAGTCACACTTATCAAACAGGCTTTGGTTACTGATTCCTCTTCCATAGTTGTCCAATTAAAAGGCCACATTGAGCTGTATATTGTAGCTTATCCCAGTTGCACATGTAACTGACTGACGGAGGAATGGTGATTTATTGGTTCAGATGTCTGCCTTCATCAGCTGCATCTCAAGTGAGGACATGTAATACAAGCTCAGTTCCAAACAAAGGCAATAAGGCCTGTTTTAAGTGTGAATGAAAGAGCTGCAGGTGATACCACTCTCGGATGCTGGAGGATTTAAAGCTTTTTTTAATGTCCCATTATGCAGCACAGTTTGCACGAAGCTTTCGGCATCCTCGACCGTCACTGCATCACAGCGCTAGTAAACTAGCATCAAGATTAAGAAGACAACACGAGTAACCGAGTTGTAAAAAATACCGGATAAGATGTGAAACTAGTAATCCTGGTGGAATGCATGTCTCATATGCATAAGCTTTGCTTCTGGAAACCTAGTATTTAAAACACGTAACAAACCGCAGAAGCTGTAAGTGTTTAAGTCAAAGGTCCAGATGTCAAACAGCAGTATTTAGCATAAAATGAAAATGGAAAAATGTCTCTTTCTTTTTTTGCATCGTCGTCTGTCCAAACAGACTAAGTTTATTCCTCCTCATCTTGCCTCTCCATGTTTCTCCAGAACGGAGCAAAGTTCAACGTGAAGGGCTTCCACAACCCGCCGCTGGTCAACAACGCCGCTCTGGCTAACCGCGGACACACGCACACGCACGCACAGTACCACCGCAACTCCTGGCGACGCAGAAAGAGGGACAGCCTACCGGTTAGCCTCAGCAGATAGAAGCCACTCCTTTCCTCCCCCCCCTTCACTTTTTCCTCCTCCTCCTCTCTGGCCGAGAAACCCCCTGGCCCTGCGTTCATCTCGAAGGCAGGCGAACAGACGGACGGACACCCAGAAAGACAACGGAGACCAGCAGTTTTTTACTTTGAGGAGCAGCAGCAGCAACAAAATGAAACGGACTTCAGATCTGCATCTTCCTCCTCCTATCTTTACCTTTCCAATTTCTGCATGGCTTTATTTTCTCTCCACAGTGTTCCGTTACTTCCAGTGTTGTGTTTCTCCTCCTCTGTGTTTCAGGTCCGTTGATGTTCACTTTCGTTGGACTCGGCCGTGACGACATTGCCGAGTCCAGCTGACCTCATCTTGACCCTGGCAGCCAAGCTGCTTGTGGTTTGGTGTTACCATTTCTTCTTTTTTACACTACACTTAAAAAACCCTTTTTTTTTTTTTTTTCTTTTTTTTTTCCACTTTGTGCAATAATGTTATTTTCTTTTTGAAATTAAAGTAACAGCTTATTTAATTTTGTGTGTGTATATGTAAAGGCATTTTATACTGATTATTTTTGTAGAATTTTAAGTCTCGTTTACGAAACCTGTCCCCAGGCAGCATCAGTCGGTTGTTTCTGTGCGTGCGCCTGTATGTCTTTAGATTGCGATGGACCCGAGTTTAAAGGCGCCCCTCCTCCTCTTCCTCCTCTTCCTCTCTTCTCTCTTTAGATGTGTTGGTCTGTTTCATTAAGCGAAGTGGTCGCAGAAAGGGAAAGCTTTTACCGGGACATATCCTCCATTATTCTTCATGTGTCTTGTGAAAATGGGCGAGGTGAACGATATATTCCCAGTGGAAGTTTTTTGTTCCTCGGTCCAGTTAGTCCAAGGCATGTCGGAGGGAAGCGGAGGAGCAGGAATCGCACCCTGGTATCTCCTGGGGAAACAAAAAGGGGATAATGTGCTCCTGATTTGGCCTCTAAGGCAGAAAGCCTTTAGCAGTGCCACTTGAAGATTGTGTTTTGTGTATATTTCTGTATGGATGTGCATCCCTTTTATGGGAATGTTATTGCCATATTTTGTCAGGCAGGGGAAAGCTGACAGTAGCTCTTTCTCTCCAATGGAGGCAACTTTCAAAGAAAAGCCTCCAGATGGTGCAGGATTTAGGCCTGAGGGAGCCTGTTCCGTTAAACCTACATGCTCTTGTTTAATTTTTGTGCTCGTCTCTTCTCGTTACACGTCTTTGGGAGGGTTGAGGCCAAGAAGGCTTCAGCTGATCGGACTTGAATTTGAAGCTCAAGATTAGGTTAAGAGGACTGAAAGCCACTTATTCCAGGTCAGAGATCTCCTCATGTGCTTGCTGTCTAGATGAGGGATGGAAATCCGTGTAGACCAACACTTAAGATGCTGACTGATAAGGTTGTTTTTTTTTTTTAAATCCCTTTTTGTGGTCCTGGACATGGGAGAAGGAGGGACTATGGGGGTTTCTTCCTGAACCAAGGACCCTAATGAAAGGGAATTATATTTTGATTCCATTCAGGAATCTTGTGTACATTTGATTGCCAGGTACTTCCGCTAATTGTTTGCAATGCCTTTCTTTGTTTACTTGGAGTGTGTGTACAACGTTTTCCGCGAGCACACCGTGCCGCACGAACACGCGTTCGCAGACAGGACTGTGGAAGGCTGTGACTCGCCCAGAACACACTACACATGCCGGTGTTATTACTATGCAAGTGGATTACTCTAATTATTGTGTCGACTCTTTGATGTGGGTTCTTTTCCATCTACAAACACTACTTGTTGGACTAGAGTGATGTTACCGTCAGACTTGAGCCAACTTATGTGAACCCCCCCCTTACCCCATCCCACATTTGTATTTATATGAAGACCCTGATATGTTTCAAAGTCTAGTTTTCTACATCTATCATTCAAACGTAAGGAATGCGGGATGTCGATGTCAGTGGTTGGCTCTGGGTCTGTGTAGTATGTGATAATAGTGAAATGTGTGTGAGGAAATTGAGACTCGTGACTTGCCGCTATAGGTTTTTAATCGGACGTATTCATGAGCAGGTGCACCCAGAGAGCGACTTGCACTCTGCAGGTGCACTTCAAAAAGGGGCCAAAGTGTCCACCAACAATTCTTTTTTTCTTTTCTTTTTTTTGTTTTGTTTTATTATTTTACTAAGACACCTTTTAGCACTGTTAAAACTACTTATGATGTTTGTTTTTTGTCTTTTTTTTTTTCTTTTTTTCTTTCTTTTCTTGAAAGCATGGCAACTCTAATCTGTCAGTCAAAGCTGCACCTGTTAATCATCAGCTCCAGCTTCTAAATTTCTTTCTTTGACATTTGATGATTTGGAACCTACCTCCCAAAAAGAAAAAGAAAAAACAAATCCCTGATGACTTACACAGTCGGATGTTTTCCAGAGATGTGTCCAACCATTACTATCAGACATTTTCAGTCTATTTTTTTCTTTCTCCCCCCGTTAATGATTATTTTCTCAACCATGGAAAGATGATTGAGGCGACACATTAAATCTCGAGCTACATGCAATCTTGGCTTGAAAATAAATTGGATAACAAGTGGATGTAATTTGGCAAGCTTGTGCTGCCTTACAAGCCTGAACCCCACGACTGCTTTTAGAGATTAGAACCTGCAACAATGTGAAACTTGAAATGAAATTGGTGATGGAAAAGGGGTTTGCAGGGTTAGAGTTGCCTGCGTCTTCACAGCAAAGACTCGCATGCAGTATTTTTTTTTTGGGACGTTTGTATGGATTAAAATCTCTGTGCATCTTCGCGGTCCAAGTGAAACCACTTCTCCATGTTTACGTTCTCTCACTGTGAGAAGGGGGGGGGGGGGGGGGGTTAAACAAAGGTCTTGTTGAGCTTTGGCTCATTTTCCTCACTCTTTGTGTCTATGTAAAAGCGAGCAGGATGGGGAAGCATGGAGAGTCACATGGACCACTGAGATGTTGCCATACACATGTAAATGCAGATGTATTGTAATATCTCCCCACATTGGAGTATAATGAGCGATTTTAAACTGACGGCTGCTGTTTAGAGAGAGACGGCAGCCTTTCACTACCCTGGTTGATTCATGCGAGCAGTGGCCCCTCAAAATGGACACTTGGTTACCGGTGGCCAGAGGGAACCACTGCCCAGCTTTTGTTTACTTTTTTTTTTTTTTTTGACATTTTTATGTAAATATATTTTTTTCTATTTTATTTTTTAATAAACATTTTAAAACTGCCAGTCTGTGTTGTTTCATCTGACACTGAGATACCATGCACTTATAAACACAACATATTGAACTGAGTTAAATGTTAAAGGAAATTATATAGTAAAAAAAAACACAAGTTGGACAAATATAACAAATAGTCATCTTAAAGTTGTTATGATTTGAAGCCTTGAGTTTGGTTTTCTGCACTCTTCTATTGATCCACAATTGTATTTGCTGTGGATGTAACTTTAGATTCAACTAAACAATATGGATTTATCTTTTTCTCCACAGATTGTTAAATAATGGGAATCTGCATTATATAAGTTGATGAATAAACATTTGTTCCACCAATGAGATTAGTAGAAAACATTTGTATTCACAAATTTAATTTAGTATGGAATAGAGTAATTTAAATCTATTTGTAATTTTGCTTTATATCTATTTTTTGATTTCAAAGCTTGCATAATGAAGAGGGAAAACCATATTGACGTATTAACTTACCCTATATTTACTGCTGTGTCTCCATTGTGTGATGAAACGGGAAATAAATCATAGTAGCAAGGCATAAATTAATAGCAATAGAACAATAGAAGTCCAACTTATGGCTAAGTACCTTAAACATATTTGGAAGCGGACCACCAAAGGAGTTGAACCATACAAATTGAACAATACTCAGGTAGGCTGTGGTGTAAAAAGTGATGTTCAGATGGTACTAAGGGGACCAAAGTGTGTGAAGAAAATATCCCCCACACTATTATACCACCAGCTGCCTGAAGCTTTGATAAAAGGCAGGATGGATCAATACTTTCATGTTGTTTAGGCCAGATTCTGACCCTAGCATCTGGATGTTGCAGCTGAAATGGAGACTCATCAGACCTGGCAACATTTTTCCAATCTTCTAATGTCTAGTTCTGATAAACCTGGTTGGGGTAACTGGACATTTTCTCCTTTTCAGACCATTTTATAGAGATGGTTGTGCCTAATAATCCCAGTAAATTAGAAGTTTCTGAAATACTCACACCAGCCCGTCTGGTACCAAAAATGTTTAAAGTCCCTTAAATCTCTTTACTTCAGCAAGTCATTTTGACCATGTCTACGAGCCTGAATACACTGAGTTACTGTCACATAATTGGCTGATTATCCATTTGTGTTAACAAGCAATTGAACAGACGTGCCTAATAAAGTGGCCGGTGAGTATTTACTGATTCAGAATAAATGAGAGAGCTACTAACTTTGTAAGTGTGTTGCTGGTTAGGGGAAGCAGAGAAAGGGGGACTCTTTGAGCTTTATTTGATTTAAAACCGCCGCCTGCTGTGTCTCAACTTGACCAATTAGTGAAGAAACAGGATCAGAACAATAAAGCTACAGACTTTAACCCAAAGAAATGAGTTCAGCTTTATTTGTGTGGCGTCAATTCACAACAAAGTCATCTCAGGTCACTTCACCACAAAACAGTTCAAGCCAGATATCCAATCAGTATTCATACAACTAATTCATAACAAATAATAAACAAACCAACAGATTGTACTGAATCTTTACAATTCTTGACTGAGTCAATCTCCTGTACTGAGCATGGATGGGATGGCAGGTGACAGTGGAGAGGAATGAACCACCTTTTAGGAGGAAGGAAAAGCCTCCGGCAACAGAAGCCAACAGGCACTGCAACTTTTAGCCAGGAAGACCTGCTGAGAGGGAAGAGAAATGTAAGTTCACAACGTCAATGTCATAAATTTGTACATGGAAAATAAAGAAAAGACATGAAAAGGAAAGGAAGGGCTCATTTCAATCGTCAACATGGAGGTTAAAGTTGCCCAGTTTAATGATTTTATCAGCACTAAGTCAGATAAGAGGTCTGAAAATCTGTCATAAACTCCGAATAAGGTCCAGGTGGATGATACACCACAGCTCTGATAAGGAATCTGAATTCACATGTTTAAGGTTTGTAGTTATATCCCCGTTTATTCATCAGTTATCAAGTGATCCTTCTTTCTTCCACTGGGTGGTACACATGCACTGTGGAAAACCTCTCCAACGCCAGGTCGCTCTAAATTAATGAGCTCCCTGGTGTCTTGAGCAGGCTTAAACCCAGAAACCAAATATAGAGGCGTCAATTCCACATTGCCAGACTTTGTCCACCAGCTTTGCATTCAGTCACACTTGGCCTTCAGACGATGTCAGTTGTCTGTACGTGGACAGATTTGTTCCGGATTAGTTGTACTGTCTGTGCTGGTGGTGGTGCATCAGTCCGGCCAAATCAGAAACATATGCTCAGGACTCTTCGAGCCCATCCTGATCCATTTTTCTTAACCTCTGTGGTATAAAGCTGAACAGTGAAGGAGGCCCCAGCAGATTCGCCTGCCGGTGTTAGCTGTGGAAGGTGAAAAAGGGTCAAAATGTTAAGAGCATTTGAATTATAAAGCGGCTGCCTGTGAGAGGGAGTGAGACATATGGATCAGCGCTCAAAGCCAAAGTGAGGCTGGATAACATGGGCAAGGTTAAGAGGGAAGACCGAGACATGAGGATCAAGTGGTCTGAGTGCTCTTAAGGTGGCAAGCTCCAATAAGAAGAAAGAACCCTGATGAGAAAATAGCTCGTCTTTGTAATTATGTTGATATATTGACCTTCTCTGTTCGTCTTGAGGAGTTGTATAGTTTCATAGCCAACAGAAAACTTTTTTTATGGTCGCTAAGCTGGAGCCTCTCAAACAGATTGCTGGCTTTGTAAGTCTGAGTAGCAGCTGCTGTACAACCTGATGACTGAGCCAGAAGTCTTCCCTCTCCTAGCGCTGAATTAAATGACTTTGAGAGGAAAAGTTTCACGCACGGTTGAATGAACAAGTCTTTCTCTAGTCAGTGATCAGCTCCCTCTTCATTTGGCTTGATTCTTTAAAAACTCCAAAGCAGAGTATGATGCTTGTTTGATGCTTGCTCTCTGAGTATATTGCAGTAAGAGCATCAGATGTGATCTTTGCTTGTAGAAAAGAGCCTATTTTTGTTAAATATGAGGGAAAATGCCATGCTTTTGTGTTGTATTACAAATTTCTTATATCTTTTTGTAGATTACTTACAATGAAATCAACATGCAAACCTTAATCTTTGTTGTTTTGCCGTCAGACTTAAAGCTCCAACTTTTTGATTGTTTTTATTTTAGGGCTGTCAAGCAATAAAAAAAAAATCGATTTAATTACAAGGCTGTGATTAATTCATCTAAATTCATTCCATTAATCAGTTTTGGATAGAAATAACAGAAGTTTCCTCTCACTTTAAACAATGTTCATAGCAACACAGAGATAACTGTGATTGCTAAATGAAGTCCAGTTATCCCCAGTCAACGTGATGCATTTGGCTCCGGCCACTACATCTTTCCTTTCAGAGAAAGAAAGCCGAGGGATTGGAGACGGTTGAGCTCTTTGACAGTGGCTTATAATTCATGTCAGAAGATGCTATCTGTAAAATCTCTGCAAACCCCTGATTTTTACCACCAAAATTGCTCTGTAGTCCATTGCTATCTATTTCGGAACAGAGGTGTTTAGTTGGGCACATGTAGACTTACACAGTTTGCATGTAAACACCTGGTTGAGTGTAAGCATGGCCAGGTCGGCTGTTCATGCTACATCAGCTGTCATGGCCTACGGGTTTATTGGTTTATAGTTATTTGCTTTTGTCATGTTTCCTGTTTTATTTTGTTGAGTTTAATCCTTTGTGTTCCGTTCACTTTACTTCCTGCTCCCTGATTATCACACCTGGTTTCTTTTGCTGATTGCCTCACCTGCTGCTGGTTTTGTCATTAGTTCCACGCGTATTTAGACTCTTGGTTTTCCGTCAACTCTTGTCAGATCATTTATCATGTTTCAGTTTTTGTATTGCCCCGTAATCTTTTGTGTTTCATTATTAAAACCCCTGATGCCACTTGGCTTAATCTTCTGCATTTGGGTTCATTTCATCACCTCATCCCTCTTGCACCATGACATCAGCTGCTGCGCCAATATGGATCCAGTTTAGCTGCTAAATGCTTTGCACTGAGGTGATACGTCAGGCTTGAAATACTTTGATGGTATGAAAATTACAGTGCAGAGTTTGCAAAGAACAGTGCTCCTGTTTACTTTTTCTTCTAGCCATTTTATTTTACATGAAAGTTCCCTGCATGGGGCCAAGTAAAGCCTTATAATGTGCCAACATATATGCTACAAATGAGCTAACCCTACAGTAGGACAGGAAAAAGTCAAAGGGCGCCTCACAATGTAAAGAATCAAAATGAACACTTTTACAATGAATAATTAATTTTTTTGTTTATTTTGGAATAGGGGAATATGTAGCACTTATGGGTACTCAGTGTCTCACCTTATCTAAAAAAAAGTTCAACCTTTATAAAAATTTCATACCACATTAATTTGCTTTGTTTTAAGCTTCGCCACTACGTTCTCTCCACTCCAGAACAACTGAGCCGAAACAAGATCTGTGACCCACTGCTGTGTTGTTTACTGGCAATATAGACCCGGTTCACATAACTGTCTGATGTTGAAGTAACGCGCGATGTATCTTCCTGGAGCAGGTGATGTGGAAAAATGGTTTGCCGGCAAAAAGGTCTCTGAGACCCCAACTTGATGAACAATAAAAAGGTTTATTACAAAAAGTCTGGCATCAGTACATATCTGCAGAATCTGTGAGGACTTCGAACGCCAATGTGAAAATCCTAATGACCATCTGTATCAGCTCTCCTTATAAAGGTCTTAGACAAAGACATTCTTGAGTTAACATTTTTGAACCAATCATAACCCTGTGTACATGTTACTTAAATGGTAAGGTATTCGTTCAGTTCACGAATCCAGAGTTTCTAGGATGCTTATAGAAACAAACCAGTAGCCTACAACCAAATATGGTTGGCCGATCTAAATGTGGTCACCTTGGTGCATCTAAATGTGGTCACCCTGCTTGTGTAGCTGATGATCAGACACTACACGTGTAAAAATATACAATGGGGCATTCCAGTGGCCTGTTCTGAGCAGCTGTTTGCTGTTATTGTCCATCTGGAAACCTTCTGATTTTCCAATCTGGGAGGGCTCTGACTGCTGAAGGTGAGACGATAAAGCCAGATTCACATGTACACATTTAATTTTGAATGGACCCCCCCCCCCCCAAAGATCTTGGCAAGTTCTGCACATAACTGACCCATTTGATTTTGATTGGGTGTGTGTGGGGAAACATCTCAAATCTGCAGAACAGTGGCCTTTGCAATTTCTTGTGCCTGTCAGTTGCACGGTACAGAAGGCATGTCATCTATAATCTTTCAGAGTAGCATATTAGGCTTTCACCATCACCAAGCAGACTAGCTTTGCCACAGGGGCAACTTTAGCCAGACTTATTGACTAGCTGCTGTTTCAGAACTTCAGCCACTGCATCATTCGCCTCTTCACTGGTTCTTGTCACCGGTTCCACTGGGTCTTGTTTTGTTTTGCTTTTTACATTGTAAATGGTAAATGGTAAATGGACTGTACTTGTATAGCGCTTTTCTAGTCAAGTGACCATTCAAAGCGCTTTGTAAAGCACAGCTCATCGCTGCTGACTCTTTTCTTTTTAATCACTTGGACATAATTGCCTTTTTGCTGTGATCTTTTGGAAGTAATGTATTGTAATTTCCCTCTTGGATAAATAAGGTACTTTTAATTTCCTTTTTATTCAATCTTTTAATCTTTTTTTAAAACAAGTAGGCTATAGGCAAATTTATTCATGTTGCACATTTCATACATGATGTACGGTACATGATCAAAAGAAACAGAGAAGAGGGTACACATTCAGTAAATCTATCATCATCACCATTTTAAATGCAAAGCAGGCCAATCCTACATATGTCTTTGTCAGAGCTTCTTGGATACAACTTACCAACTAGTACAACAGCATTCAAGGTTCATTTGAGAAAAAAACAAACAATTCACATCTCTCAAACAAATACCCCAGAGCTTATTCCAACATCACCCCTACCTCCCCATGTGGACTTTGTTGCCCGCTCATTAGTGTTTTAATTACATTTTTTTACCTGGCTGAATTTTTATCATCATATCTTGATGTTAAAAAAAAGCCAGAAATGAAATAAAAAGCCTATTAGATTGGAATAATTGTCTAATTATCTCAAATTTGAACCAAAAAATTTAACATGATCAGCTCAAATGATCAAATTAAGAGGTTGAACTGATATACTATTGAATCCAAGTAGAAACTGACACAAGAAACAAGTCATGCTCTGTTAGATTTATTTGCTATGAATGTTATATTTATCTATTCCAATTCAAGAAGGTTTTGGGCCATATATACATTTAATTTTCAATTGGGTTTTAACTTCGGCCAGATAACTGTCAAGAGTGTTTAATGGTGTTGTGAAGCTTGGGTATTTATCCAGGGAGCCTTTAGACTCAACGAGCATCCACTTCAAAATTTTCTGCAGCAGGAAACAGAGTCAAACAGCATTTTAACAAGCCTTGTTAAGAATCCCCGGAGCCACTGCAATCAAATGCAATTAAAAGCCTGATTAGTTTAGCATTTTGTCCATTCCCAGACGCATTGTGTATCTCTCCAATATAGCAATTTTTTGTCAAGGGATTGAAAGCAAAACAGGCCATAAGGCTGTCACGTGTTGAAGCTCCGTGTTTTATTGAGAAAAACATTACATGTAGTTCTTAATGAATCCCACAGTGTTTGTGTTAATGAGGAATCAGAAGTGTGGGTGTTGTCTCCCATCTCTCCATCCCCTTCCCACCTTGATTGGTACTTATCTAGGTCATCTCAGTGTGTTTTAATCACTGCTGGGTGAAAAGAGACCCAGTTAGGAGATGAAGCCCACTTCTCTCTCATCAAGGTGGAAAATGTGGTTTATTTTGAGAACATCATCCGTCCTTCTCTGATTATCAATGTTTATGCTCCGCTGCAGATCCTGTTAAAATCTATTAATCATTCAAGACTTTTTTTTCCCTTTTTCTTTTTTTTTTTAAAACCTTAATTAATTTTGACTTATAATGTCCACAGGTAGTGGATATTACTTAGAGATTGTGGTTTTAACTATTCTAATGCACTTTCTGTGTCACTGAATCCATAATACACTGATCTCTGTCTCAGCTGTTTTGCCTGTTTCTGGTCTAATTAAACACGCAACACAGAGAGGAAATATTGCTTGAACCTAAATGCCTGTAGCTGTTCTTCGTGAGTTCATACTGTTCTCTGTTTTTAAAAAGGGACAATCTACAGATTGCTCTCAGCAGTCCTGTCACCTTCGTGCCTTCTATTGAATCATCTGATTAGCAAAGATGAGGAAAAGCAACAGAGGTTTTGCCTTTGAACTATGATTTAATACTACACAATAATTCATTTTTTGTCACACAAAAGACCTTTACTCCACCACAAAGAGTCTGTGTGAGTCTATTGTCCCCCGTCACACTGTACCTGGTACTTTAATGTTTTCTATGAATACAAACTGTCATTGTAATCAACAGCATTGGTCAGTGGACCAGTGTTTTCGTTTAAATCTTGCACACAAGGTCTTTTGACCATTACATCCAGTTTATGATGGTTGGTTTGATTTAACAATCAATAAGCAGTAGGATTGTGACCATAGTCAATAACAATGAATAACAATATCCTGAACTTAAGGAATGTATGACTGTGTCACAGCTGCACAGTCAAAGCCACAGGGAGCTTCTGAACCACAAACCACAGGAGTCTGAAACCAATTAGAAACTAGAGGAACATGTGAAGAGAGCATGTCCTCCAGCACAAGGCTGGTGCCATATTTTTTGCAATTTCAAAGTAACACAGTTCCGATTTCCACTAGTTCTTAATTTGCTCAAGCTCAATATGTCCAAGAAGTTTCACGAACAAATAAATAGACAAAAGGCAATTATGTACCTCCAGCTGAGATCTTCTCTGTGACCTTCCCGGAGGCGCAAACTCATCTGATATTTTACATGAACATGGAAAGGTGACAGACAAGTGTAATGCAGTATGATGGGGTTAGTGTAATGGTAGCTTCACAAAAACCTCTTGCTAAATATCAATTTGAAAACAAGAAGTTTTGGATTTAAAAGAAGAAAGCATTGGTAAATGCACTGAAAACCCAAACCCAAAAGACTAAAAAGATTTGTAGCTGGTGAATAAAATTAAGCATTTATCACTCAATGATCAATGTCCTTTCCTTTCTTTGCGTCATATTAGCTGGATGTGTGCACTATATTTTACAAAAATGTGTTGGTTTCGATTGTGCGGTACTTATGTTAGCTAGGTGGCAATATTACTCACTGGTCATTTGGGTTAGCTTTTAAATTATCCTTTTTATAACTAATGAAGGCAAACTTGCCTTAAAACAACTCTCAAAACTCTAAATTGTAAATGTAAATCAACTTTTTTTATTTTTCAAGGGCGAAAAAGCTATTGCTGACAAGTCGCCTGTTAGCATACTAATGCCCCTTTCACACTAGCACCTACTCAGCCCAGCCCGGCCCAGCCTTCATTCAGCCGACACCACACCGCCCCGGTTTCGTCTGTTCGCAT